>JAFMSR010000002.1:31244879-31607379 GCA_022818135.1 Saxidomus purpurata
GCTTAGCACTCCGTCGTGAGCACTTTCAGTTAGACAAATGTCAGTGTTTTGATTTTTGTTGGTTGAGTTTTGCAAAGTTGAGAAGCTCGGACGTTTCCGTAGTAAAAGGCCGAGCAAATTTACGAAAGGCAAGTTGATAGACGTGTGAGGTTTCTAACAGGGATTGATATGTTATTTAAAGTGTTTTGTACATTTTAAGTTTTAACGCAAGTTTTTCTTTTCTTGCAATAAAGCAGTTATAGGACATCAAAGGATAAAGGATTTTAAACTCGGATTTTACTGACTTTACGTCGGTTTCTTTCAAACGTTTCCCTTATTGTCGCCTCAAAGCCTAGTACCAGTCGGTAATATCCGTTAGGAGTTTCTGAGTAAATGTCACTACTATATCCACAATGAATGAAGCATTACACCGTACAAAAGAAATACCATATAAGGATTAACAATAAGATCACACCTTTGTGGCCATACTTGATCTTAGGAAACTAGGACAATTTCCGGAGGAAAAGGACAATCAAAATTAAGGTAAACATCTATAAATTATTAATAAATTTATCAAAACGTGGTAAAATTTAACCAAATTAGCAAGTTACGAAGTAAGCTTGCTAGTAAAAGCTGGTTAATACTGAAAACAAAGGATGACTATTCGGAGAAACAAAGGCAAAAGTCAATTTGACCAAGTCTTATTTAGTTTATACTAGTTTATACTAATTTATTGTGAAGAAAGCTTGTTGTCTCGAGTCCGCTTCCTGGAAGAACCAGTACTGGTGTCATATGAGGAAATACGGTCGCGACCCTGGTGGGGTTCGAACCCGCAACCTCCGGGATGAGCGGCAGACACCAGTCTTATTTTCTATCAGTATTCTATCTGTTTATGCAAAAACTTTAATTATACATTTGTAAAATGAGTTTGTGACACCGGAATCGTGAAGTTGTGCTATAGAAATATAATTAAAAATAAGCAGGAATAAAAAACAAGCTTTGGAGATAGGCTGTACATATATAAGTTTAGATCATGTCACGGACTATCTATTGATGGGGGCGGGGGATAATCTCTATCAGATCTCAGAATTTATTCATTAATTTTATACCTTTTATTTGTATTATGTTTTGATAGCAAATGCGAGTCATACAGACGTGGTGAATTGTTATACTGACCAGTTTAATTAGGGTCACATAAAAATCACTTTTTTTCATCATATGGGATACCATCCAATCTACCTACTTTAATGGGTAAATAAATGTTACTAGCTGGAAATTTAAGAAAGGTGATAAAATATGATTTACTTAGATGTAAAAAATAGTTCTCTAATCCAATGGATTCTTTTATAAAGGAGTAACCGTGAACTTTTGAAGAGTCTTGAAGTGATGAATGCCAGCTTTGGTAGAATTGAATAACTAGTATTTTATCGTTTTACATGCAAGGTAGCCGATTCCAAAAGCCTATCATTCTGGATTTAATATTAATTTCAATTGGATGTCTTCCTTACTCTGCGTAAAGCATATAGAATTGTTTCACACAAATCGTTGTAGAAAAATCTGAGATAAACACGCCTTCAAATTTTTCTTGGCTATATGGTGAACTCGGTAGAGTACCGGTGAAAATCAGAAGACAACTAAATATGATCCGGTACTGGGCAACAATTTAAAAATTCGCATAAAAGGGCATACCGTGTTGTAAATGTTTCATATACAAACTGTTTAAGAAATAATAAATAATCAGTTGAATATTTTCATTTGTCTCTGAAAAATACCCCGAACTACATGTATATTCAACGTGTAGATCTGGTAGCATTATTTGTAAGTCACAATGGACTAGTGCGTGATGTCCGTGGAAATCATGAAGTTAATGTACAAATTCTTTTCCTCTATATTTACACAGGAAAAGTTGCTGGTTGTGTTCGGTCATGAGAGACTGTGTTGATTCGGCCATTCGATATCTGAACACACGGATGTGCGGCATTCTGATCATGGTCTGGCAGATTCGCTTGACGCCGGCAGGTAAGTTTTAACTTTTTTATTTTCACATTGATTGTATATGTTGATGTACTATCCACGCCAAATCGAAAATTACCACGTTATAAGTCGTGGACAGGGTACATTTAGCGTGGAAATTCCGGTTCGTGGTGTTTGCCGGTCATCCCGGAGGTTGCGGGTTCGAACTGAGGTCACGAACTGGGGTCACGAACTGGGGTCACGAACGTACCTCCTCGTATCACACTAGTAATGGTTTTTGCAGGAAGCGGACTCGAGAGTGACTCGATAAGCTACAAGCTTTCTTCACAATCGAGCTAAAATTAAACTAAACAAATGGTGAAAGCTTGAATAAAGGAGTAATATTTTAAAAAAGACTTTCGAGGTTTAACGGCACAATATACCATCTGTTGATTCTTGCACGCATGCACATTTCTGTTTCTGGACTGATTGTATTTAATTTGGTATTTTTTGGATCACGTGGTTTGTTATTGAATGAAAATAGATTTCTGAAAAGTTGAAGGTTAGGGGGACATGTCACTGAAATATATTTTAACTTTCAAACATTTGCAGCTGTCACACGAGAGTGTGGGTGAAATTAAATTGAAATAATTTATTGATAATCTTGAGTTTCCTTCTTGGCCAATCACAATTAAGTATGTAAAACAATATCTATCACAATAACATCAACAAACTAACTACCAACCTCCACATTAAGTACGACCTCATATAAAACTAAGCTACTAAAGCAACATTTGTTCAAAGATAACAATTCCCTGAAAACTAATTTTAAACCAGTACTTCTCGTATTTACTTGCAAGCTATAGGACAGTACTGTGTGAGGAAAGGAAAAAAAATAAACAACAACAATTCTTTATGGCGAAAGAAAAAATGAATGTTCAGTAGCACAACCAAGATGTATGGTATATCTAAAATGCGATGGTTATTGAAACGCTGCCTCCATTTTAGAGTGTTTTGTCAAAATATGTATTTATGAAATAATTGCATAGCAGCAATATACTATCATCAACTTCATGCTGTTAAGGCCATGGGTATGACTAGCTGCTGGTTCTCCAAATGCTTCAGCATGAACTAGACCACCAGTATCCAAAACCATTCTGAAACACGGAGCCAATTCTCTTGGTTTAGGACCGACAGGCAAACCTGCTTTGTCAGTTAAGAATAGTTGGTGTTTATCACCAGTGACGATGTTATATAATTGTCAAAATAACCAAGTTCTGGAATCACAGAAAGAAGACCCACTCGTCATGTATGCTAGTATATTATCTATCCTACAACAACATTGTTTGGGGCTCAGTAAGTGGCGGTCGAATTTCATAATTGTGGTATACCTTTATAACGCTGTTCTGTATACAAAAAAAGCTGTCGGAGAAAGTATTTGGTGATTTTTAGCTCGACTTTTCGAAGAAAAGGGGAGATATCTTACTCGCATCGGCGTCGGTGTCGGCGTTGGTGTCACACCTTGGTTAAGTTTCTCGTACCACCTCACTTAATTTCAAAACCATTAGAGAAATTGCTTTGAAACTTACCATACTTGTTTACCATCATAACTTCCATCAATAGACAAGTGGAGCGGTGGTGTAGAAGTTTAGGTGTCTGCCGCTCATCCCGAAGGTTGCAGGTTCGAGCCCCACCAAGGTCACGACCGTTCCTCCTCATACGACACCAGTACTGGTTTTTCCAGGAAGCGGACTCGAGAGTGACTCGATAAGCTCAAAGTTTTATTCACAATCGAGCTAAAATAAATTAGTATAAACTATAATAGACAATAGTTCATAACTCTGTCAATTTTTTTGTCAGAAGTATGGCCCTTTTTCGACTTAAAAGAGCATTGAGCTTGGTTAAGTTTTTCGTACCACCCCACATCATTTCAAAACCATCATAGATATTGCTTTAAAACTTACCATACCTCCATCCACTAAGAATGGTACATAGCTCTGTAAAGGTTTTTGTCAGAATTATGCCCCTTTTTTACTTAGAAAATACATCTAATATGGATAAAATCCACTTCATGACTTAACCCCTTGAGGTATTGCTATGAAACATGGAATACTTGTTTGCATCATTACCCCCATCTGTAGACAAGAGAAGGTAAGTCTGTCAAGGATTTTAAAAAAATTAAGGCCCTTTATTGTCTTAGAATCTCGGTTAAGTTTTTCGTACCAGTCCACTTTTTGACATAACTATTTGATATATTACTTTGAAAGATGGAATACTTGTTTGAGATATTACAGATCCCCAAAAAAAAAAAAAAAAAAAAAAAAAAAAAAAAAAAAAAAAAAAAAAAAAAAAAAACTGTGGGGGGGGGGGGGGGGGGGGGGGGGGGGGGGGGGGGATGTCTAGAAAATGATGAGAGGGGGGTGGGGGTTTTTTTTATAAAAAAAAATATATTAAATACTGTGGAGGCCCCCGGAGAAAGTTGTCATTTTGGGGGGGGGGGGGGGGGGGGGGGGGGGGGGGGGGGGGGCCGGGGGGGGGGGGGGGGGGGGGGGGGGGGGGGGGGGGGGGGGGGGGGGGGGGGGGGGGGGGGGGGGGGGGGGGGGGGGGGGGGGGGGGGGGGGGGGGGTGTTTGGGTGGGGGGGGGGGGGGGTGGGGGGGGGGTTTTGGGGGGGGGGGGGGTTTTTTTTTTTTTGGGGGGGGGGGGTTGGGGGGGGGGGGGGGGGGGGGGGTTTGGGGGGATTAAGGATTTCATTTGAATGATGGCCCTTTTTAGCTCGACTTTTCGAAGAAAACGGGAGCTATCCTACTCGCCCCGGCATCGGCGTTGGTAGCACACCTTGGTTAAGTTTTTCGTACCACCCCACTTTATTTCAAAAGTATTAGAGGTATGGCTTTGAAACTTACCATACTTGTTTACCATCATAACCTCCATCTACAGACAAAAGTGACATAACTCTGTCAAGGTTTTTGACAGAATTATGGTCCTTTTTGACTTAGAAAGTGTATTGAGCTTGGTTAAGTTTTTTCGTACCACCTCACTTTATTTCAAAACCATTGGAGGTATTGCTTTGAAACTTAACTATACTTGTTTACCATCATGACCTACATCAACAGACAAGAGTTCATAACTCTGTTACAGGTTTTTTGACAGAATTATGCCCCATTTTTTTTTAATAAATATCTGAACTATATAAGGTATTGACTTGAACTCAACATATTGTACCATATGAGGAAAAATCCCCATAACTTTTTGACTTTTTTGTGTCCCTTTTTATTTTGAAGTTTTGTTAAAGATAGAATGGGGGGGGGGGGGACTATCGAACGTATTTACTGTCAACATCTCAAGTTGTGCCCTTTAACTAGAATTTGTCACAGTTTTCCAGACAAAATGGAAATACTCAAAATGGCTTTCTTTTGAAAGTCTAGAATAATTTGCGCATGAAGCGGTCATGCTTTTATTCTAACATACAATTTTGAAAAGTTACAAAATATTCATGATCAAATATACAAGGTCATGTATTTCTTTGAAATTATCCCCCATCCTCCCTCCGTTGGCTTGCAGAATCCAGAGTAGGCCTTGAAGCAAGTACATTTACAAAGGTCTTTGAACAAGTTTCATATCTTTGACCTTAATTCTATAGACAATTACACAAACTCCTGTTCTTAGACAAAAACCCCATTTTACCAACAAGCTTCGAATAGTCGAGCGTGCTGTCATGGTGACAGCCCTTTTTTACTTAGACAATACATTGAATATGGGTAAAATCCCTTTTGCCTTAACCCTTTGAGATATTGCTTTGAAACTTTGAATGCTTGTTTACATCATTACCCCCATCTGTAGGCAAGAGAAGGGAACTCTGTCAGGGATTTGTTTTAAAAATTAAGGCCCTTTATCGACTTAGAATCTTGGTTAAGTTTTTCGTACCAGTCCACTTTTTGACTAAACTGTTTGAGATATTAATTTGAAAGTTGGAATACTTGTAAACCATCATGATCCCAAAACATGGGCAGGAGAAGGTAATTCTGTCAAGGATTTTATTTTAATTATGGCCCTTTTTGACTTAGAAGCTCAGTTAAAATTTTCATTCTTGTCCACTTGTTGACTTAACCATTTGACATATTACTTTGAAAGTTGGAGTACTAATGTACCATCATGAGACCTATCTGTAAGCAAGAGAAGATAACTCTGTGAAAATGTTTCTTGATTTGTACTTCGAAATTCCAAGCTAAAGTCTTGTGTTCAACTGGCACTGTCATGCACGTATATCATTAACCACTTGAAGTATTAATCTACAACTTTGCCGTAGTATTCAGGGATATCAAACATTTAAGTTTGAAAACTCTTGACGTAATATCTTGCTACTTGTGGCCCTTGTTTATAAATACAGATCTTTGTTTTTCCTTTAACTGTCAAAGTTTTGTTTTATTGGCAAGCACTAAAAAAGTCGAGCGCGCTGTCCTACTGACAGCTCTTGTTGACTTAGAAACTCAGTTCAATATTTCATTCTTGAACACTTGTTGACTTAACCATTTAAGATATTACTTTGAAAGTTGGAATATCATGAACCATCATGACACCTATCTGTAAGCAAGAGAAGATTACTCTGTGAAAATGTTTCTTGACTCCTAGTTAAATAGTGTATGCAACTAGCACTGTCATGCATTATATATCATTAACCAGTTCAAGTATTTAGAAATTTGCTGTAGCATTCAGGATTATCAAACAATTTAGTTGGATAACTCTTGACTTAGTTTCTTGCTACTTGTGGCCCTTATTCATACAGATCATTGTTTTGCCTTTAACTAACAATTTTTTTTGGCAAGCACTGAAAAAAGTCGAGCGCGCTGTCCTACTGACAGCTCTTGTTAAGTGTACATGATGACTGGTTGGAGGTACAATGTACTCTGTACTGCGTCAGTCTTTTGAACATCGAATTTTAAAGATATTTTGTGCTTTTTAGCTCGTCTGACTTTTGAAAAATTGACTATTGTCGACACTTGATTGACCACGTCCGTCGGCGTTAGTTAAGTTTTGCATATAGGTCACTTAGTACGTGAAAGCTGTCAAAGCTATCACTTTAAACTTGGACAACTTATTCGTCTATTTCTCTACTTTTGACATGACCATACAAGTATTAAGAAATTACTGTGAAAATTGGATGGTGGTGAAAAAAAATGAAAATCCAACTTTCTCTCAAATATTTATTCAAAATTGCTATAGATGGATAAAAATGATCTAACTAAGAAAATGAATACAAACAACCCTATGTTTATTTAAAAAATAAAAATTTTATAGCCATTTTTCAATTTTATTTAATGTTCTATCACCGATAAATGAGGGGAAATATTTGTCTCATAGGTTAATAATTGGATAAAACTAAGTATTTTAACGTATTTAATCACTCACTGTCAATCATGTGTATGATACTTTTGTATAGAGGACGAGCTGGAGATCCTGGGTGTGAAAATATGGGACTTTTGTTTAGAATGAGGTTGAAATGTAGTTCGGCAAAAACAGTGAAAATAAAAATGATATTTTCACTGCTTTGAAACAGTGAAATACCAATTTTATTTCACCGATATATTTCAGTATTTCACTGAAAAGCATAAAATAATATTTGGACTCGTACCCAGCCTAGCGGCTCGTCCAATATGGTTTTCTCGGCTGGGTACTCGTCGAAATATATCTCTGTATTGTACAGTACAGTATCAAATAACCTAATAATATTACACATAATAATAATATTTTTTTCAATGAAACTGCAAAAATAAGAACGGCTTTCTGGTATGCCAACATTGTTTTAGAGTGAATAGAACATGATTATCAAAACATCTATGTGACTACATCAGTTGTATCAAAATGATCCTGGGACTTAAAATTTAGTTACTGAACATAGTTATGATCCAAAGCACACACTAGCCACCGAGACAGTAGTTTATACTTAAAGCTGCCGAGACAGAAGTTTATACTTAAAACTGCCGAGACAGTAATTTATATTTAAAGCTGCCGAGACAGTTTTTAGCTCGTCTGATTTTTGAAAAAAATGACGAGCTATTGTCGTCACTTGATTGTCGTCGTCGTTGTCGTCGTTGTTGGTTAAGTTTTGCGTTTAGGTCACTTACATGGAAACTATCAAAGCTATCACTTTGAAACTTGGAAAGCTTGTTCACCTAATACCCTTTTTCACATTGTATGCTAAAGATGCTGAGTCTGACCTGTCTTTTTGGGTAAAAAACATAAATTTTGATTGATTTTAGTTGATTTTGAGAATTGGACATAGTTTCTTCATTTTTTGTTAGATTGATTTCAAATTTTTCACAAACAATAAATGGATAATGTACTTCAACATATCAAACGGGGTTTTGAGTTTTACATTGGGGGGGGGGTGGGGGGGATGTTTTAATATTTTTGGACTTTGTAGTTTTTAGCAAGTCTGAGATTTTAATTTTTGCGTTTAGGTCAGTTACATGCAAACTATCAAAGCTATCACTTTGAAAGTTGGAATACCTGTTCACTATCAAATGTACAATAAAATGAAGGAAGAGTTTTACAAGTTACGTAACCCTGTCATGTATTTTGAGTAGGTTATTGCCCCTTCTTAACTTAGAAAGTTTCACACACACAATAGTTTTGTACTAGTGAACATAATGCAACCAAACTTAGTGTAAAGGAAGTATTTATGAATATTTTTTAATTTAGATTGTTTTTTGGGGCTGCTGGGGTCAAGGTCATTGTTACTCAAAATAGGAAAATCGTAATATATTCAATATCTTTAGTTACAGTTGACATAATGTAACCAACTTTCGTTTGTAGTAAGTATTTAAGAAGATCTTTAATGGGGTTGTGTTTTGGGGCTACTGGGGTCATTGTCAATGTCATTGTAACTAAAAATAGAAAAACAATAATATGTTCAATATCTTTAGTTACAATTGACATAATTTTATTGTAACTAAATTATTAAGTGTGTGATATATATAAATGAAGACTTTTATTGGGATTGTGTTTGGGGCTCATAGAGTCGAAGCTCAGGATTTTTTTCTAAAAATAGAAAAATGGGAAAAACACAATATCTTTAGTTGCAGTTGTGACCAAACTTATGTCTAGTAATTATTATGAAAACCTTTTGTGGGATTGTGTTTCGGGGTCAAGGTCAAGGACACTGTTACTTAAAAAATGGTTATAAATAAACCGTAAAAGGATACAATCAGACAAACGTCAGGCACCCGTAGGCGGTGCTCTTGTTTATATTTAAAGCCGCCGAGACAGTAGTTTATACTTAAAGCCTCCGAGACAGTAGTTTATACTTAAAGCTGCCGAGACAGAAGTTTATACTTAAAGCTGCCGAGACAGTGGTTTATACTTAAAGCTGTCGAGACAGAAGTTTATACTTAAAGCTGCCGAGACAGTAGTTTATACTTAAAGCTGTCGAGACAGTAGTTTACACTTAAAGCTGCCAAGACAGTTTTTTTATATTTAAAGCCGCCGAGACAGTAGTTTATACTTAAAGCCGCCGAGACAGTAGTTTATACTTAAAGCCGCCGAGACAGTAGTTTATACTTAAAGCTGCTCGTTTTCAGTTTTGGTGAAAAGGTGTGTTCTACTTATTGTCTGAACTTTACATATTTAGTAACGAATCATCAAATAAAGATGTTCCAGTATTATTTCCTGTAAAGTATAAAATTATACACTAACACAATAATAATAAAGCGTTACAGGCACTTTTGAAATTCCAATTTATAAACATATTGTGTAGCGGTTTAAAACTGTCATTATTTCAATATTCCAAAGTTGTTCGCATAGCCTTTCAATTTATACAGACAACACGTTTACCTTACGGTAACTGTCGCTTCTATGGAAGGCCAAAACCTATCTTATCCCGCGTATTCGGTTTATTACGGTATGGTTGTCGAAATGATATATACATTGTATATGTAAGACTCGTCTTCTCGGTTTATTTCACATTCTTAAATTTCAGAAAAAGTACAATATCAAAAAGGTTCAGACTGTATCTTTCTTAATGCTATGAAATTGTAAATTAATTTAATAAAAATGAATTAATATAAATCACGGAATACGTTTTTCTGCAATTTAGAAACAATGTTCCACAATAAATTATTTTAATAATGGATATTTACAAAGATGCAGCTTTTAAATCGTTCGTGAACCTTCCTCGCTTTGCCTGTCCGCTTTAGTCCGGTAACCGTATCAGCAGCGAAAATTTACAAGGTCCGTGTCTTTGGGCAGAGATCAGATAAGGGTGTGTAAGTGGTTGGTCACTTACCTCTTGTTCCTTTTATGTTTGCATGTATATCCGTATTAACTTCATTGTTCTACTAATAGTTGTTTGTGAATTTCAGGTGGCTTGCCGAATAATACAGAAGATACCGATGAAAGCTTTTCCCCCCGTCGTGTCCGGTATGTATATTTTTCTTCAGTTAGTTTCTTTTCTTACCCCCGAAACGAAGTTAAGGGGGTATATAGGAGTCACCCGTGGTTGGTAGGTCGGTTGGGCGGTCGGGCCGTTGCATGTTCCTTGTCATGAGCATAACTTAAAAACTACTAGCTGGAATTCAATAAAACTTCAAACAATCAAGCACATTAAGAGGAAGTGCAGAGCACAAGAACCATAACTCTATCTTGAGTAATAACAGAGTAATTGCCTTTTGTTACTTTTCCTTGTCCGGAGAATAATTCGAAAACTACTGGTTGGAATTCAATAAAATTTTCTTTTCTTTTTCATTTAATGTGATGTGCTGCCGTTCCGTGAGTCTACCATAGCGCTGCAGTCTGAGCACCATACCTTGGCAGCTTTTCAACCGTCCGTGAACCGCCCTTGCTTTGCCTGCCCCGCTTTTGTCCGGTAACCGCATCAGCAGCGAAAAGTGGCAAGGTCCGTCCGTGTCTTTGGGCAGAGAGCAGAGGAGGGTGTGTTAGTGGTTGGCCACTTGCCTTTTGTTCCTTTTATGTTTTTGCATGTATTTCCGTATTAATTTCATTGCTCTAACAAGTGTTTGTTTGTGAATTTCAGATGGCTTTGCCGAAGAATACAGAAGAAGATACCGGTGTTCGCGTCCGTACCGCGCCGTTTTTTTCCGCGTTGTGTCCGGTATGTATTGTTTTCTTCAATTAGTTTATTTTCTTTTCTTTTTCATTTAATGTGATGTGCTGCCGTTCCGTGAGTCTACCATAGCGCTGCAGTCTGAGCACCATACCTTGGCAGCTTTTCAACCGTCCGTGAACCGCCCTTGCTTTGCCTGCCCCGCTTTTGTCCGGTAACCGCATCAGCAGCGAAAAGTGGCAAGGTCCGTCCGTGTCTTTGGGCAGAGAGCAGAGGAGGGTGTGTTAGTGGTTGGCCACTTGCCTTTTGTTCCTTTTATGTTTTTGCATGTATTTCCGTATTAATTTCATTGCTCTAACAAGTGTTTGTTTGTGAATTTCAGATGGCTTTGCCGAAGAATACAGAAGAAGATACCGGTGTTCGCGTCCGTACCGCGCCGTTTTTTTCCGCGTTGTGTCCGGTATGTATTGTTTTCTTCAATTAGTTTATTTTCTTTTCTTTTTCATTTAATGTGATGTGCTGCCGTTCCGTGAGTCTACCATAGCGCTGCAGTCTGAGCACCATACCTTGGCAGCTTTTCAACCGTCCGTGAACCGCCCTTGCTTTGCCTGCCCCGCTTTTGTCCGGTAACCGCATCAGCAGCGAAAAGTGGCAAGGTCCGTCCGTGTCTTTGGGCAGAGAGCAGAGGAGGGTGTGTTAGTGGTTGGCCACTTGCCTTTTGTTCCTTTTATGTTTTTGCATGTATTTCCGTATTAATTTCATTGCTCTAACAAGTGTTTGTTTGTGAATTTCAGATGGCTTTGCCGAAGAATACAGAAGAAGATACCGGTGTTCGCGTCCGTACCGCGCCGTTTTTTTCCGCGTTGTGTCCGGTATGTATTGTTTTCTTCAATTAGTTTATTTTCTTTTCTTTTTCATTTAATGTGATGTGCTGCCGTTCCGTGAGTCTACCATAGCGCTGCAGTCTGAGCACCATACCTTGGCAGCTTTTCAACCGTCCGTGAACCGCCCTTGCTTTGCCTGCCCCGCTTTTGTCCGGTAACCGCATCAGCAGCGAAAAGTGGCAAGGTCCGTCCGTGTCTTTGGGCAGAGAGCAGAGGAGGGTGTGTTAGTGGTTGGCCACTTGCCTTTTGTTCCTTTTATGTTTTTGCATGTATTTCCGTATTAATTTCATTGCTCTAACAAGTGTTTGTTTGTGAATTTCAGATGGCTTTGCCGAAGAATACAGAAGAAGATACCGGTGTTCGCGTCCGTACCGCGCCGTTTTTTTCCGCGTTGTGTCCGGTATGTATTGTTTTCTTCAATTAGTTTATTTTCTTTTCTTTTTCATTTAATGTGATGTGCTGCCGTTCCGTGAGTCTACCATAGCGCTGCAGTCTGAGCACCATACCTTGGCAGCTTTTCAACCGTCCGTGAACCGCCCTTGCTTTGCCTGCCCCGCTTTTGTCCGGTAACCGCATCAGCAGCGAAAAGTGGCAAGGTCCGTCCGTGTCTTTGGGCAGAGAGCAGAGGAGGGTGTGTTAGTGGTTGGCCACTTGCCTTTTGTTCCTTTTATGTTTTTGCATGTATTTCCGTATTAATTTCATTGCTCTAACAAGTGTTTGTTTGTGAATTTCAGATGGCTTTGCCGAAGAATACAGAAGAAGATACCGGTGTTCGCGTCCGTACCGCGCCGTTTTTTTCCGCGTTGTGTCCGGTATGTATTGTTTTCTTCAATTAGTTTATTTTCTTTTCTTTTTCATTTAATGTGATGTGCTGCCGTTCCGTGAGTCTACCATAGCGCTGCAGTCTGAGCACCATACCTTGGCAGCTTTTCAACCGTCCGTGAACCGCCCTTGCTTTGCCTGCCCCGCTTTTGTCCGGTAACCGCATCAGCAGCGAAAAGTGGCAAGGTCCGTCCGTGTCTTTGGGCAGAGAGCAGAGGAGGGTGTGTTAGTGGTTGGCCACTTGCCTTTTGTTCCTTTTATGTTTTTGCATGTATTTCCGTATTAATTTCATTGCTCTAACAAGTGTTTGTTTGTGAATTTCAGATGGCTTTGCCGAAGAATACAGAAGAAGATACCGGTGTTCGCGTCCGTACCGCGCCGTTTTTTTCCGCGTTGTGTCCGGTATGTATTGTTTTCTTCAATTAGTTTATTTTCTTTTCTTTTTCATTTAATGTGATGTGCTGCCGTTCCGTGAGTCTACCATAGCGCTGCAGTCTGAGCACCATACCTTGGCAGCTTTTCAACCGTCCGTGAACCGCCCTTGCTTTGCCTGCCCCGCTTTTGTCCGGTAACCGCATCAGCAGCGAAAAGTGGCAAGGTCCGTCCGTGTCTTTGGGCAGAGAGCAGAGGAGGGTGTGTTAGTGGTTGGCCACTTGCCTTTTGTTCCTTTTATGTTTTTGCATGTATTTCCGTATTAATTTCATTGCTCTAACAAGTGTTTGTTTGTGAATTTCAGATGGCTTTGCCGAAGAATACAGAAGAAGATACCGGTGTTCGCGTCCGTACCGCGCCGTTTTTTTCCGCGTTGTGTCCGGTATGTATTGTTTTCTTCAATTAGTTTATTTTCTTTTCTTTTTCATTTAATGTGATGTGCTGCCGTTCCGTGAGTCTACCATAGCGCTGCAGTCTGAGCACCATACCTTGGCAGCTTTTCAACCGTCCGTGAACCGCCCTTGCTTTGCCTGCCCCGCTTTTGTCCGGTAACCGCATCAGCAGCGAAAAGTGGCAAGGTCCGTCCGTGTCTTTGGGCAGAGAGCAGAGGAGGGTGTGTTAGTGGTTGGCCACTTGCCTTTTGTTCCTTTTATGTTTTTGCATGTATTTCCGTATTAATTTCATTGCTCTAACAAGTGTTTGTTTGTGAATTTCAGATGGCTTTGCCGAAGAATACAGAAGAAGATACCGGTGTTCGCGTCCGTACCGCGCCGTTTTTTTCCGCGTTGTGTCCGGTATGTATTGTTTTCTTCAATTAGTTTATTTTCTTTTCTTTTTCATTTAATGTGATGTGCTGCCGTTCCGTGAGTCTACCATAGCGCTGCAGTCTGAGCACCATACCTTGGCAGCTTTTCAACCGTCCGTGAACCGCCCTTGCTTTGCCTGCCCCGCTTTTGTCCGGTAACCGCATCAGCAGCGAAAAGTGGCAAGGTCCGTCCGTGTCTTTGGGCAGAGAGCAGAGGAGGGTGTGTTAGTGGTTGGCCACTTGCCTTTTGTTCCTTTTATGTTTTTGCATGTATTTCCGTATTAATTTCATTGCTCTAACAAGTGTTTGTTTGTGAATTTCAGATGGCTTTGCCGAAGAATACAGAAGAAGATACCGGTGTTCGCGTCCGTACCGCGCCGTTTTTTTCCGCGTTGTGTCCGGTATGTATTGTTTTCTTCAATTAGTTTATTTTCTTTTCTTTTTCATTTAATGTGATGTGCTGCCGTTCCGTGAGTCTACCATAGCGCTGCAGTCTGAGCACCATACCTTGGCAGCTTTTCAACCGTCCGTGAACCGCCCTTGCTTTGCCTGCCCCGCTTTTGTCCGGTAACCGCATCAGCAGCGAAAAGTGGCAAGGTCCGTCCGTGTCTTTGGGCAGAGAGCAGAGGAGGGTGTGTTAGTGGTTGGCCACTTGCCTTTTGTTCCTTTTATGTTTTTGCATGTATTTCCGTATTAATTTCATTGCTCTAACAAGTGTTTGTTTGTGAATTTCAGATGGCTTTGCCGAAGAATACAGAAGAAGATACCGGTGTTCGCGTCCGTACCGCGCCGTTTTTTTCCGCGTTGTGTCCGGTATGTATTGTTTTCTTCAATTAGTTTATTTTCTTTTCTTTTTCATTTAATGTGATGGTTCGTGAGGGGGGGGGGGGGGGGGGGGGGGGGGGGGGGGGGGGGGGGGGGGGGGGGGGGGGGTTTATGTGATGTGCTGCCGTTCCGTGAGTCTACCATAGCGCTGCAGTCTGAGCACCATACCTTGGCAGCTTTTCAACCGTCCGTGAACCGCCCTTGCTTTGCCTGCCCCGCTTTTGTCCGGTAACCGCATCAGCAGCGAAAAGTGGCAAGGTCCGTCCGTGTCTTTGGGCAGAGAGCAGAGGAGGGTGTGTTAGTGGTTGGCCACTTGCCTTTTGTTCCTTTTATGTTTTTGCATGTATTTCCGTATTAATTTCATTGCTCTAACAAGTGTTTGTTTGTGAATTTCAGATGGCTTTGCCGAAGAATACAGAAGAAGATACCGGTGTTCGCGTCCGTACCGCGCCGTTTTTTTCCGCGTTGTGTCCGGTATGTATTGTTTTCTTCAATTAGTTTATTTTCTTTTCTTTTTCATTTAATGTGATGTGCTGCCGTTCCGTGAGTCTACCATAGCGCTGCAGTCTGAGCACCATACCTTGGCAGCTTTTCAACCGTCCGTGAACCGCCCTTGCTTTGCCTGCCCCGCTTTTGTCCGGTAACCGCATCAGCAGCGAAAAGTGGCAAGGTCCGTCCGTGTCTTTGGGCAGAGAGCAGAGGAGGGTGTGTTAGTGGTTGGCCACTTGCCTTTTGTTCCTTTTATGTTTTTGCATGTATTTCCGTATTAATTTCATTGCTCTAACAAGTGTTTGTTTGTGAATTTCAGATGGCTTTGCCGAAGAATACAGAAGAAGATACCGGTGTTCGCGTCCGTACCGCGCCGTTTTTTTCCGCGTTGTGTCCGGTATGTATTGTTTTCTTCAATTAGTTTATTTTCTTTTCTTTTTCATTTAATGTGATGTGCTGCCGTTCCGTGAGTCTACCATAGCGCTGCAGTCTGAGCACCATACCTTGGCAGCTTTTCAACCGTCCGTGAACCGCCCTTGCTTTGCCTGCCCCGCTTTTGTCCGGTAACCGCATCAGCAGCGAAAAGTGGCAAGGTCCGTCCGTGTCTTTGGGCAGAGAGCAGAGGAGGGTGTGTTAGTGGTTGGCCACTTGCCTTTTGTTCCTTTTATGTTTTTGCATGTATTTCCGTATTAATTTCATTGCTCTAACAAGTGTTTGTTTGTGAATTTCAGATGGCTTTGCCGAAGAATACAGAAGAAGATACCGGTGTTCGCGTCCGTACCGCGCCGTTTTTTTCCGCGTTGTGTCCGGTATGTATTGTTTTCTTCAATTAGTTTATTTTCTTTTCTTTTTCATTTAATGTGATGTGCTGCCGTTCCGTGAGTCTACCATAGCGCTGCAGTCTGAGCACCATACCTTGGCAGCTTTTCAACCGTCCGTGAACCGCCCTTGCTTTGCCTGCCCCGCTTTTGTCCGGTAACCGCATCAGCAGCGAAAAGTGGCAAGGTCCGTCCGTGTCTTTGGGCAGAGAGCAGAGGAGGGTGTGTTAGTGGTTGGCCACTTGCCTTTTGTTCCTTTTATGTTTTTGCATGTATTTCCGTATTAATTTCATTGCTCTAACAAGTGTTTGTTTGTGAATTTCAGATGGCTTTGCCGAAGAATACAGAAGAAGATACCGGTGTTCGCGTCCGTACCGCGCCGTTTTTTTCCGCGTTGTGTCCGGTATGTATTGTTTTCTTCAATTAGTTTATTTTCTTTTCTTTTTCATTTAATGTGATGTGCTGCCGTTCCGTGAGTCTACCATAGCGCTGCAGTCTGAGCACCATACCTTGGCAGCTTTTCAACCGTCCGTGAACCGCCCTTGCTTTGCCTGCCCCGCTTTTGTCCGGTAACCGCATCAGCAGCGAAAAGTGGCAAGGTCCGTCCGTGTCTTTGGGCAGAGAGCAGAGGAGGGTGTGTTAGTGGTTGGCCACTTGCCTTTTGTTCCTTTTATGTTTTTGCATGTATTTCCGTATTAATTTCATTGCTCTAACAAGTGTTTGTTTGTGAATTTCAGATGGCTTTGCCGAAGAATACAGAAGAAGATACCGGTGTTCGCGTCCGTACCGCGCCGTTTTTTTCCGCGTTGTGTCCGGTATGTATTGTTTTCTTCAATTAGTTTATTTTCTTTTCTTTTTCATTTAATGTGATGTGCTGCCGTTCCGTGAGTCTACCATAGCGCTGCAGTCTGAGCACCATACCTTGGCAGCTTTTCAACCGTCCGTGAACCGCCCTTGCTTTGCCTGCCCCGCTTTTGTCCGGTAACCGCATCAGCAGCGAAAAGTGGCAAGGTCCGTCCGTGTCTTTGGGCAGAGAGCAGAGGAGGGTGTGTTAGTGGTTGGCCACTTGCCTTTTGTTCCTTTTATGTTTTTGCATGTATTTCCGTATTAATTTCATTGCTCTAACAAGTGTTTGTTTGTGAATTTCAGATGGCTTTGCCGAAGAATACAGAAGAAGATACCGGTGTTCGCGTCCGTACCGCGCCGTTTTTTTCCGCGTTGTGTCCGGTATGTATTGTTTTCTTCAATTAGTTTATTTTCTTTTCTTTTTCATTTAATGTGATGTGCTGCCGTTCCGTGAGTCTACCATAGCGCTGCAGTCTGAGCACCATACCTTGGCAGCTTTTCAACCGTCCGTGAACCGCCCTTGCTTTGCCTGCCCCGCTTTTGTCCGGTAACCGCATCAGCAGCGAAAAGTGGCAAGGTCCGTCCGTGTCTTTGGGCAGAGAGCAGAGGAGGGTGTGTTAGTGGTTGGCCACTTGCCTTTTGTTCCTTTTATGTTTTTGCATGTATTTCCGTATTAATTTCATTGCTCTAACAAGTGTTTGTTTGTGAATTTCAGATGGCTTTGCCGAAGAATACAGAAGAAGATACCGGTGTTCGCGTCCGTACCGCGCCGTTTTTTTCCGCGTTGTGTCCGGTATGTATTGTTTTCTTCAATTAGTTTATTTTCTTTTCTTTTTCATTTAATGTGATGTGCTGCCGTTCCGTGAGTCTACCATAGCGCTGCAGTCTGAGCACCATACCTTGGCAGCTTTTCAACCGTCCGTGAACCGCCCTTGCTTTGCCTGCCCCGCTTTTGTCCGGTAACCGCATCAGCAGCGAAAAGTGGCAAGGTCCGTCCGTGTCTTTGGGCAGAGAGCAGAGGAGGGTGTGTTAGTGGTTGGCCACTTGCCTTTTGTTCCTTTTATGTTTTTGCATGTATTTCCGTATTAATTTCATTGCTCTAACAAGTGTTTGTTTGTGAATTTCAGATGGCTTTGCCGAAGAATACAGAAGAAGATACCGGTGTTCGCGTCCGTACCGCGCCGTTTTTTTCCGCGTTGTGTCCGGTATGTATTGTTTTCTTCAATTAGTTTATTTTCTTTTCTTTTTCATTTAATGTGATGTGCTGCCGTTCCGTGAGTCTACCATAGCGCTGCAGTCTGAGCACCATACCTTGGCAGCTTTTCAACCGTCCGTGAACCGCCCTTGCTTTGCCTGCCCCGCTTTTGTCCGGTAACCGCATCAGCAGCGAAAAGTGGCAAGGTCCGTCCGTGTCTTTGGGCAGAGAGCAGAGGAGGGTGTGTTAGTGGTTGGCCACTTGCCTTTTGTTCCTTTTATGTTTTTGCATGTATTTCCGTATTAATTTCATTGCTCTAACAAGTGTTTGTTTGTGAATTTCAGATGGCTTTGCCGAAGAATACAGAAGAAGATACCGGTGTTCGCGTCCGTACCGCGCCGTTTTTTTCCGCGTTGTGTCCGGTATGTATTGTTTTCTTCAATTAGTTTATTTTCTTTTCTTTTTCATTTAATGTGATGTGCTGCCGTTCCGTGAGTCTACCATAGCGCTGCAGTCTGAGCACCATACCTTGGCAGCTTTTCAACCGTCCGTGAACCGCCCTTGCTTTGCCTGCCCCGCTTTTGTCCGGTAACCGCATCAGCAGCGAAAAGTGGCAAGGTCCGTCCGTGTCTTTGGGCAGAGAGCAGAGGAGGGTGTGTTAGTGGTTGGCCACTTGCCTTTTGTTCCTTTTATGTTTTTGCATGTATTTCCGTATTAATTTCATTGCTCTAACAAGTGTTTGTTTGTGAATTTCAGATGGCTTTGCCGAAGAATACAGAAGAAGATACCGGTGTTCGCGTCCGTACCGCGCCGTTTTTTTCCGCGTTGTGTCCGGTATGTATTGTTTTCTTCAATTAGTTTATTTTCTTTTCTTTTTCATTTAATGTGATGTGCTGCCGTTCCGTGAGTCTACCATAGCGCTGCAGTCTGAGCACCATACCTTGGCAGCTTTTCAACCGTCCGTGAACCGCCCTTGCTTTGCCTGCCCCGCTTTTGTCCGGTAACCGCATCAGCAGCGAAAAGTGGCAAGGTCCGTCCGTGTCTTTGGGCAGAGAGCAGAGGAGGGTGTGTTAGTGGTTGGCCACTTGCCTTTTGTTCCTTTTATGTTTTTGCATGTATTTCCGTATTAATTTCATTGCTCTAACAAGTGTTTGTTTGTGAATTTCAGATGGCTTTGCCGAAGAATACAGAAGAAGATACCGGTGTTCGCGTCCGTACCGCGCCGTTTTTTTCCGCGTTGTGTCCGGTATGTATTGTTTTCTTCAATTAGTTTATTTTCTTTTCTTTTTCATTTAATGTGATGTGCTGCCGTTCCGTGAGTCTACCATAGCGCTGCAGTCTGAGCACCATACCTTGGCAGCTTTTCAACCGTCCGTGAACCGCCCTTGCTTTGCCTGCCCCGCTTTTGTCCGGTAACCGCATCAGCAGCGAAAAGTGGCAAGGTCCGTCCGTGTCTTTGGGCAGAGAGCAGAGGAGGGTGTGTTAGTGGTTGGCCACTTGCCTTTTGTTCCTTTTATGTTTTTGCATGTATTTCCGTATTAATTTCATTGCTCTAACAAGTGTTTGTTTGTGAATTTCAGATGGCTTTGCCGAAGAATACAGAAGAAGATACCGGTGTTCGCGTCCGTACCGCGCCGTTTTTTTCCGCGTTGTGTCCGGTATGTATTGTTTTCTTCAATTAGTTTATTTTCTTTTCTTTTTCATTTAATGTGATGTGCTGCCGTTCCGTGAGTCTACCATAGCGCTGCAGTCTGAGCACCATACCTTGGCAGCTTTTCAACCGTCCGTGAACCGCCCTTGCTTTGCCTGCCCCGCTTTTGTCCGGTAACCGCATCAGCAGCGAAAAGTGGCAAGGTCCGTCCGTGTCTTTGGGCAGAGAGCAGAGGAGGGTGTGTTAGTGGTTGGCCACTTGCCTTTTGTTCCTTTTATGTTTTTGCATGTATTTCCGTATTAATTTCATTGCTCTAACAAGTGTTTGTTTGTGAATTTCAGATGGCTTTGCCGAAGAATACAGAAGAAGATACCGGTGTTCGCGTCCGTACCGCGCCGTTTTTTTCCGCGTTGTGTCCGGTATGTATTGTTTTCTTCAATTAGTTTATTTTCTTTTCTTTTTCATTTAATGTGATGTGCTGCCGTTCCGTGAGTCTACCATAGCGCTGCAGTCTGAGCACCATACCTTGGCAGCTTTTCAACCGTCCGTGAACCGCCCTTGCTTTGCCTGCCCCGCTTTTGTCCGGTAACCGCATCAGCAGCGAAAAGTGGCAAGGTCCGTCCGTGTCTTTGGGCAGAGAGCAGAGGAGGGTGTGTTAGTGGTTGGCCACTTGCCTTTTGTTCCTTTTATGTTTTTGCATGTATTTCCGTATTAATTTCATTGCTCTAACAAGTGTTTGTTTGTGAATTTCAGATGGCTTTGCCGAAGAATACAGAAGAAGATACCGGTGTTCGCGTCCGTACCGCGCCGTTTTTTTCCGCGTTGTGTCCGGTATGTATTGTTTTCTTCAATTAGTTTATTTTCTTTTCTTTTTCATTTAATGTGATGTGCTGCCGTTCCGTGAGTCTACCATAGCGCTGCAGTCTGAGCACCATACCTTGGCAGCTTTTCAACCGTCCGTGAACCGCCCTTGCTTTGCCTGCCCCGCTTTTGTCCGGTAACCGCATCAGCAGCGAAAAGTGGCAAGGTCCGTCCGTGTCTTTGGGCAGAGAGCAGAGGAGGGTGTGTTAGTGGTTGGCCACTTGCCTTTTGTTCCTTTTATGTTTTTGCATGTATTTCCGTATTAATTTCATTGCTCTAACAAGTGTTTGTTTGTGAATTTCAGATGGCTTTGCCGAAGAATACAGAAGAAGATACCGGTGTTCGCGTCCGTACCGCGCCGTTTTTTTCCGCGTTGTGTCCGGTATGTATTGTTTTCTTCAATTAGTTTATTTTCTTTTCTTTTTCATTTAATGTGATGTGCTGCCGTTCCGTGAGTCTACCATAGCGCTGCAGTCTGAGCACCATACCTTGGCAGCTTTTCAACCGTCCGTGAACCGCCCTTGCTTTGCCTGCCCCGCTTTTGTCCGGTAACCGCATCAGCAGCGAAAAGTGGCAAGGTCCGTCCGTGTCTTTGGGCAGAGAGCAGAGGAGGGTGTGTTAGTGGTTGGCCACTTGCCTTTTGTTCCTTTTATGTTTTTGCATGTATTTCCGTATTAATTTCATTGCTCTAACAAGTGTTTGTTTGTGAATTTCAGATGGCTTTGCCGAAGAATACAGAAGAAGATACCGGTGTTCGCGTCCGTACCGCGCCGTTTTTTTCCGCGTTGTGTCCGGTATGTATTGTTTTCTTCAATTAGTTTATTTTCTTTTCTTTTTCATTTAATGTGATGTGCTGCCGTTCCGTGAGTCTACCATAGCGCTGCAGTCTGAGCACCATACCTTGGCAGCTTTTCAACCGTCCGTGAACCGCCCTTGCTTTGCCTGCCCCGCTTTTGTCCGGTAACCGCATCAGCAGCGAAAAGTGGCAAGGTCCGTCCGTGTCTTTGGGCAGAGAGCAGAGGAGGGTGTGTTAGTGGTTGGCCACTTGCCTTTTGTTCCTTTTATGTTTTTGCATGTATTTCCGTATTAATTTCATTGCTCTAACAAGTGTTTGTTTGTGAATTTCAGATGGCTTTGCCGAAGAATACAGAAGAAGATACCGGTGTTCGCGTCCGTACCGCGCCGTTTTTTTCCGCGTTGTGTCCGGTATGTATTGTTTTCTTCAATTAGTTTATTTTCTTTTCTTTTTCATTTAATGTGATGTGCTGCCGTTCCGTGAGTCTACCATAGCGCTGCAGTCTGAGCACCATACCTTGGCAGCTTTTCAACCGTCCGTGAACCGCCCTTGCTTTGCCTGCCCCGCTTTTGTCCGGTAACCGCATCAGCAGCGAAAAGTGGCAAGGTCCGTCCGTGTCTTTGGGCAGAGAGCAGAGGAGGGTGTGTTAGTGGTTGGCCACTTGCCTTTTGTTCCTTTTATGTTTTTGCATGTATTTCCGTATTAATTTCATTGCTCTAACAAGTGTTTGTTTGTGAATTTCAGATGGCTTTGCCGAAGAATACAGAAGAAGATACCGGTGTTCGCGTCCGTACCGCGCCGTTTTT
Source organism: Saxidomus purpurata (assembly GCA_022818135.1). NCBI lineage: Eukaryota > Metazoa > Mollusca > Bivalvia > Venerida > Veneridae > Saxidomus > Saxidomus purpurata. The sequence goes on from JAFMSR010000002.1 coordinate 31,267,101, forward strand.
TTCCGCGTTGTGTCCGGTATGTATTGTTTTCTTCAATTAGTTTATTTTCTTTTCTTTTTCATTTAATGTGATGTGCTGCCGTTCCGTGAGTCTACCATAGCGCTGCAGTCTGAGCACCATACCTTGGCAGCTTTTCAACCGTCCGTGAACCGCCCTTGCTTTGCCTGCCCCGCTTTTGTCCGGTAACCGCATCAGCAGCGAAAAGTGGCAAGGTCCGTCCGTGTCTTTGGGCAGAGAGCAGAGGAGGGTGTGTTAGTGGTTGGCCACTTGCCTTTTGTTCCTTTTATGTTTTTGCATGTATTTCCGTATTAATTTCATTGCTCTAACAAGTGTTTGTTTGTGAATTTCAGATGGCTTTGCCGAAGAATACAGAAGAAGATACCGGTGTTCGCGTCCGTACCGCGCCGTTTTTTTCCGCGTTGTGTCCGGTATGTATTGTTTTCTTCAATTAGTTTATTTTCTTTTCTTTTTCATTTAATGTGATGTGCTGCCGTTCCGTGAGTCTACCATAGCGCTGCAGTCTGAGCACCATACCTTGGCAGCTTTTCAACCGTCCGTGAACCGCCCTTGCTTTGCCTGCCCCGCTTTTGTCCGGTAACCGCATCAGCAGCGAAAAGTGGCAAGGTCCGTCCGTGTCTTTGGGCAGAGAGCAGAGGAGGGTGTGTTAGTGGTTGGCCACTTGCCTTTTGTTCCTTTTATGTTTTTGCATGTATTTCCGTATTAATTTCATTGCTCTAACAAGTGTTTGTTTGTGAATTTCAGATGGCTTTGCCGAAGAATACAGAAGAAGATACCGGTGTTCGCGTCCGTACCGCGCCGTTTTTTTCCGCGTTGTGTCCGGTATGTATTGTTTTCTTCAATTAGTTTATTTTCTTTTCTTTTTCATTTAATGTGATGTGCTGCCGTTCCGTGAGTCTACCATAGCGCTGCAGTCTGAGCACCATACCTTGGCAGCTTTTCAACCGTCCGTGAACCGCCCTTGCTTTGCCTGCCCCGCTTTTGTCCGGTAACCGCATCAGCAGCGAAAAGTGGCAAGGTCCGTCCGTGTCTTTGGGCAGAGAGCAGAGGAGGGTGTGTTAGTGGTTGGCCACTTGCCTTTTGTTCCTTTTATGTTTTTGCATGTATTTCCGTATTAATTTCATTGCTCTAACAAGTGTTTGTTTGTGAATTTCAGATGGCTTTGCCGAAGAATACAGAAGAAGATACCGGTGTTCGCGTCCGTACCGCGCCGTTTTTTTCCGCGTTGTGTCCGGTATGTATTGTTTTCTTCAATTAGTTTATTTTCTTTTCTTTTTCATTTAATGTGATGTGCTGCCGTTCCGTGAGTCTACCATAGCGCTGCAGTCTGAGCACCATACCTTGGCAGCTTTTCAACCGTCCGTGAACCGCCCTTGCTTTGCCTGCCCCGCTTTTGTCCGGTAACCGCATCAGCAGCGAAAAGTGGCAAGGTCCGTCCGTGTCTTTGGGCAGAGAGCAGAGGAGGGTGTGTTAGTGGTTGGCCACTTGCCTTTTGTTCCTTTTATGTTTTTGCATGTATTTCCGTATTAATTTCATTGCTCTAACAAGTGTTTGTTTGTGAATTTCAGATGGCTTTGCCGAAGAATACAGAAGAAGATACCGGTGTTCGCGTCCGTACCGCGCCGTTTTTTTCCGCGTTGTGTCCGGTATGTATTGTTTTCTTCAATTAGTTTATTTTCTTTTCTTTTTCATTTAATGTGATGTGCTGCCGTTCCGTGAGTCTACCATAGCGCTGCAGTCTGAGCACCATACCTTGGCAGCTTTTCAACCGTCCGTGAACCGCCCTTGCTTTGCCTGCCCCGCTTTTGTCCGGTAACCGCATCAGCAGCGAAAAGTGGCAAGGTCCGTCCGTGTCTTTGGGCAGAGAGCAGAGGAGGGTGTGTTAGTGGTTGGCCACTTGCCTTTTGTTCCTTTTATGTTTTTGCATGTATTTCCGTATTAATTTCATTGCTCTAACAAGTGTTTGTTTGTGAATTTCAGATGGCTTTGCCGAAGAATACAGAAGAAGATACCGGTGTTCGCGTCCGTACCGCGCCGTTTTTTTCCGCGTTGTGTCCGGTATGTATTGTTTTCTTCAATTAGTTTATTTTCTTTTCTTTTTCATTTAATGTGATGTGCTGCCGTTCCGTGAGTCTACCATAGCGCTGCAGTCTGAGCACCATACCTTGGCAGCTTTTCAACCGTCCGTGAACCGCCCTTGCTTTGCCTGCCCCGCTTTTGTCCGGTAACCGCATCAGCAGCGAAAAGTGGCAAGGTCCGTCCGTGTCTTTGGGCAGAGAGCAGAGGAGGGTGTGTTAGTGGTTGGCCACTTGCCTTTTGTTCCTTTTATGTTTTTGCATGTATTTCCGTATTAATTTCATTGCTCTAACAAGTGTTTGTTTGTGAATTTCAGATGGCTTTGCCGAAGAATACAGAAGAAGATACCGGTGTTCGCGTCCGTACCGCGCCGTTTTTTTCCGCGTTGTGTCCGGTATGTATTGTTTTCTTCAATTAGTTTATTTTCTTTTCTTTTTCATTTAATGTGATGTGCTGCCGTTCCGTGAGTCTACCATAGCGCTGCAGTCTGAGCACCATACCTTGGGCAGCTTTTCAACCGTCCGTGAACCGCCCTTGCTTTGCCTGCCCCGCTTTTGTCCGGTAACCGCATCAGCAGCGAAAAGTGGCAAGGTCCGTCCGTGTCTTTGGGCAGAGAGCAGAGGAGGGTGTGTTAGTGGTTGGCCACTTGCCTTTTGTTCCTTTTATGTTTTTGCATGTATTTCCGTATTAATTTCATTGCTCTAACAAGTGTTTGTTTGTGAATTTCAGATGGCTTTGCCGAAGAATACAGAAGAAGATACCGGTGTTCGCGTCCGTACCGCGCCGTTTTTTTCCGCGTTGTGTCCGGTATGTATTGTTTTCTTCAATTAGTTTATTTTCTTTTCTTTTTCATTTAATGTGATGTGCTGCCGTTCCGTGAGTCTACCATAGCGCTGCAGTCTGAGCACCATACCTTGGCAGCTTTTCAACCGTCCGTGAACCGCCCTTGCTTTGCCTGCCCCGCTTTTGTCCGGTAACCGCATCAGCAGCGAAAAGTGGCAAGGTCCGTCCGTGTCTTTGGGCAGAGAGCAGAGGAGGGTGTGTTAGTGGTTGGCCACTTGCCTTTTGTTCCTTTTATGTTTTTGCATGTATTTCCGTATTAATTTCATTGCTCTAACAAGTGTTTGTTTGTGAATTTCAGATGGCTTTGCCGAAGAATACAGAAGAAGATACCGGTGTTCGCGTCCGTACCGCGCCGTTTTTTTCCGCGTTGTGTCCGGTATGTATTGTTTTCTTCAATTAGTTTATTTTCTTTTCTTTTTCATTTAATGTGATGTGCTGCCGTTCCGTGAGTCTACCATAGCGCTGCAGTCTGAGCACCATACCTTGGCAGCTTTTCAACCGTCCGTGAACCGCCCTTGCTTTGCCTGCCCCGCTTTTGTCCGGTAACCGCATCAGCAGCGAAAAGTGGCAAGGTCCGTCCGTGTCTTTGGGCAGAGAGCAGAGGAGGGTGTGTTAGTGGTTGGCCACTTGCCTTTTGTTCCTTTTATGTTTTTGCATGTATTTCCGTATTAATTTCATTGCTCTAACAAGTGTTTGTTTGTGAATTTCAGATGGCTTTGCCGAAGAATACAGAAGAAGATACCGGTGTTCGCGTCCGTACCGCGCCGTTTTTTTCCGCGTTGTGTCCGGTATGTATTGTTTTCTTCAATTAGTTTATTTTCTTTTCTTTTTCATTTAATGTGATGTGCTGCCGTTCCGTGAGTCTACCATAGCGCTGCAGTCTGAGCACCATACCTTGGCAGCTTTTCAACCGTCCGTGAACCGCCCTTGCTTTGCCTGCCCCGCTTTTGTCCGGTAACCGCATCAGCAGCGAAAAGTGGCAAGGTCCGTCCGTGTCTTTGGGCAGAGAGCAGAGGAGGGTGTGTTAGTGGTTGGCCACTTGCCTTTTGTTCCTTTTATGTTTTTGCATGTATTTCCGTATTAATTTCATTGCTCTAACAAGTGTTTGTTTGTGAATTTCAGATGGCTTTGCCGAAGAATACAGAAGAAGATACCGGTGTTCGCGTCCGTACCGCGCCGTTTTTTTCCGCGTTGTGTCCGGTATGTATTGTTTTCTTCAATTAGTTTATTTTCTTTTCTTTTTCATTTAATGTGATGTGCTGCCGTTCCGTGAGTCTACCATAGCGCTGCAGTCTGAGCACCATACCTTGGCAGCTTTTCAACCGTCCGTGAACCGCCCTTGCTTTGCCTGCCCCGCTTTTGTCCGGTAACCGCATCAGCAGCGAAAAGTGGCAAGGTCCGTCCGTGTCTTTGGGCAGAGAGCAGAGGAGGGTGTGTTAGTGGTTGGCCACTTGCCTTTTGTTCCTTTTATGTTTTTGCATGTATTTCCGTATTAATTTCATTGCTCTAACAAGTGTTTGTTTGTGAATTTCAGATGGCTTTGCCGAAGAATACAGAAGAAGATACCGGTGTTCGCGTCCGTACCGCGCCGTTTTTTTCCGCGTTGTGTCCGGTATGTATTGTTTTCTTCAATTAGTTTATTTTCTTTTCTTTTTCATTTAATGTGATGTGCTGCCGTTCCGTGAGTCTACCATAGCGCTGCAGTCTGAGCACCATACCTTGGCAGCTTTTCAACCGTCCGTGAACCGCCCTTGCTTTGCCTGCCCCGCTTTTGTCCGGTAACCGCATCAGCAGCGAAAAGTGGCAAGGTCCGTCCGTGTCTTTGGGCAGAGAGCAGAGGAGGGTGTGTTAGTGGTTGGCCACTTGCCTTTTGTTCCTTTTATGTTTTTGCATGTATTTCCGTATTAATTTCATTGCTCTAACAAGTGTTTGTTTGTGAATTTCAGATGGCTTTGCCGAAGAATACAGAAGAAGATACCGGTGTTCGCGTCCGTACCGCGCCGTTTTTTTCCGCGTTGTGTCCGGTATGTATTGTTTTCTTCAATTAGTTTATTTTCTTTTCTTTTTCATTTAATGTGATGTGCTGCCGTTCCGTGAGTCTACCATAGCGCTGCAGTCTGAGCACCATACCTTGGCAGCTTTTCAACCGTCCGTGAACCGCCCTTGCTTTGCCTGCCCCGCTTTTGTCCGGTAACCGCATCAGCAGCGAAAAGTGGCAAGGTCCGTCCGTGTCTTTGGGCAGAGAGCAGAGGAGGGTGTGTTAGTGGTTGGCCACTTGCCTTTTGTTCCTTTTATGTTTTTGCATGTATTTCCGTATTAATTTCATTGCTCTAACAAGTGTTTGTTTGTGAATTTCAGATGGCTTTGCCGAAGAATACAGAAGAAGATACCGGTGTTCGCGTCCGTACCGCGCCGTTTTTTTCCGCGTTGTGTCCGGTATGTATTGTTTTCTTCAATTAGTTTATTTTCTTTTCTTTTTCATTTAATGTGATGTGCTGCCGTTCCGTGAGTCTACCATAGCGCTGCAGTCTGAGCACCATACCTTGGCAGCTTTTCAACCGTCCGTGAACCGCCCTTGCTTTGCCTGCCCCGCTTTTGTCCGGTAACCGCATCAGCAGCGAAAAGTGGCAAGGTCCGTCCGTGTCTTTGGGCAGAGAGCAGAGGAGGGTGTGTTAGTGGTTGGCCACTTGCCTTTTGTTCCTTTTATGTTTTTGCATGTATTTCCGTATTAATTTCATTGCTCTAACAAGTGTTTGTTTGTGAATTTCAGATGGCTTTGCCGAAGAATACAGAAGAAGATACCGGTGTTCGCGTCCGTACCGCGCCGTTTTTTTCCGCGTTGTGTCCGGTATGTATTGTTTTCTTCAATTAGTTTATTTTCTTTTCTTTTTCATTTAATGTGATGTGCTGCCGTTCCGTGAGTCTACCATAGCGCTGCAGTCTGAGCACCATACCTTGGCAGCTTTTCAACCGTCCGTGAACCGCCCTTGCTTTGCCTGCCCCGCTTTTGTCCGGTAACCGCATCAGCAGCGAAAAGTGGCAAGGTCCGTCCGTGTCTTTGGGCAGAGAGCAGAGGAGGGTGTGTTAGTGGTTGGCCACTTGCCTTTTGTTCCTTTTATGTTTTTGCATGTATTTCCGTATTAATTTCATTGCTCTAACAAGTGTTTGTTTGTGAATTTCAGATGGCTTTGCCGAAGAATACAGAAGAAGATACCGGTGTTCGCGTCCGTACCGCGCCGTTTTTTTCCGCGTTGTGTCCGGTATGTATTGTTTTCTTCAATTAGTTTATTTTCTTTTCTTTTTCATTTAATGTGATGTGCTGCCGTTCCGTGAGTCTACCATAGCGCTGCAGTCTGAGCACCATACCTTGGCAGCTTTTCAACCGTCCGTGAACCGCCCTTGCTTTGCCTGCCCCGCTTTTGTCCGGTAACCGCATCAGCAGCGAAAAGTGGCAAGGTCCGTCCGTGTCTTTGGGCAGAGAGCAGAGGAGGGTGTGTTAGTGGTTGGCCACTTGCCTTTTGTTCCTTTTATGTTTTTGCATGTATTTCCGTATTAATTTCATTGCTCTAACAAGTGTTTGTTTGTGAATTTCAGATGGCTTTGCCGAAGAATACAGAAGAAGATACCGGTGTTCGCGTCCGTACCGCGCCGTTTTTTTCCGCGTTGTGTCCGGTATGTATTGTTTTCTTCAATTAGTTTATTTTCTTTTCTTTTTCATTTAATGTGATGTGCTGCCGTTCCGTGAGTCTACCATAGCGCTGCAGTCTGAGCACCATACCTTGGCAGCTTTTCAACCGTCCGTGAACCGCCCTTGCTTTGCCTGCCCCGCTTTTGTCCGGTAACCGCATCAGCAGCGAAAAGTGGCAAGGTCCGTCCGTGTCTTTGGGCAGAGAGCAGAGGAGGGTGTGTTAGTGGTTGGCCACTTGCCTTTTGTTCCTTTTATGTTTTTGCATGTATTTCCGTATTAATTTCATTGCTCTAACAAGTGTTTGTTTGTGAATTTCAGATGGCTTTGCCGAAGAATACAGAAGAAGATACCGGTGTTCGCGTCCGTACCGCGCCGTTTTTTTCCGCGTTGTGTCCGGTATGTATTGTTTTCTTCAATTAGTTTATTTTCTTTTCTTTTTCATTTAATGTGATGTGCTGCCGTTCCGTGAGTCTACCATAGCGCTGCAGTCTGAGCACCATACCTTGGCAGCTTTTCAACCGTCCGTGAACCGCCCTTGCTTTGCCTGCCCCGCTTTTGTCCGGTAACCGCATCAGCAGCGAAAAGTGGCAAGGTCCGTCCGTGTCTTTGGGCAGAGAGCAGAGGAGGGTGTGTTAGTGGTTGGCCACTTGCCTTTTGTTCCTTTTATGTTTTTGCATGTATTTCCGTATTAATTTCATTGCTCTAACAAGTGTTTGTTTGTGAATTTCAGATGGCTTTGCCGAAGAATACAGAAGAAGATACCGGTGTTCGCGTCCGTACCGCGCCGTTTTTTTCCGCGTTGTGTCCGGTATGTATTGTTTTCTTCAATTAGTTTATTTTCTTTTCTTTTTCATTTAATGTGATGTGCTGCCGTTCCGTGAGTCTACCATAGCGCTGCAGTCTGAGCACCATACCTTGGCAGCTTTTCAACCGTCCGTGAACCGCCCTTGCTTTGCCTGCCCCGCTTTTGTCCGGTAACCGCATCAGCAGCGAAAAGTGGCAAGGTCCGTCCGTGTCTTTGGGCAGAGAGCAGAGGAGGGTGTGTTAGTGGTTGGCCACTTGCCTTTTGTTCCTTTTATGTTTTTGCATGTATTTCCGTATTAATTTCATTGCTCTAACAAGTGTTTGTTTGTGAATTTCAGATGGCTTTGCCGAAGAATACAGAAGAAGATACCGGTGTTCGCGTCCGTACCGCGCCGTTTTTTTCCGCGTTGTGTCCGGTATGTATTGTTTTCTTCAATTAGTTTATTTTCTTTTCTTTTTCATTTAATGTGATGTGCTGCCGTTCCGTGAGTCTACCATAGCGCTGCAGTCTGAGCACCATACCTTGGCAGCTTTTCAACCGTCCGTGAACCGCCCTTGCTTTGCCTGCCCCGCTTTTGTCCGGTAACCGCATCAGCAGCGAAAAGTGGCAAGGTCCGTCCGTGTCTTTGGGCAGAGAGCAGAGGAGGGTGTGTTAGTGGTTGGCCACTTGCCTTTTGTTCCTTTTATGTTTTTGCATGTATTTCCGTATTAATTTCATTGCTCTAACAAGTGTTTGTTTGTGAATTTCAGATGGCTTTGCCGAAGAATACAGAAGAAGATACCGGTGTTCGCGTCCGTACCGCGCCGTTTTTTTCCGCGTTGTGTCCGGTATGTATTGTTTTCTTCAATTAGTTTATTTTCTTTTCTTTTTCATTTAATGTGATGTGCTGCCGTTCCGTGAGTCTACCATAGCGCTGCAGTCTGAGCACCATACCTTGGCAGCTTTTCAACCGTCCGTGAACCGCCCTTGCTTTGCCTGCCCCGCTTTTGTCCGGTAACCGCATCAGCAGCGAAAAGTGGCAAGGTCCGTCCGTGTCTTTGGGCAGAGAGCAGAGGAGGGTGTGTTAGTGGTTGGCCACTTGCCTTTTGTTCCTTTTATGTTTTTGCATGTATTTCCGTATTAATTTCATTGCTCTAACAAGTGTTTGTTTGTGAATTTCAGATGGCTTTGCCGAAGAATACAGAAGAAGATACCGGTGTTCGCGTCCGTACCGCGCCGTTTTTTTCCGCGTTGTGTCCGGTATGTATTGTTTTCTTCAATTAGTTTATTTTCTTTTCTTTTTCATTTAATGTGATGTGCTGCCGTTCCGTGAGTCTACCATAGCGCTGCAGTCTGAGCACCATACCTTGGCAGCTTTTCAACCGTCCGTGAACCGCCCTTGCTTTGCCTGCCCCGCTTTTTGTCCGGTAACCGCATCAGCAGCGAAAAGTGGCAAGGTCCGTCCGTGTCTTTGGGCAGAGAGCAGAGGAGGGTGTGTTAGTGGTTGGCCACTTGCCTTTTGTTCCTTTTATGTTTTTGCATGTATTTCCGTATTAATTTCATTGCTCTAACAAGTGTTTGTTTGTGAATTTCAGATGGCTTTGCCGAAGAATACAGAAGAAGATACCGGTGTTCGCGTCCGTACCGCGCCGTTTTTTTCCGCGTTGTGTCCGGTATGTATTGTTTTCTTCAATTAGTTTATTTTCTTTTCTTTTTCATTTAATGTGATGTGCTGCCGTTCCGTGAGTCTACCATAGCGCTGCAGTCTGAGCACCATACCTTGGCAGCTTTTCAACCGTCCGTGAACCGCCCTTGCTTTGCCTGCCCCGCTTTTGTCCGGTAACCGCATCAGCAGCGAAAAGTGGCAAGGTCCGTCCGTGTCTTTGGGCAGAGAGCAGAGGAGGGTGTGTTAGTGGTTGGCCACTTGCCTTTTGTTCCTTTTATGTTTTTGCATGTATTTCCGTATTAATTTCATTGCTCTAACAAGTGTTTGTTTGTGAATTTCAGATGGCTTTGCCGAAGAATACAGAAGAAGATACCGGTGTTCGCGTCCGTACCGCGCCGTTTTTTTCCGCGTTGTGTCCGGTATGTATTGTTTTCTTCAATTAGTTTATTTTCTTTTCTTTTTCATTTAATGTGATGTGCTGCCGTTCCGTGAGTCTACCATAGCGCTGCAGTCTGAGCACCATACCTTGGCAGCTTTTCAACCGTCCGTGAACCGCCCTTGCTTTGCCTGCCCCGCTTTTGTCCGGTAACCGCATCAGCAGCGAAAAGTGGCAAGGTCCGTCCGTGTCTTTGGGCAGAGAGCAGAGGAGGGTGTGTTAGTGGTTGGCCACTTGCCTTTTGTTCCTTTTATGTTTTTGCATGTATTTCCGTATTAATTTCATTGCTCTAACAAGTGTTTGTTTGTGAATTTCAGATGGCTTTGCCGAAGAATACAGAAGAAGATACCGGTGTTCGCGTCCGTACCGCGCCGTTTTTTTCCGCGTTGTGTCCGGTATGTATTGTTTTCTTCAATTAGTTTATTTTCTTTTCTTTTTCATTTAATGTGATGTGCTGCCGTTCCGTGAGTCTACCATAGCGCTGCAGTCTGAGCACCATACCTTGGCAGCTTTTCAACCGTCCGTGAACCGCCCTTGCTTTGCCTGCCCCGCTTTTGTCCGGTAACCGCATCAGCAGCGAAAAGTGGCAAGGTCCGTCCGTGTCTTTGGGCAGAGAGCAGAGGAGGGTGTGTTAGTGGTTGGCCACTTGCCTTTTGTTCCTTTTATGTTTTTGCATGTATTTCCGTATTAATTTCATTGCTCTAACAAGTGTTTGTTTGTGAATTTCAGATGGCTTTGCCGAAGAATACAGAAGAAGATACCGGTGTTCGCGTCCGTACCGCGCCGTTTTTTTCCGCGTTGTGTCCGGTATGTATTGTTTTCTTCAATTAGTTTATTTTCTTTTCTTTTTCATTTAATGTGATGTGCTGCCGTTCCGTGAGTCTACCATAGCGCTGCAGTCTGAGCACCATACCTTGGCAGCTTTTCAACCGTCCGTGAACCGCCCTTGCTTTGCCTGCCCCGCTTTTGTCCGGTAACCGCATCAGCAGCGAAAAGTGGCAAGGTCCGTCCGTGTCTTTGGGCAGAGAGCAGAGGAGGGTGTGTTAGTGGTTGGCCACTTGCCTTTTGTTCCTTTTATGTTTTTGCATGTATTTCCGTATTAATTTCATTGCTCTAACAAGTGTTTGTTTGTGAATTTCAGATGGCTTTGCCGAAGAATACAGAAGAAGATACCGGTGTTCGCGTCCGTACCGCGCCGTTTTTTTCCGCGTTGTGTCCGGTATGTATTGTTTTCTTCAATTAGTTTATTTTCTTTTCTTTTTCATTTAATGTGATGTGCTGCCGTTCCGTGAGTCTACCATAGCGCTGCAGTCTGAGCACCATACCTTGGCAGCTTTTCAACCGTCCGTGAACCGCCCTTGCTTTGCCTGCCCCGCTTTTGTCCGGTAACCGCATCAGCAGCGAAAAGTGGCAAGGTCCGTCCGTGTCTTTGGGCAGAGAGCAGAGGAGGGTGTGTTAGTGGTTGGCCACTTGCCTTTTGTTCCTTTTATGTTTTTGCATGTATTTCCGTATTAATTTCATTGCTCTAACAAGTGTTTGTTTGTGAATTTCAGATGGCTTTGCCGAAGAATACAGAAGAAGATACCGGTGTTCGCGTCCGTACCGCGCCGTTTTTTCGGTCCGCTTGTGTCCGGTATGTATTGTTTTCTTCAATTAGTTTATTTTCTTTTCTTTTTTCATTTAATGTGATGTGCTGCCGTTCCGTGAGTCTACCATAGCGCTGCAGTCTGAGCACCATACCTTGGCAGCTTTTCAACCGTCCGTGAACCGCCCTTGCTTTGCCTGCCCCGCTTTTGTCCGGTAACCGCATCAGCAGCGAAAAGTGGCAAGGTCCGTCCGTGTCTTTGGGCAGAGAGCAGAGGAGGGTGTGTTAGTGGTTGGCCACTTGCCTTTTGTTCCTTTTATGTTTTTGCATGTATTTCCGTATTAATTTCATTGCTCTAACAAGTGTTTGTTTGTGAATTTCAGATGGCTTTGCCGAAGAATACAGAAGAAGATACCGGTGTTCGCGTCCGTACCGCGCCGTTTTTTTCCGCGTTGTGTCCGGTATGTATTGTTTTCTTCAATTAGTTTATTTTCTTTTCTTTTTCATTTAATGTGATGTGCTGCCGTTCCGTGAGTCTACCATAGCGCTGCAGTCTGAGCACCATACCTTGGCAGCTTTTCAACCGTCCGTGAACCGCCCTTGCTTTGCCTGCCCCGCTTTTGTCCGGTAACCGCATCAGCAGCGAAAAGTGGCAAGGTCCGTCCGTGTCTTTGGGCAGAGAGCAGAGGAGGGTGTGTTAGTGGTTGGCCACTTGCCTTTTGTTCCTTTTATGTTTTTGCATGTATTTCCGTATTAATTTCATTGCTCTAACAAGTGTTTGTTTGTGAATTTCAGATGGCTTTGCCGAAGAATACAGAAGAAGATACCGGTGTTCGCGTCCGTACCGCGCCGTTTTTTTCCGCGTTGTGTCCGGTATGTATTGTTTTCTTCAATTAGTTTATTTTCTTTTCTTTTTCATTTAATGTGATGTGCTGCCGTTCCGTGAGTCTACCATAGCGCTGCAGTCTGAGCACCATACCTTGGCAGCTTTTCAACCGTCCGTGAACCGCCCTTGCTTTGCCTGCCCCGCTTTTGTCCGGTAACCGCATCAGCAGCGAAAAGTGGCAAGGTCCGTCCGTGTCTTTGGGCAGAGAGCAGAGGAGGGTGTGTTAGTGGTTGGCCACTTGCCTTTTGTTCCTTTTATGTTTTTGCATGTATTTCCGTATTAATTTCATTGCTCTAACAAGTGTTTGTTTGTGAATTTCAGATGGCTTTGCCGAAGAATACAGAAGAAGATACCGGTGTTCGCGTCCGTACCGCGCCGTTTTTTTCCGCGTTGTGTCCGGTATGTATTGTTTTCTTCAATTAGTTTATTTTCTTTTCCTTTTCATTTAATGTGATGTGCTGCCGTTCCGTGAGTCTACCATAGCGCTGCAGTCTGAGCACCATACCTTGGCAGCTTTTCAACCGTCCGTGAACCGCCCTTGCTTTGCCTGCCCCGCTTTTGTCCGGTAACCGCATCAGCAGCGAAAAGTGGCAAGGTCCGTCCGTGTCTTTGGGCAGAGAGCAGAGGAGGGTGTGTTAGTGGTTGGCCACTTGCCTTTTGTTCCTTTTATGTTTTTGCATGTATTTCCGTATTAATTTCATTGCTCTAACAAGTGTTTGTTTGTGAATTTCAGATGGCTTTGCCGAAGAATACAGAAGAAGATACCGGTGTTCGCGTCCGTACCGCGCCGTTTTTTTCCGCGTTGTGTCCGGTATGTATTGTTTTCTTCAATTAGTTTATTTTCTTTTCTTTTTCATTTAATGTGATGTGCTGCCGTTCCGTGAGTCTACCATAGCGCTGCAGTCTGAGCACCATACCTTGGCAGCTTTTCAACCGTCCGTGAACCGCCCTTGCTTTGCCTGCCCCGCTTTTGTCCGGTAACCGCATCAGCAGCGAAAAGTGGCAAGGTCCGTCCGTGTCTTTGGGCAGAGAGCAGAGGAGGGTGTGTTAGTGGTTGGCCACTTGCCTTTTGTTCCTTTTATGTTTTTGCATGTATTTCCGTATTAATTTCATTGCTCTAACAAGTGTTTGTTTGTGAATTTCAGATGGCTTTGCCGAAGAATACAGAAGAAGATACCGGTGTTCGCGTCCGTACCGCGCCGTTTTTTTCCGCGTTGTGTCCGGTATGTATTGTTTTCTTCAATTAGTTTATTTTCTTTTCTTTTTCATTTAATGTGATGTGCTGCCGTTCCGTGAGTCTACCATAGCGCTGCAGTCTGAGCACCATACCTTGGCAGCTTTTCAACCGTCCGTGAACCGCCCTTGCTTTGCCTGCCCCGCTTTTGTCCGGTAACCGCATCAGCAGCGAAAAGTGGCAAGGTCCGTCCGTGTCTTTGGGCAGAGAGCAGAGGAGGGTGTGTTAGTGGTTGGCCACTTGCCTTTTGTTCCTTTTATGTTTTTGCATGTATTTCCGTATTAATTTCATTGCTCTAACAAGTGTTTCGTTTGTGAATTATTTTACTAAATATAGATAAACAGAGTTGAATCGTTGCAAACTATTTACAGTAATTTTTTCAGGTCAAAAAGTTGCAAGAGAGCAGAATATGATACTGCATTATAAGATTCGATTACAGATGTGGGTCACCACAACACAGAATCGAAAATATGCTGTTCACTTCTTCGTGAAAATGTATCACCGACGAATCTCAAACCAGGCTATCTTGCTGTAAGATACATGTATAAACAATATCAGCTGTTAAGCACATTGTTGCTGTTATCAAATTAATGTTTAAATAAGAATGAGAGGTACTTGTTGAATACAGTTGCAATATTACATCTGTACATCTATAGGGATTAAACAATAAATGATATGACAAGTCTTGTGCGTTTTTATACTTGTAGATTTCCAGAAAACAAGCGAATTCCTGGCTCCGTGCTTATAGATATTCTCTAAGCACGATCTCAGATTCAGGTTTTTAAAGCATCGACCAGCACTTGGCGTTCAGCACAAAACCGCCACTTGAACATGAAATTGTGCTCAAGGATTTTTACAAGTACGGGGCTTGGTTGACGGCATCTAGATGGACTCGGCTTCACTACGAGACCGCGTCAAAGTGTAAAAAGTGGTATGTAGTTGGCTGTAAATATTATGAAGAAACCGTTCACTCCCTACAAGATTCATGGGCTGGTTCAGGAGACAAGACAGAGAAGTAATACTCGGGTATACAAAATTATTGTTTTTTTACTTTGTACGAATGATTCTACCTCAGTAGGCATCTGTCGTCATTAAAACATAAAATTAACATATATGTGGAGCCGCCTTGATGATGTGGTTCGCCTCGAGTTTGGATAGACCTGGGTTCGATCCCCTTAAGTGCCAAGTAGTACCAGTGTCCTTTGGCAAGACACGGAAAAGTCCACACAGCCCCTCTGGGTCTTGAGAGCGATTAATATAAGTTGTAAAAACTTGTTTCGCAATTGAAAGAACATAAATTGGCTTAAATTAAATGAATAATTCCATTGTATTTAAATGTTTTCAAGCAATGTATTTGAATTATTAATTTAAAACATAGATTATATAAAACATTGTAAAATATTACTTCTAAAAAAATGATGGAACATACATTTACACCACATTTACACTTTAGATACGAAGACGTCTTACACATGTAGAACTGGAAGACACACTCGCAGAATGGTTGATGGCAAATTACGAATGTGGTAGAATGCACTATTTATTGTTTTTTAACACAAAATGCCAATAGCTCAATACATCCCATGTGCTGGAACGTTATAGTTATAAATATTCATAAGCAATTTACATATTCGTCTCGCTAAAATTCTAAATGCACTTGTCCATCTTTCAATATTTTAATGTTGCATTAGTAGTAGTCCACATGGTAGCTGATTGAAACGTGTCTGTCTGAAAAGCAAACTGCAGATATTGACCTCAGTGTGTAAACGCGAAGGCTGATCATGATCTACACTGGTTGCAAAGTAAAAATTATTTGACGCCAACAGCATATACTTTGAACGGCCATAACGTAGTAAACCGTATACGCGGGTTAAGACATGTTTGGCCTTCCATAGAAGTGACAGTTGCCGTTACCGTATGGAACACGTTTTGTCTGTATGAATTTAAAGCCTCCTAAATGACCTTGGACACAATTTTACCAGTATTGAAAATTTTCATTTTACTAACGTTCGCGTACAGGCCCCTGTGGGATAGTTTGAGCGCGTTGAAATATATTTTCATAGACATAAAGCAGACATGTCGTACTCAAACCCAGGTATATTGACATCTTATGAGAATGCTTAAAATTGACCTCTCGTCGGCAAAAAAAAAAAAAAAAAAAAAAAAAGTCCATGCGCAGGTTAGCAGACAGGGTGACCCCTGCGCGTGACCTCTGTAGGTGGGACAATGGACATTTTACTTTCATGTTACAGCTCAATCTATTTGCTGACGTATACAACACGCGCAGTAATCCGAAAGAAGCATAACGTGAAATACACATGCATATCTGTCGAGTGTGTAACAAAATATGCCCGCTGTGCAACGGATATAAGAGTTATTCATGATATGTATGTCATTCGTTGATATTTGTGTTGTATAATTTTAACGACCGTATCAATCTTAATTCGGTCATTTTAAAAGGTGGACAATTTACTTATCCGTCGCTCTCAGGTGGGAACCAGCACTTACACTCCAATTCGCCGCAAGAAACTGCCACTTTCTCACATAAGGGGAAATGATCGGTAGCAGGACTCGAGCACCTGACCAATCGTTTAGAGGTTACGGTGATTCCATGTCAGCGACTCTAGCCACTCGAACACGGAGGTACTCCCGTGTAGTTATTTGCTAGATTATTTCTTTAAAAGTTTCAAAAAAATAAAGTTTTGCATTATTTTCAACTGGTTCAGTGTCATCTTTATATAATTTTTTCCTCATTTCTGTTTAACAATCGATTTGTCTGTTGTTTTTTTCAGTTTTGATTTCTATAAGGAAGGATATAAAGTTTCCACTCCAGCAAGCATGACAGCTGATATGTATATGTAGCAACCAAAGACATAGTTCAGAAATCCAAAACTTTCAATGAAGATGTATTTATATCTGTTGTATGTACTGCTAAAGCAAATGAACAAGGCACGCTGAAGTTATTTAGTTACTGTTGATTTTGAGCGATGGTAGATTCTACTCGTCGAACTGCTGGTATAGTGTTGAAGATGAAAATTGTTGTTCGTGACGCAAAACTCTTCACAGAGACATTTCAACTGTCTTTCAAATCTAATTACAGGACATGCTCCGGTTAAAACGAGTTTCATGTTTTAGTGTCAAGTGTTATAATTTTTATATTCAAGGTCTTAATTTTGATGACCATTGATCAAGTTTTGATGTTTTACTTACTCGTAACATTTATATTACCCTGAAACCACTTATTTAAAAAAGAAAAACAAACTATGTCTAACCTTGCTGTATAAATCGATATAGTATACAAATGTACTAAAAGACAAAAGAGACGCAACTTGATCTGATAGTGTATCACTAAAGATTAATATTGCGAAAAAGTTAAGTCATTGACTCATCAAATTAATTATCAATATGTTGGTCTCCATAAAAAACAGTCAATAAAATTTCTTGTTATTTTGAATTTCAGCAGTGACCCCCTTAAAGTCAACATGAATTCATTTTTTAAAAACTGTTTTCAATATGACCATCACTCAGTTATTGAGTGAATAAAGTTTGAGAGCAAAGGTTGTGTTGCGTTTCTTTTGCCGATGAGTATATATGATTTCCATATAAAGAAGTATTTTTTCTATTGTAAAAACTAAGAAGCGCTTTCTGACAATACTGATATAGATTCGAAAGAAGGTAATAAAACGTTCAAATATACTATTGTATTCTAATATAATAATCTAGTCTGCGGTTTGACTTTACGTAACATAAAGGAGGGCAAGTATACGCTTCCAAAGGATTTTATCTTTATATAGATAGTTTAAAGTTAAATCGTTCAGATTCATGATTTTGTTACTTATATTTAATGCTATAATACTGCTTAAAATGATCAGAAAAATTACGGTCAAGAAAAGTTCTGAAAACATGAAAAATGTTAAGCAATTAAAAAAAAAGCAATTTATGCTCAACCATTACTTTAATCTGTACATGGAAACACAAATTTATCATATCAAATTGATTGAAAATGATCTTACGATCCGGCGGGTCATAACGATTTTATCATTTTTCAACTATGTTCAAAAAGGAATAAATGTTTGTATCCTTCTTTTTAGCTATAACTTTCGCTATGCTTGTTTTTTTAATGATACTAAACCATTGGTGAATGTATTACATTAAATTGCGATTATGATATTGAAGGGTATAATCACTTTAAATTTACTGCTACATTTGTTTCAGTTCGAAACTCTGTTAGGTCTCAATGTTTTATTGCGTCGAAAAAGATTTTGAAAAGAAGTATTTCTTTAACCGTCGCCTGTTCACTCAATCACGCGCCATCCGCCCAGCAGGTGAGTTTTGCAGTTTAAAAAATAGAATGAATCAATAACAATGATAACTAAAAAAATGATAACAATAATCATGATAACAATAACAATGATAACAATAATAATGATAACAATAACAATGATAACAATAACAAACACAAATAACATAAGAATACTGTAAACCATGTCAGTAATTTTCGCTCTTTTCATGGACTCCACATTCCATCATTATACAGATTAGTTTTCCTTCAGAAATAAGAATTCACGTTCTTTGTGTTGTTTTGTTGTTTATGAAGTCGAAAAATATCCGCCTATCAAATCACGGCCGATAATTGCTCGGGGGGAAAGGGAAAATTTATTTTTTTATTAAATTTTTTTTTTCTGCGTTGCCTGCACCCTGTTGAATGTGCGGGACTGCGAGTGTGGTATGATGACATACATGAGAGCAACAGGAACGGTAGTAAAGCGACAAGTCAACATCGGTATTGTAAAGGGCAAAAATCATAAACTGGAAATAAGTGAAGAACACGTGGCCATTACTGTTAAGTCAAACCTGTGTAAAAGACCACCGCCAAATGAAGGTCAGCAAAAAGGAAAGCTTTACACAGTTCAATCAATAGACATATACCGGTCTAGTAATTCAATGTTAATAAATACTTGAGATTAACAATTTAATTAAAGTGATATTACCCTTCAAACTAACCATCATAATCAAAGTTTAAGAAAGTCATTTGACATTGGTTTTTACTCTGAGAAAAATGAGTGTTGAAGTTTAACCTAAAGTATAAGAATCTGTATAACAGTCAATTCCATTGAATACAGTTGAAATCTTTTTGGACTATCCTTGTGAAAAATTCAAATCTACATATTTACACTTCTACTAGGATCTGCTAATGACAGAAATTTCAAAAGCATTCATTGTATTTTAAGTTTCTTACTAGACTATGATGTATAGCATTTAACTTTGATTATACATACAGATGCATAATTAAAGCCCCCAGCTCACTTTGGATGTCTTATCGATGTGGTAGGATTTTAGCGCCCTTTCCAACCGTATTTTTTTTATCATTTTAACATGCAGACAGTTTACCTGACATTCGTTTCTAGGAAAAACAAGTGCTTTATTCACGTTACTAGACATGGTCGGTAACGGCTATTGAACCCATGACCCTTAATGAAAGGTTACAGTGATTTCAAGTGGGACTTTAAAATTATTTAGTTCTGTTAAAATGGTACTCAGAAACAGGGAATATACGCCGTACGATTAAGAGTAGTTCCAGATTTTTAAACACTATTAGAAAGTTTACTACATTGTTATTTCCTTTTGCATTCCACAAACCTAAGCTAATTGTTTCTAAATTAAAGGCTACATTAATGTTTTTCGTTCGTAAAAGGTTATTCAAACTTCTATTCCACACGTGTTGTACATGAATGCACTCCCAAAATAAGTTTACCTGGGTTTCTACGTTCATGATGAATAAATCACATAAATTTGAGGTTGTTTGCATACTATATTGAAGATATTTGTTTAGGAATGAGTCTCATGATGAATTTGTATTGGAATGCTCTTATTTTTGTATCAATAGTCGACTTTATTGCTTGCGAGTAAACTTTTTTCCACTGAATTTCCTTGTTATTTAATAATTCTGTCCATTTAGGTTCAATTTTAATGGTTGGATTTTTTTTTTCATTTCTCTGTATCTCATACAGGTATTTGTTTGGCGATTTTGATTTATAGGTAAAATTAGCTATTTGCATGCGCTTCAGTTTATATTATGGTTGATTGTTGTGGACGCATGAATGAATTCGTAACTAGTACCAATGTGACAGGTAAAATATATGCTACAATACTTCAGTTTTCTGCTTTGAAATGTTATAAAGAAGAAAATAAATGACGATCTCATTTGAAATATTTACGAATATCGAATTGGATATATACACAATTTTTAAAAAAGTGACTCCTCTATATTTCATTCATACCTTCTTCTATGATTTAGATTTTTATACTTATGGAATACTATTTATTAGCTGCATATATTTCAAAAATTCTTTTCCATCCAAGTTATAAATAAACTTGAGGCTATCAATTAATTTATCCTGTAATCCAATATATGCAACAGGTATGTCATACCCTTTTCTAACCATACTTTGTAGAAGAATGTTTTAGATTTACTGTTGATATATGTAGATATACTGTAGTACTGTACCTTTAAAATTTGGTACTTATTTCAGATTGAAGAACGTTTTGTTTAGTAACTTATGTAATATTTTTACTAAGGCGTAAAAAAATATGTTCAGGTTTCCCAACCTACTCTATTTTTTTGCCCCGACCCTACAACTTTTTTTGCGCGTTAATATTTTTTTTTGCATAAATTCATTATAATCTGTGTTGAATATGGTTCGTTTGAGAATAAAAAAAACAACAAATTTCCCTTCCTACCTACCCTAATTTTTTGGGGCATGAAACCTGAAACAAACATTTTTTTAAGCCTAAACAACCTTTTATGATATCACAACAATGTTGAATCAAAAGAATCCGTAGAATCTTCTAGATGAGTAGACGATTACATTATCAACCGTTTTTGAACGTAGATCTAATTTTAAATTAAGCTTTCCTTTTATTTCTCACTCGTAACTCGTCATTAATGACTTCTGTGTGTTTGTGCAACAATAGGTCAATAAGTGCACTAGTCTGCCTTCTTCTGTGACGAGTGATGACAGAAAGAGCGTTCCTAGAAAAATCCTGCCTTATATAGTCTCATTCGTAGATGAGTTGTCTCCCATGATGACTCTTCAGGAGGCCGTACTTCGGGTAAAATGTTGATATCATGGATAAGTTTCAGCTTAAGTTTTGTAAGTTTGTTTTAAATCTGAAACAGTCCACCCCAAACGACATGATATATGGTGTAACTTGGATTCACCCCACTGTCTGTACAAATTAAGAGTAGAATGTTAAATTTTTGGTGTAAGTTGCTTAATGATAAGGAAGACAAGATTTCAAATGTCGTTTACAGAACTTTTTGTTTGCTTTATACTCGGAACAATGTTAACCTCAAGTGGTTTGCTTTTGTCAATAATACGTTAAATAGTCTTGAATTGTCTAACTATTGGTTACAACAAGCTTTTTCTCAAACTAGCTTTAAAAAGATTGTTGATGTTAGATTGAATGATCAATTTGTTAAATACTGGCACAGTTCCGTAAATGAGTTAAGTAAATGTTTGAATTACAGAATATTTAAACAGGATTTTAATTTTGAAAATTTCTTGAGCATTTTACCTTTTAATTTGTCAAATATGCTTTGTAAGTTTAGATGTATTAACCATAAAATGCCATTTGAAAAGGGTAAATTACTGGCATTGAAAGAAATTTGAGACACTGCCACTTATGTAATTCTGAGCTTTCATTATCTTTTTATGTGCACATAACTATTTAATTGCGGACAGAAAAAAATAAGTCAATATTATTTTAAAAATCCTAATACCTTGAAGTTCTCACGATTGATGAACTGTGGAGATAAAAAAAAAGACATTTTTAAAATTAGCACTATTTTGTAAAAAGATTTTATTAGTATGTTCTAAATATAATGTATGTCATTATGTGTAAGGTCACCTCATTCTCCACTCATATGTGAAATATTTGCTCAATACTTTAGTTGTGTTTGTTATAACATTTGTTTTTGTGAATGTCTTGTGCCCTTAAAGGGCCATGACTTGATCAATAAACTTTGAAACGTTGTTATATATTAACAGATACACCAGTTATATGATTTTAATAAAATATTTATCCTGGAGCGAATTAATCAAATAATATTAGTTTTATTTTCTACTGCTTAAATATATCTACAGTTTCACCAATCTTTGATGATATGAGATGTGGAAAAAGGTCACGTTGGAAAATTGAAGATGTGTTATCGAAATTCAAGTGTTTGTATACACATGTACTGGGTGCGGTCTGATTTTTTTCTACACGACTTCAGCCACAGAAATCTCCCAATACGACTGCAAATGGCCATGTTCTATTGTCTTAACAGGATTCAACTCAGCAAAATATCGACTTTTCTAAGCCCATATGGGTCCCAATTGAATGTCAGGTGTGTAGCAGGTAAGTAATACAGAGACGTACGGAGCTGGGACGAAGAAGCAGGGTTCGTGCGCGGGCGGCGTCACACCCGAACTGGACAGACAAAGAAATGATACTATTATGTCTATATATGGAACATGTTCTTGAAATATTATGAAAATATGCTTTAATTAGCACTCCAAGACAGACGAACACAAGCACTCGTTAAAGAAATAGAAATATTTTGATGAGATCGTATAACAACGAGCGTCTTCCATTTACAAATGTTGCTCACACTCTGAATTGTTGGGTCTAGTTTATGGCGAATCGAATCCTAAGCAGCGTGAAACCTTCACATGTACAGAAACAATTTTAAAGAAATGTTTTACATACGACGGCATCGGCATTTTGTTTTGTAAAACGTGTCGATGTGCGTTGTTTGCCGAGCAAACAAACAGTAGGAAACAGAAATTGACACACTTTAATAGTACTTCAACGCATGACGGATATCTTGTTTGCTTGACATATGGATACTACCCAACACAACCATTCTACAAAGAGTTGCATGAAGTCGTTAACTCGTAGAAAAATATACACACATAACAACATAACAACATTCAGTTACGTATAGTTACATTCAGTGCTTTAAGCAGTTGGTCAAATATAACTTGATAATCAATGAACGTGTTTGTTAAATTTTATTGTCAAATTTGCGCCTCTTATATCAAAATCATCGACCGACGGCCTACTGCTTGACCCTGCAAAATAAAATAAATGACATTTTTATAATACAAGTCCACATCACATCATACAAATGCATAATCTAGAAAATGCAAATCCTCACTTTGTAGCAAATTAAACAACTTCGTGTATTTGAGTTTCAAGCGTATCAGATATACATGACAAATGGTCAAGGTAGAAATTAACTCAAGCCTTATAGATCTTGTCTGACTAATCACCGAAGAATAATTAAAAAAAGTTTAATATTAGTTGATGACTATTCGATAACTGTATTTCAAGGTTATTATGCGGATCGAGATCATATCGAGCCTCGTTCCCGCAAAAATAGTTACCCTCAGTGACGGATATTTCCATCTGAATCATGTGTATCATGATAGAAGCGTTTTCTTACATATCGTCTTGAGCAAAATTAATTTCTCAACGCAAACTTATCGAAATGATGCATGCTCATACACGACCAAACGGTATAAGATGGTATGCTTGGGAAAGGGACGCGACGAAGGGGGTGTGGGGGATCCATCTCAGATCCATCTCAGAGGGACACGAAAGCACAGACCTCGTATATCTGAGCTTGGAAGGAAGACCAGACATGTGCCTTTTCCCAAAGAGCATCACTTCATTGAGTTTTATTGTTGAATAAATCACATATTGCATGTTTTGTAGACCACCTCAGACAAGCGCCAACATTTTCCTGTAAATACCCTAATTGCATTTTCATAGGCTAACAAAACTGTGTGCAAACTAGTCCAACTGTTTATGAAAAAACAACATTACTGGAACATTCCATATATGAGTACATGTACATTGTACCACAATAAAATAATACTGACGTGAGCGAAAAGCAATTGGAAAATTCTTTTGTTTGTGCATATTTTTCTGGTACATCGTATTTAAGAATGTTTCTGACATTTACACGTATAGCATAAATTAATGAAATTTACCATCGCCCCTGTACTGCACTGCGCGGGTACAGAAAATACGTCTCTGTTACTGATACCAGCTTTGATGTTGACATATGTCAATGACTCCATTGCTTGAGCTGCAGAATACAACATTAAATTAAAAACGATCATAATATTGAATGGAAATATAATCAAGTAACCTAAATCAAGCACCTACGTGCAGATTTGGGCCACAATGACTACGAAATATGAAAGAAAATAGCTCTTATTAGTGAAGACTAGAAAAATAAAAATAGCTCTTATTAGACAAATAAAAACAATCATAAAAAATTGCTAACGCATCAAAGTGATGGCGATTTTGTTAATTCTAGCTTAAACATATTACGAAAGACGGATATATCATTAGTTCTACTTACTATGTAGATTCATTCTAGTTTTTTAAAGAGTCAAAGCGTACTGGTTGGGGCTTCTGAAGAGGTTTTCACATTGATTGATTTTGTCAACTTCGGGTAAAACAAAACACAAGTGTCCTCTAAGAAGTAAGATCTATCTATTGAGTAAAGTTCACCTACTGGATTGGTACGCTTGCCCAGTAATGGCTGCCAGGTCTCCTATGTAATTTTCCAGAACTGGCATACATGTGTCAGCAGTGACAAGAAGGTACACCTCATAGTTGTTTTTGCGTTCATAGAAGCGTTTCATCAGTATGGAGTTATTCCCATAACCCATCACTGATGTGTTGGTAAACTCATGTGCATCATCTAAAACAAGGAAATATAATTTAATATATCTAGTTATACCTTGATAAATCATCATGATTTCTTTTTATTACAACACGTACTATTGTTGTAGGAATTTAACACCCGTTCCAAATGTGTTTCTGGTCGTTTTAATAGACGGGCAGTTTACCTAACAACCGTTCCTGGGAAGAACCAGTACCAGACACTCATACTTCGTAAGAAACTGCCAACTTTCTCACATTATGGTCGGTAGCAGGGCTGAACACATATCCCTCAAATTATGAGAAGTTACAGTCATTCCAACTACTCAACAAAAACAACAACAACAAGAAGAGTAAGCAGAAAGAGACGTTCAAATCACGTTACTGTTCCAGAGCCTACATTGAAGCATTTGTATGTTCTAGTGCTTAGATTAAAGCATTTTGTAAGTCTTGTAGTAAACTGTCGTCGATGTGATGCAATAAGTGTCAATGTAGCTGTTTTGTTACAACTTTTCGACGGAAAGAAAAATGGTGCCCTACCTGGAATACAGCTCGGCCTCCAGGGTATAGGATGGGAACGCCTGCAACCTTCAGGGGTTATTATATGCATAACATTCTGCAAGAGGATTACACGTACATACTATAATCAAGTCGGAATTTCCTCCAGGCTCTTACATGAACTAATCTGACATAGGTCTATATATTTAAATTACAGTTTAGATAAACGAAGCTGTCTTGTGGTGATCGCCGAAAAAAACAAAAAGCTGATCTTTTAATTTGACCATTTTCCCGTCATGTTCGCACGTTATGAACACCCGGTATATATGATACATGTGATGACATGTAGTTACATTTCGTTTTAACTTTCACAACCACTTCTTATCTCTAAGGCTTTGCAAAACATTTTTTTCTTAATACTATGGTTTTTCGATTGCCTTACGACCAACTATTAAGTCGTTGGTGTAACAATAAATATACGACGCTGCGCCATTCTGTGGTAAAAATTGATCACACGGCTTGCTTTTAAAAATGGTACTAAGTTGAATATTTTGTACATTGTAGCATGGTATATCGTGCGTGGTGCTGGTAAATAAAGATATACAAAAGGCTTAGTACAGAAACACAATTACCATAGCTTACATTTTTATCATCGCTGATAATTCGTTGTTGTAGCGGATTACCATCATACGTCAGTGTTTGGTTATAAGCGACAATTCTATTCACTTCATCAAAATCCACAGTCATCGAACCCTGCCGAAAAATGATGCATTAAGACATTTATTGTCGAATTTGATTCAGGTTCCCAATCAAATGTTTAACGTTATTTTCATTTGAAATCTTGCCTTCACATTAAATATAGTAACTTGACAAGAACCATTTCAACGTAATCTATCTGGAAGTATGCTATATACATATGACATGTATTATTGTGTCTACCTCGATAAAATGTGATGTACCATTAGATGTCAACATCATCACTATTGTTGCATTCCCCTGCCACTGGTCCGGAGAGCAGCAGTATTTAGCAGCGGAGGCTACACCAAACAGGGCAGTGAGAAATACAAGCATGCTCATGACGTCTGAAACGAGCCGATAACACCAAATAAGCACATTTACAACGTTTTAAGGAGAATAATGGAACGCTGTCTTCAGCTGCATTTTTATAAAACGGATACATGTATGCCAGTCGATTTTCCTAATTTTATTTATATGTTTCATTCAATAAACTTGTTGTATTTGCTTCGTATTTTTTTATAAAAATGTTCGTCTCATTTGAATGGTCCTTATATTAACGAAAGATGTCCTTCCACTACCCCATATTTTATTTTTAACATGTCACACCCTTTGAATGTACCTCGTCATATTCTAAACAAGTTTGCTCTTCGAATTGTCCTTATTCTATTTTCAACAAGGCTTATTCTTTTTTTTTACCAAATAATTATGCCCTTAAAATGTTCCTAATTCTATTTTTAACAAGTGGGTGGAATACCATGCAGTACAAACTCCCATACCGATGATGGCGGGACTAAAAGTTCATGAATATCTTTCAAGGGGTTTTGGAGATAATAGTCAAATGACCTGTGACCTCAAGATTGACCTTGAACTGTTCATTATGATGAGGTTGCAGTACTTTTGGATACGCCTAAGTCAGACTCTAACATAACATTTCCATTTTATAATTCTTTAGCTGTAGTAATCGACTACCAAAATTCAAAAGTCATTCCTGCGGCATTCACTATCATTAGTCTAGATTAATTCTAAAGAACATCCGTCGGGTTGCGATCTACTTGTTGAAAACATTACTTTTTTGTTCTAAACACGATAATTTTAAATCAACCTCATGGCACAATGAAATCTTCAGATCTCAGTATTCCTAGATTTCACAAATATTTTCGTGCAATTTAAGCATCATCCCACGATTAAATAGATTAAAACTATAATGAACAATTGCATAATGCCTGGTGATCAGGCACGCAATGCGATAGTGCACGTCATCAACCAAGATCATGTAGTCTGCTCCAGGTCTGAAAAAACATTCCTTTCATCCTCATATGTTTTCTGTTCTATTATGTTGTTCCTAAAACAATGTTTTCACCTGATAATGAAGAAATAAAATACCCATGTTATACTTCGTCCTCCCAATCTATCACTCCGTCTTACAAAATAAAAATTAAGGAGGAAAAAAATCACTATGTAACACACATACTTAGACTCTTAAATTTTTGCGCTTAACTTTATCCTCTTATCTGAGTGTAAAAATGTTTAATGTGTACGGAAACTGCAAAAAAAGTAAAATTTATACAAGAGAAATGAGCTTACATCGTTCTATCTTTTGTCTGAATGACGAGATAAAGATTGAAATGTCATATGTGTCAGTGCTGGTGCTTATCTAATGTGCAAGGGGACACCTTAAAGGGTTATATAATAAAGATTTACCAAGGCATTGTTTAATGCATTTAAACTGTAAAATAGCCTTATTTGAAACTTAAAACTTAAGCGGGTGGAGCATGCCAATACACTTGATGGATGCTTTTATTGACGTTACAAGAAATTGATGAATATGTGTGCTCAATGTCATATAGAAATTCTAGTGTCGACTTCTTGCTTTCCAGCCAGCTCTGAATGGAAATACTGTGGAAATATTAACTTTTAAAGTTGTTTCAATAAACATACTTCAGATATAGAAGATGGGAATTTCTATGTTCTATCAATGTCATTGAAATACGTTCTTCAAAGCTAACAAAAACAAACTAAAAAAATGCTTTAAATTAACAGTTTCGAAACAACAACTGTTTTGTTAGATTTGTCACCCGTAAACTGTTTAGAGCAGTCAGAACTGTTTTAGCAACGTACTTTTTTCTTACTGACGCGTAGATGCACAAGAAATAGAAGTGATTGACTCACTTTGAAAGTGCTGTTTTTATGGGCCCGTTTAACATGATTTAGAGAAATATACAAGAAAAGAAAACTCGAATAAAGCTTTTGAGTCTTTTTCTCAATCTGAAGTCACATGAAGAATGGGACTTCTTTATAACGCCTGATTCTGATTTTCTTATTTCCTTTTATTATACTGAAAGCAGCTCTCCGTTCGTTTCAGTAAGTCCGAACAATACGAGAGCACACGGCGATTAGACACAGAAGTAGTCAACAAATTAGTTCCCTTGTAAGGTAAAATCCAAGGTATACCAGATCCTGTTATTAATTGTAAATCACAACGGACCTTCAGTGTATTCAATGATGTCTCTAACTGTTTGTTACATAAAAACATAACAACATAACAACAAAACATTTTGTAAAATTTATATTTATTTGTCAAGTAGCGTCATACACAGACAAAAAGAAACATTTAAACGAAATACAAGGCACGTCGACCAACCGGTTGACCCTGAAAACAATAAAAGGCGTTCAGTATGCATGTAGTTTTAAACCAAATGAACAACATAGACGCTCTTAAACAGTATCATATCAGGCTAAACATTGGAGCATTATGACTGGTACTAACTTTAAGTCATGTACTTAGACTATTTCGAGCTTGCTGATTTCTTCTTTATACATACAAGTAAGATCCCTGACTTGAGTTTAAACATTTCTTTGATTATTTAGCCGTGTTTCAATACCCACACGTACTCGTTCTTTAAAAGTAAAACACATATCTATAAAACACTATTATGTAACCACACGAAGCCTAGACCTTTGTCCATTACCTTGATGAAGTTCCTTAACCTTTCAAATTCTGCCGTAGCCTATATGAAATTCGAATATTTGTTACGAACATGTGCAGTTTAAATATAGATAAAGTTCTCATTTTAGAAGTCTGGGTTATTTGTCACCATAAGAACTATAGTTACACAAAAAAAAAAACAACAACAAAAAATTGTGCACTTTTATATTGAGCGTAACTTTTTCGTCACTAAGTTTTAAAAGATAGATTTTACTATCATTAGTAACTACCCCAAAATTTAAGCACGTGGATGTCCGTCAAACTGACCGAAGGCTATTATGCAACTTTCTGCACGTGCTACCCGTGCAACATGTTTGCAAGTACAGATTGTCACTGACCGATATCTTTACTGTCTATGCAATAATTAAATAACTTCATTTGAATTTCACTCATCAACAAGTGCCACGTCTTCAAGAAAATGAACGAATTCATGCACTTCTGCAACTTGCATCCGGCGTCAGCGTCTCTGACGTCGCTAGGCAGTTTAACTGCCACAGAAATACCACCATGAACCTTCGGCAACGTTACCGTCAAAATGGAAGCGTTAGAGATATTACACGATCCGGCAGGCCGAAGGTGACAACGGCACGTGCAAGTGCACAGTTTCTTTTTGGTGTCAGTATACTTTTGCTGGGAACCAGATTTTTGATAAAATAATAAATTTACCGTCTGAGCCGCTGCACATTGTGCTGGGATATAGAAAGGACCTTTGTCTGCTGGAATGCCAGGCTGTATGTTGGCAAATGTAAGTGATTCCATTGTTTCAGCTACCGAAAAAAGTAAGCTTTATTACAAAAATGCAAAACATGTTAGATATGTATATATTACGTGCAATAATATGAATTAATAAAAGTTACGAGTGTATAAGTGCCACTTGCAGAAAGAGGTAAGTTAACTATGCGTTCTATCGAACTTTGACTATTTTCATAAGATTGTGTCATTAACTAATTCTATTGCAGACGACAATGGTAAATGCACTGTAGACGACCAATTTAGAGGACAGTATGGCATAATTATGTTAATTTAGTTCTTTGAAGTTACATAATAGTACGGACTGTATGCAGACGACACTTGACAAGAGACACAGCCTTCATGGTTGAGGTAAATAAAATTGAATGGTACTTTTAAAATTAATTGCCAAAAGACAATATAAATGTACACATATACACACTCTGTCCGTAGTTTTGTCCGGATATGGCATCCAAACTTCCTGTGAGGACTTCAGCCACAGGAACACAGGTATCAGCAGTGACGCCCAAGTACACCTCGTACCCTCCATATTGTATAATGTAGCCCTTTATTTGAACAGAATTATCTCCAAAACCATAATGTGAGTTGGCTGTTGTCTCCGTAGCATTGTCTAAAAGAGAAAGACAATACCAATATAGTAAGCGGCCTTAATTTAAAAATGAACTAACCCATCTTTCAATTTGGACAGTTCCATTAGTTGTTTAAAGGGATGTTTAGTGAAAAGTCATACGGTGCAGACTATGACCAGACTGCAAGGATATGTGACTGCATTTATATGTAAACTGCTTAGATATGTAGACTGCACGGATATGTAAACTGCACGGATATGTGACTGCATTGATATGTAAACTGTTTGAATATATAAACTGCTTGGATATGTAAACTGCATGGATATGTAGACGATACGGATATGTAAACTGATCATGATCTGCAAGGGTCGCAAATTTTGGAAGAATCATTTGCCACCTGTATTGTTTAGTTTTGTAATCAGAAATTCGGTATAAAGTTGAACTTCAAATTCGATTTGTGCTTCCTTTCAGTCAAATAAATGTCACTGTTCGTATTTATCTATTTTGATTCGCTTCAAAGTTTTAAGAATAATACATTTTCATACGAAAAAAACAAACCAAACAATAAACACCTACCTGGTATACAGCCGGAGATCCAAGGAGCGGCGTTCAAACGTGTGCAACCGTCGGCACTGATTACGAACATTGCATTCTGTGAATTTAAACAACATGCATATAATACCACTACTGTCTTATGTACAGATAGAGTACATTTTGTTCCTTCTTTGCATATATACATTGAACGCTGTAGAATGTTTAAACTTTTGTATTATGGTAAACTTTTGAACAACTAGACTTTGTTTTTCATTGTGAATTCATATTTGGGAAAATATTCACTTGACTGCCTCCATATCGGTTGGTAAAAGCTGTTGACTTCTCACTTGTTGGGGGTCATGGTTTCGAGCTCTTCTACTGACAAGGTATTTTTACTTGAGAAATTTGATGATTTTTTGTGGAGGATAACGGTCTTAGACTAGAGTTTCATTGGAAGGATGTTTAGGTGAACTGCCCGGACAACTAAATTATTGTTGAAATGTGTGTTGAACTCGAAGAAAAAAGGTCTGCATGATGTTATTGCAAAAATCTGTGTATGACTCCCTATAACAACAATTATGAAAACTACGTATCTAAGGAGTATCTATATCTGTAAGCTTGATTTGTAAACATGGCGTTATTTGATTCATTATCTAACAGCACTTCTTTAAAATACAGTCCTATTATAGCATACAGAACTGGTTCCGTGATTATAAAACGTTTTTCATGCTCGACTCGTGCCCAAACTTTGAATCATTATATGATATTAAAACTATTTAATGAATCATCTAAAATGTAAAGATAAATTTCAAAATTGTTTCTCTTTCTTCAATGTATGCACAAAGCTTTACAGGTGAAAAACAATTCATGCTCAAACAGAGGTAAGCATGAAAAATGTTTTATAATTACGGAGCCTGGGTCACGTTTATTAAATTTCTTACATTTTTATGGTCATTGACAACACGTTGGTATACGGGTTTACCGTTTACAGACAGTGATTGATCGTAGGCGACAATTCTGTTCACTGCATCGTAGGTCATGTTCATAGTTCCCTGTAATGACATATTAGACAATACTATAATACATATAAATAATTCCAACAAGTGGTTACTACAGTGTGTGCATGACAGAACCTTGCACGAAAAACTTTAACCAGAGTTTATAATTTCAGCAAGGCCCATAACAAATGGTGTTTGCGATGCCCCTACAATCTGTGATCTCAAACATATTATAGTAACGATGTGGTAACTTTAAATCTCAGATCTTTTTATGCTAATAAACAGCGGATTAATCCGAATAACTAGTTTAAAATGTCATGGCCTCCTTGTTAGGCTTCATATAGACCGGTCCGTTGACCAAGTCTACAAACCGTACCTTCTGACCGGACTGTTTTTATTTGAAAATTTAGACCAATAATATGCAACTGCTGAAAAACTTCGAAAAGTAAAATCCACGATCTTGGAGACAGACGCGTTCTTGGTATCTCTTTTGTGATATGCAAGGTTTCGTGTGCTATTTTTATTGTTATTATTAATATCATCATCATCATCACCATTAGTATTATTAATTTTGTTCTATAAATCATAGATAGAAAAGAGTACCTCGATAAAAGTTGATTGTCCGTTCGCTACCGTACCCATGATTAATCCCACATTTCCGTGCCATTGGTCAGGAGCACAGCAGAATTTGGCGGCGGAGGCCGTAGACAGCAAGGCAACGAAATATACCAACATGATGAGCTACAAATGAAATCGGATATACTGTAGCGATCGAATTTATGTAACAGATTATATAAAATAAAATCATTATTGATGTACTTTGAAAATCCTTATATTGTAACTGGTATGTACACTCTGATTAGAATCCGAAGTTTAACCAATGATTTTTATAACTTGATAATTTTGTCAATACTCAAGTAACTGCATATGTATGCTTGGTCCTTAATTAGGACCCAGGTGCATGTAAAAAGTTTAACCGATCAAGAAACTATGAAAAATCATGAACGTACTTCAATATTTGTATAAATGCTCAGATTTTGCTAAAGTCGAAACAAACACAGTAGAAGACGTTCCTACTTACTTCGTTCTCCGAGCTGTGTGAGCTATAAGATGAAGGCAGTGAGCTGTTACAGGTGCTTGAATATAAATTGACCCTTGCTTATCTATCAATGTTAAATGTCGCAATGAGGGTCACAAAGGGATATTGTCAACTCCATACAATACATGTATATAATACAATGTATAGAAAACCTAGTTAAATTTCAGAGTTCAGTTTCTATATGAACATATGGTCGAAACACCTTATGTCGCTGTTCTCACTCGGACCAATTAATGAAAGCTACCTAACACGGTTCAGAACCTATGGCTGCCAACAACATGTGACACATTCTCATCATTACTTTATTTAATTCGGGTTTTAAATTGATATACTTAAGTTAGTTTCTTACGTCCGTGGAAATAATGCTAAACACATGTATAATATAAACACATGTACATTCTCTCAGCGACAGCTTAAGACAAAAATGATAAGCCATACTTTTGATAAGTCACCTGGTTCAATTATTTTTGCATAGCAAAACCTCGATCAGTCTGTGGTCTTGTTTAAAAATCTTGGTTGCGACTGAAGAGAGGTACGAAGAAGCTGCGCGACCTTCTTACGACCAGTCGTGAATAATTGTGTGAGGTCGTAGCTTGTCTCTTCTGCCAGTCGGACGACTTTGTATCGTTAGTCACACAATAACATGTCCAATACGCGACTTGTCGCGACCTATCGTATAGGGCCTATGTATTTGCTTGTGGGGCATTTCATGAC
Source organism: Saxidomus purpurata (assembly GCA_022818135.1). NCBI lineage: Eukaryota > Metazoa > Mollusca > Bivalvia > Venerida > Veneridae > Saxidomus > Saxidomus purpurata. The sequence continues at coordinate 31,299,928 of JAFMSR010000002.1, forward strand.
CGTCGTCAAGCATGGTCGTGTACAATCACAGGCAGTCACAGGACATAGCCGGACCCCTCGACCAGTCGTCGTCTCCCTCAGTCTCGGATAGTACATTAAATAACTGTTGCTGACCGTTGTTGCTTAATTAAATATATCTAAGTTAACTGTCAATGTATAACACTGTGGTCAAACGATTCTGACAAAATTGATTTTAGGTTGTTTTTCGTGCAACAGAGGAATAACATTCTTGTTTCCGTATAGTAGAACCCTTGAAGCAGATTTGTTCTGATACTGTCCAAATTTAATAGTTTCCTTTTTCTACAAATGCAACTATGACGACTGTGGCATTCCGTTTAGAATATGATATATATACTTTTGATACAAAGAAATACCCCCATTCACGTGCTTATGGCGTCATGCGTGCCGTCTTCGTGATACGGAAACAGGAGACAAGGTTTTATTCGCCAATTTGAATTTTTTTTAAAGAATTAAGGTTAAATGTAAGTGAATATCAAAGTGTCAAGTTATTGCATTATTTACCAACTGTTTAACGGTATCGACCAGTCTGCGGTGTAGCACTGTTTTAAACCTGTTATCTTTTTGGAAAGGCTCTTTCAGTCGCCAAAACTATAATTTAAAAAAGGGGATAGTGTTCATATAATATTCATACATGTATTATGAAATTATGTTTGTCCTGAATGAAACATTCAGGTGGTTTACCTGACATTAATAGAGGACATTGAGAGCATGTAATAATAGTTCAGAATTATGAATCTAGCTTGCCTCAAATAATTATGAATTACTTTTCTCTTCTTATTTGGAACATGAATCAAAAACTATTTGTGGGATGGTTTCACACTTTATATAATAATAAAGGGAATTGGAAAAAGAGTGAAGTACGTGTATTTAAGAACCATAACTCTACCTAAACCCATTCATGAATGTCTCCCTTTATCGTGTAAAAGTATGCTTGTTCAGAACTTAGCTCGAAAACCATTGAACAGATCTAGTGAATATGATACGTAATAAAAGATGACATTTTTGTCTCGCGGCACCTAGCATTGAATTACGTTATGATAGCCATCTTAATGACGGAGAGCACTGAGAGGAAGTGCCAGATCTAAGAATCAAAACTCCATCTCGCCTGCTTATCACACCATTTATCAATTGTCCTGACATAATTAAAAATTCAAGGGGTTAATTAATCATTTCAACATATGGTAGCATTGAGTAAAGGCCACTATCAAAGAACCATAGCCCTATCTTGCTTTATTCTTGTATTGTCTCCCTTTATTTCATTTTCTCGTTATACATGTAATACTCTGGTATCGAAAATTATTCTTCATTTTACAAGAAAAAGAATTAAAATTTCTTTTGAGTCTGCTTGTCATTTGGAAAAGGACATGTTTCGGGGTCCATCATCGGTGTTACTGATACTCTTTTTGAACAAGGCTAACCACCTAAATCTTAAAATGCTTTTTACAAATTGTTTCCTGCTTTAGCGAACAATATCAAACTTATTTCTCGTTCAGTGCTTAACTTTCTTTCACAGCATATATGACGGCATAAATGAATGTCAAATATTTGTGACATTATATCGATTTTTGGATCGATTGGATTTATTCAATCGTATCCAAAGTTAACAGAGTATTTCAGACCCTTACGGCCGAACTCTTAACACAATTTTTTGTCGAATACGACCGAAAAGTAGTTCTATATATTCAATGAAAAAAAAAACAATTGTAATACATTACCTTGTATTCTGTTTTCATTATGATATTTTGATGAATAAATGTAAAACATTAAAAATTACTAAAAATCAACGAGGTATCTGTTCTGTATATAGAGCAAGTTTCCTACGCGGTTTTGATCAGAACAGTTTTCTAAGTCAGACCGGAGACACTAAAAGACACCTAGTCAGGCCGAATAATGTGTCTTATATCCGATGTTGTATTTGTGATCATAAACTATCGGAACATTGTAATACGTTATCGAACCACTAGGTACTCTTGAATTTTAAATTATAAATCTCGGAACTTAACATAAAAAGCAACGATTTTTTTGTAACTTGCCAACGCCTCTATCATCAAAAGTGCTCGGTCTGACTAATTGTCATTTAGTGTCTCTAAAGATTTTCCGAAAAACTAGTCTAAAATACGCCTTCAAGGTATAAAACTGAAATTTGTCAAAATCCATTTCTCAGTTACCATTCACAGCTTAATACTTCATAGGGTAGTTGAACATAGTCACTGAATGCAAAATGTAAGCACACAGGGTTCCTATCTCAAAAGTAAAGTTTACACAAATGGTTAAAATTAAAAGGTCAAAATTTGTGGACAGTTGTGTCTCCAGTTTATAACTTTACTCGTGCAAGGGTGTCCTGATATTTACACATGTGATGTGTACAATCTGTGTTGTCCTGATATTTACACATATATGTGTGCAGACTGTGTTGTTCAGAGAAAATCGATCCTCCAGCACTTTCAGTCCTTTGATTTTAAAATGCAACATAACGTTTTGGTATTGGGACTACTCGCATGGTTGAATGGCTTGCGAAAAAATTGATAATAGATATGAGATGAGATGAAGGAAACTGCAACTACAACACGTGTTCTTCTTTATGATTTATATGTTCATAAAAGTTTCGGCTTTTTTTTATAGATCTTGTAAAAGATTTGATTACATCAAATTACCTGTTTATTTTGTTACAGTAATGATAAACACCATCTTTTGCTTTTAGGTATTATTTGTCCAGAGATTGGAAAGATTTCTAAAGTGTTCAAACATTTTATAGATTTAAATTCTTTCTCAACAGTTCAAATAGTGTGTTAATATCGGTTAATGAAATGTTAGCGTTAGGCATGCTATACATTACTCATTTGCATGGATGGCGCAATTTTAAGGGAATAGCTATCGGGGCAGAATTTGCGCAACTATTCTCTTCATTTGGCACAACAAAAAATAACAAACTTTTTACTAAAAAAAAGGAGGGTGGCATCTCTTTACAAAAATTTCCCCTTTAGACGTAAAACTCATATGTTCACAGCATCAAGGGAGATATGCTTGGGTCGGCAATAACACTCTTTGTAGACGCTTTGTTAACTAACTAACTAACTGGCGCAATTTAAGCCTTTGCCGTTGATGATAAGGCTGTGCATATTTACCTGCAGTACTCGCTATTCAGTCAGGACATTGTCAGTGTAATCACCTTTCATCATTTAAAGGTACTGTTTAATTTGTAGAGGGAAACGCCCATACTAAAATTGAGAAGGGTAGAGGAAAAGATTGCCAGATACAGATGTTCATTATAAACGATACGGCTGTATATAGCTTCTTCAGGGTCAGTGTAATAAAGATACCTCTGTCTCTACTATCTGGTCTAACACTGTTCTCTGTATATCTGTCCATGATGTCTAAAGTGTAATGTCCTTTCTGACAGTGACGTCCAAAGTGTAAGGTCCTTTCTGAGAGTGACGTCCAAAGTGTAATGTCATTTCTGACAGTGACGTCCAAAGTGTAAGGTCCTTTCTGACAGTGACGTCCAAAGTGTTAGGTCCCTTCTGACAGTAACGTCCAAAGTGTAAGGTCCTTTCTGACAGTGACGTCCAAAGTGTAAGGTCCTTCCTGATAGTGACGTCCAAAGTGTAAGGTCCTTTCTGATAGTGACGTCCAAAGTGTAAGGTCCTTTCTGACAGTGACGTCCAAAGTGTAAGGTCCTTTCTGATAGTGACGTCCAAAGTGTAAGGTCCTTTCTGACAGTTACGTCCAAAGTTTACGGTCCTTTCTGACAGTTACGTCGAAAGTGTTAGGTCCTTTCTGACAGTTATGTCCAAAATATAAGGCCCTTTCTGATAGTGACGTCCAAAGTGTAAGGTCCTTTCTGATAATGACGTCCAAAGTGTAAGGTCCTTTCTGATAGTGACGTCCAAAGTGTAAGGTCCTTTCTGATAGTGACGTCCAAAGTGTAAGGTCCTTTCTGATAGTGACGTCCAAAGTGTAAGGTCCTTTCTGATAGTGACGTCCAAAGTGTAAGGTCCTTTCTGATAGTGACGTTCAAAGTTTAAGGTCCTTTCTGATAATGACGTCCAAAGTTTAAGGTCCTTTCTGATTATGACGTTCAAAGTGTAAGGTCCTTTCTGACTGTGACATCCAAAGTGTAAGGTCCTTTCTGACAGTGACGTCCAAAGTGTTAGGTCATATCTTTTCCCCGATTGTTCTCAGTCATGATTACCATTAAAATAAATAAACTCATAAGGTGGACAAACTGTGGTAGAGCCTGAACTGAGTTGCAAAAACCAGTTACAGTACATTCGTATAACTTTGCCTACGGTCTTAACGAGATTCAAACAACATACTGATGGGGTAAAGGATCAAGGCCATTAATCGTAGGTTCGAATCTATGACAAATTGGGCCATGCACCTAACCCCAAGCTGGTATTAAAAACCTTTTGAGGAAGCAACTCGAGTGTTGATGTCTCTTCAGTTGAACTCTAAATTTGTGTGTTTGTAACTTAATACATGTACATGTAGTTTGAAATAAGAACAAAGAAAATATTATCATTTATAATTTGACATTTATTCTGGAACTTTGCACAACGTATTCAATTTCAGATGTGATACAGAGATCGTCTACCAACCGGCATGTCCTGAAAATACATGGACAAAAATTGAAAGACATACATGTGTCTACATAATAAATAAGTGCGATTTCTTCAGTCACCCTACATTAGACTGCTCATTTTGTTTTAACAGTTGATTCTAGGAAACATCATATTGTTATATACATGTACAATATCGGAAGAATAAAAAATTGTTAAAATTATGATAAGAAATTTTGGACACACTCATAATGCTCAAAAGTTTTCTATATTTTTATGAATCTGTTTAATATCGACATGATAATTATAAAGAATACAAATGTACATGTATAAATGACAAATGATTCAGAAGCAAAATTAAAAAAAAAAAAATGTGCTTGGTTGAAAATATAAAAGTATTAAGCGTATTTCTATTGTTTAACTGGAGTGGTCTCCTTAAAGCAATCAACGTTTTAAAACCAAACGAACTCTTTATAGAGATTAATGATTGATTTACCGTCATAGGTTGAGAGGCGCATTGTGCGGGGATGAAGAACTCATCTCTCTTCTCTATGCCTGCCTTAATATTGGCAAATGAAAGGACCTCCATGACTTCCGCTGAAAATAAAATGTAAGAAAGTTAAGGGAAAATATTAATATTACTGTGATTATTTTATTGTCACGTGTGAAACATTGTCATATGTATAAATGTCTGAACGTAAACAATTGATGTCAATAACTAAGAACCTAGTAAACATATGTGAGAAACACACTAAGCATTCGTTGTTGAGGAGCTATACCCCATTAATCAGATAACATATATTTCGGAATAACTCTCGACCTTTTTCGTAAAATCCTTCTTAAAATTTCGAATGATGTATGATTCCTAGCTCTATACAGAATTATAGATCCTTTACAATCCACACACTAGCCGTGAGTATCGGGAACGAGAACTTTTGATAGAGATTGGTACATTTTACACTCTTTGAACAGTCATGTCACACCCATCTCTGAGCACGTGCAGCGACAAGATAAATATATAGAGCATTTCTTCAATGTCAAAACTATTTTGCGACAAACACGGTATGCAGTTGTCATGTAATTAAAGAATGTCTTCGTCCTGGGAATTAGAAATCTTCTATGTATTAAAGAACACCGAGTTCGAGGCAAGGGAGCTAAACGGACGAATTACTTCAAGCCTTCGCGTAGACGCATCAAGGGAAAAGACCCATTGCACTACAACGAATCTAATAATGTTACACTTACTGCTTGGATCTCCAAATTCAGCCGGTAGCTTTCCGGTGAATGTTTCAGTTATTGGTACGCATGTATCGTTTGTGACCGCAACATTTGAATTGTACATGTACATCTTAATATTGTAGGCATTAAAGCTCAGTGAGTTAGCACCAAAACCTTGTACCGAATCTTTAGCAATCATCGTTGCATTATCTGAAAGAAGAATTATTACAGCTTACTTCAAGCAGTATGTACCAGCTGTTTAGACAACATGATTTCAATAATAGCACATGTACGTGTCATACAGATTCTTTAGTAAAGCACTAAAGATTCCAAAACAAGAGACATAAATTCATCAAAATTCATCTCGATGAAAAAGATAGTACAGCTACTAATTTTGGCGTCTAACTTTTGTGTAGTATGGTAGTTGTTGTGCGTATGTATGTAATGGCAAGCAAAATGTTTGGCGCGAAAACAAAGGTGAGAACTGTTGCATTGCATTGAAGACCGTGTCCATAAGCAAATAACTCTCCAATTTAACTCCAGATGCTTAACTCAACACATACATGAAACTACTTTAAAAAAAGTTTAAATATCAAATTAGAATCCATGTTCAAAATGACCTTACATATTGTTGTAAGTGCATGATATACCGTTATACTTTTTCTATGTAAAGATCACCAGATCGGACGGTATCCGGTCTGTAACACGAAAAATAACTTACCAGGAATACAGGACGGTATCCGGTCTGTAACACGAAAAATAACTTACCAGGAATACAGGAGGGTATCCGGTCTGTAACACGAAAAATAACTTACCAGGAATACAGGACGGTATCCGGTCTGTAACACGAAAAATAACTTACCAGGAATACAGGACGGTATCCGGTCTGTAACACGAAAAATAACTTACCAGGAATACAGGAGGGTATCCAGTCTGTAAAACGTAAAACAACTTACCAGGAATACAGGAGGGTATCCAGTCACCGCTGCTTGTTTTATTGCACATACCATCTCTGATCGTATACATTACACCCTGGATATAAAAGTTTTACTGTGTAAACAAAGAACCCATTATATGATTTGATGAATTTAACTACGGTACCTTAATACCAAAATAAAAACAACGTTGAACCTGTATTTACCAGCAGCCAAAGAATTGTAAATTAATTCAGATGACTCTTCTGTATTGGTATACTTTGTTTAAAAGTGGTTGTGTGAGATAGTGGCTCTTTAAGGCAAATTGGTTCTTTAATCCAGGTCACTGCTATCACAAGTTAAATTGTCTTGTTTACATATTTTCGTAGTCATATACCAAACATTGAAGATATGTTTTCGTAGTCATATACCAAACATTGAAGATATGTTTTCGTAGTCATATACCAAACATTGTAGATATGTTTTCGTAGTCATATACCAAACATTGAAGATATGTTTTCGTAGTCATATACCAAACATTGAAGATATGTTTTCGTAGTCATATACCAAACATTGTAGATATGTTTTCGTAGTCATATACCAAACATTGAAGATATGTTTTCGTAGTCATATACCAAACATTGAAGATATGTTTTCGTAGTCATATACCAAACATTGAAGATATGTTTTCGTAGTCATATACCAAACATTGTAGATATGTTTTCGTAGTCATATACCAAAATAATGTATATATGTTTTCGTACACATGTACAAAATCTTGTATGTATAACTTCGTGTATTCATGTATACAGTCCGCAGCCCTGTGCTAAAATATCCTACAAGTAGTCATATACTAAATACTAGTATCTTGTATGATTTCGTAATCATATATTCATCTTTCAATGCTACACATCCCTTTAAATCATTAAGCTAGTGTGAATTATTATCAATATTTAGCGAACTGTTATAACATGTACAGTCAAACCTGTGAACAGAGACCACTGACCAGTAGAAAGTTTTAGCAGTCTTGTAACTATAGCAACTACTATAGTTAAATACAGGATGGTTCTAATTCGGAGCTTGTATTTAAAATATGTTTTAGCGTATTGATATAAGTTATAAGTTTAGTACTTACATTTTTGTAGTCGGGCACAATTCGTTGGCTAACATTGTATCGGCATATAACATTTGGTCAGAGGCAACAAGTTTGTGTACTGCGTCATATGACATGTGCATTGTCCCCTGAAATATATGATATGCCAGCCATGTAAGTTTAATTGTTGCAAAGCAATTTTTTTAATCTGTATCTTTAACAAATGGAACATACAGAGGACTATTATAGAAATAACTGTTTTGTAACTTTGATATTTGCGACTTTATATACGGTTTTTAATGGTTGCAAATATTTTTAACGGCGACGGCGTTAGCCGGAGCTGTTAAAACTGTTTGCGATTATTAAAACAGTATATACGGTCGCAAATATTAAAATCACTAAATAGTTAACCCTTTTCTAAAACACAATATGTTTAAATGCTATAATTAAAACGCTGTTCGATTTTTGCGACTATATATACGCTATTTTATAGACGCAGATTTAAATGACGTAACCAATCAGAAACGACGTTACGTCGATAGTGCGTTAGAATGTTCAGTGTAATACAAAGTCATAATTTCACCGAGTTGGCACCAAAAGTGATATTTTAACGAGTGGCGCAGCGGTTTACATTTTGACTTTAATCCAGGTAGAAGATATTGATCACTTTGCGCACTTTCCCAGAATTTTTCTACGGCATATGTTGTAGATTAACAACGGTTCTGCAGTTTAAACTTCGATTTCATGTTACAGAGTTTAACGCCGTTTAAATAATTTTTTAGACCCATCGTTCCGGGAAACGGCCAGTACTACAACCCTACCCTCCGTAGGGAACTGCCAACTTTCTCACGGAAAAACGTAGAAGGGCTCGATCCCATGACCACCCCCCAAACCTTAAATCAATGATAGAATACAGCAATTTAAAGTCAGCTATTCTTACCAATCGACCACGATGGTAGTCACATTTAGTTTTTTGGAATAGAGCGGTAACTCTCGAGGAGACGTGAGTCATATATATACTGTTGGTGAATTTTAGTTGTTTTCATTGGTGCTTTAAAGGTTATCTGAAAACATTTTGATGTTTACCTCTAGATATGTATTTTGCCCATTCACAGATGAGCCCATCACCAACCCCACGTCGGCTTCCCATTGGTCTGGACTACAACAAATGTCGGCAGCAGAGGCCGTGGATAGTAAGGCAGCGAAAAACACAAGCATTATTAACTGGAAACATAGAAGAAAACGTATGAATATCAAATATATGAATGACTCATACAAATATATTCCGTTGAACCAGTTTTGCGTACCCATGCATTGGGTACAAGAAAACTGACCATTTACATGTACATATACCTAGAACGATGTATTTACTTTTAAACATTTAATGTGTTTCAATACTTCCCGTTTAAGTGTTTTTTATCAAGAATTAATTAGTACGGCATAAATATAAGTGCAATAAGCATATTATCTTCAACTATGTATGAAATAAATGCAGAACATGTATAGTGTTCACTTGTTATTTGTTTCAACTGTGGTAATAATCATTTTTCTATGAGTAAAGGTCAGTGCTAATGAAACTCACGAAATAAGGATGTTCTTTTTGAAGGTTTAAAGATCTATTAGCTTTAATTTCAAAATTAAAAGATAAAAAAATGAATTGTTTTTTCACTGATAAGTTATTAGACACTTTCCAATCTAAATTAAACTATTCAATCAAATATTAGAAATTTACATAATATTGACACTGTCTTACTTATCAGCACAAGCCAGAACTGACCTTACTTAAATTGAAACTAAATTATTGAACCCAAAGTAATTCTGAATAAAAAGTGACAAAATTAATTACATAAATAATACTTTAAATACACAAATTTCTGTGAACTACAGTGATAGACTGAACTACCGTGATAAACGCTTGTAGCAATAAATACCATCAAATGGAACACTTAATCCGACTTACTTCACGCAGGTTGTCAGAGTCGGGTTTATTTTACTCTCATACTTCCCGATGGGGCACTCCGGAAGGGTCAATATACGTGATTAATACCAATTGACATTTTAAAACGTTTGAGGGGGAATATAGGGATTTTATATTGTACAATGCTCCATTTTATGACACGTCCCAATGTCCTAAATCTATACTGGATTATCTAATCCTCATACATTGAATATCAAAGGGGTTAAATGTACGTAAAATGTTAGGTCAAGAACTTGACCATTTTGTTCCTAGATGTTTGGCCTTAATACATTATCACGTGACTTAACTGTATTATGTTCTTCTGTTAAAAACAACATTTTAATTAGAATTTTAACAATATTGCCCTTTTCAAGAAATATTGTTAGGTCTTTTGGAATCTACATAATTGTCCATCTTTATGACAAGCTTATATTAATTGTACTCTGCGGAATATTTTTTTACTGTATTACATACTATTTTTGAATTAAACGTGCAACTTATTTAAGGGGGGGGGTCTCTTTTAGCCTGCTAACCTTAAAGTATTGATTGTCAAGAATGTGCCCAACAAAGTTGTTCATTTGACCAAAATGTTTACATGTTAGATAATAAAAGAGTGTCTTTACACTTCAGTTTGCACAAGTAACTTGAGACTCAGTTTCCCTAGGTACCAGTACCATCAGTAGGTTTCGATACTTCCGGAATGGCAAGTCACAGGTTTGGGTCCCAACTGGAGCCTGAGGTGAACCCGTGCTCCAAAACACTTTTGTTTAGAAGTTTCAGATTAAATGTATTGCTACATGTACCAGAAGAACTGATTGGAATTTGTATTTTGAGAACCTGACCTGGTGATACATAAAAACCAACATGAGGTAGATCTCCTTAATTCAAGTGTATGTTTCTTTTATATAATTTCGACCAAACAGCTATTGTAGTTACCTAAAGCAAAGATTTATGTAGAGTATAAATGTCATATTTCTTATTTTTAGTTACTGTATTACAATGCAAAAACCAGGATTCGAACCTGTGAGGTAGGACGCCATCGCCTACGGCACTGACTCTGTCTAAACCTATTTTTATGTTTTGTCCGTCCGTATTTATCTTGATCATAAGTCGAAGGACCACAATTACAAGTACAGTGGCTCTTATTTTACTGAGAAAGATATCTTACCAGTCGAAATGACATTTATTTGTACCAAAAAGCATTCACAACTTTGCTTGTTAAATCGATAAGTACATGTGACAAATATAGCACAGCATGTTTTTCAGTGATATTGAAAAAATTAAGAGAGGCTGTCTGGCAACTCTTTTTCATGATGAAATGACTTGAATACGAAGGAAATGCATATGTCAAAATTGTTTATAACGAACAGAACATGGTTTTATCATTACAGTATTGAAAGGAGTGAGTTGATACTTCACAACATGATACAGGTCATTTAATTAATGTAAGTGCAGTGACAAGCTACCATAACTCTAGTTGACCCCCTTTTTGAATTATCCACTTTTATGTAAAAAGATTGACCGGAGCCTAACTCGAAAAATATATAAGGCATTGATTTGATGCTTCACGAATTGAGAGATGTCATCGAGATGAGAACCATAACTCAACCTAACCACGTTTTTCAATTATCCGCCTTTATGTGAAATGCCTGTCCAGAGCATGACTTGAAAAGGTATTTAAGGTACATGTATTAACTTCATATTATACAAATTAGTAGAGGACATTGAGACGGAATGCAATAATCAAGAACCATAACTCTAGCTTATCCCATTGTTGAATTATCATCCTTTATGTTATATGCTTGTCCTGAACATAACTCCAAAGATATGTCAGAAATTGAGTTTATACTTTACACAGTAATGAAGGACATTAAGAGGAAGTGCAGTGACAAAGAACAATAACCTTTGCCAACCCCATTTTACGTCCCTCCTTTATTCTTTGATTGTCTGCAGTTTCAAATTTTATGTGAGTGAATTGAAACTTGTTAAGTTTTCATTTGCAAGAACATAATTTGTTTGTTGTTCATCCAAATATGCAGGCTTCAGAGAGTATCCATTGGTGTTACTGATACTCTTGTTTTTATTATGCCCCTTTATATCATTCGGATTGAAACAAGTGATTTACCTGATATTAAAAACAGTGATACGGGATATTGAGAAGAATTATTATAGTTAAGAATTATGAATCTAGCTTGCGTCATAATTAAAATTATGAATTACTTCTAACTTGCCTGCATTTAAGCACACCGTTTATTACTTTATATTACAACTGTCCAGGATTCAAATATATTCAAGACGTTATTACTTATTTGACCAAATGGTGGCAATGAGAAAAAATGCCATAGTCAAAAAACATAACCATATCTTCCTTTATTCTTGTATCATCTCCCTATATTTCATTTTCTCGTTAAATATGTAATACTTTGGTGCCGAATATCATTCTTCATTTTTCAGGCATTTGAATTTGTTTTGATTGACACGAACAGTGCGTTGTTTAGCACACGCTTTGGGGTGCAACATCGATGTGTCAAATACTCTTTTTGAACAGGGCTTAAAGCTCGGGTAACCGCTTAAATATTTAAATGCAGTTTATATAATTGTTTCCTGCTGAAGCCAACCATGTCAAATTTATTTCTCGTTCATCGTTTAACTTTCTATCACAGCCCATATGAGAGCATGAGTAAATATAAAAAAAACTGTGACGGCGATATCATATACAAGGATTAGTTTTTAAGATGCAACATAACTTTTTGCCTGCTTCGTTTAAAATTGTTGATCGGCAAAATATTTGATTATATCAAATTACCTGCCGTGTATTTTTTTTTGTATTCACAAACATCATCTTTTGTGTTTACGTTTTATTTGTTGAGAGATTGAAATGATCTCTAAAGTGTCAAAACATTTTAAAGGTTTACATACTTTCTGTAAACGTTTGACGATACTAGTAATGAAATGCTAGCGTTAGGCAGGCTCTACTCTAAACGTTCTTTTTGTGTCACTTGCATGGATGGCGCAACTTTAACGGATGGCTTGAATGGCTTGAAAGTCATTCCTGTCAGTGACGTCTAAAGTGTTTAAGGTAGTATGCGACCTTTGTCCGACGTCAGACGTCAAAAAGCGAGTTTTCTCCGATTGTTATGAAATTTTGCCTAATGGTACTAAAACGTATTGCACGCATTGTGATAGTTTTAATTTTTTCATTTTACATTTCGTTTCCTAGCAACGCGACGTCGGATGTCGGTGGTGTAAAATCAACGTTTTAAATGCATACCTGGTTCAAATATGACCCTAGTGTAATTTAAATAACACCATATGCTAGCTCTCCACCAGGGGAATACGTACATATAAAGTTTTTGATGCTTTATCTGTCAATTATTCCAACGCAAAACGTTTAATACTGAAAATCCGCCCATTTCTTCACCCGAAATTCTGACTCCTGGCTCACTTTACGGTTAGTTTTGGTCAACGGAACGAGATTCAACCAACTAACGATTCACACGGTGATTTAACGTAGATCCTAGCAAATAACATAACAAATTCAAAATGGGGGTCCTCGGGGATTTTTTCCCACAAAATTGCAATCAAGTAAAGTTGGGACCTCAAGAAAAATGATGACGTCACCTGACGTCATTGTGTGATTTGTGGCCATACGTGATTTTAAGGTCCGCTTACACAAAGACGAACGTTGGAACAGCCATCCTTTGATACGCAAAAGTAGGATAATCACTATGGAGTAAATAAAAAAACAGATAGCGATACCTATGACTTTCAGTCAATTTGTTGGGTCATTTGTCTTAATAGTTTGACCCATATAAAGAACATCATTTAAAAGATCGTTTTTGCTTCAGTGATATCGGCAAGGGAATTATATCAACTACAAATTGGTGTAAAATAAATGAAATATTTGTAGGATTTCGCTTACCTTTACAATATTTGTGATAAGCACAGTCACTTAAAGGTGTAATCGTAATATAGATCGGGTGCGTCCGTAGTTTTCACGGAAGTTGTCGAATTATTTCCTATTTAAATCGTGGTGATTTTGTACGTCTTGTTGCTTTAAAACGTAAGGATGGCATAATGATATAAAGAGGAAAAAGTGAACGATGAATGTACCGATTTAAATGTTAGCTCGGTACCCTTTATCCATGACATGTGTAAATTGAATGAGTAAATTAAAAGGACTGCATTTGGTTAAAGTTAGATATGTATTGTAGCAAATTGACTTATTTTGAAACTTGTTTTAACTCAACGTAAACAGGCAGATGTAACACCTGTGAAAAAAATATAATTTGTGCATAATTTTGACACATTTTCACGGGAAATAGTCTTACATTTTAAATCATAGACCGGTGTAATGTCACACAAACACACATGCGTATGCCACTTTCAAATTGTGACGCTTATTTTATTGAAGAATTTATGTTCAGAGTCCTTACGTCCAGGTAGATCACACCTGTCATAAATGTGATGTTGGTTTTTTTTTTTGCTATTTGTTGCCGACAATAAATGTATGCGCGTCTAGTCGGTTTTGCGTGTGAGACATTAAATTGTAACATAATATGCAGTCTGCACAATGAGGGATTCAAAAGGTTGGGATGGTTTTAGATGTTAATCTGCATGCAGGAAAAACCTCAAACAAACATGGATTAAATAACTGTATTTAATATGAAGAAGCCGCCATACGCTAATGTGAAAGAAACCTGACTTAACTTTAAATGGATGAAAGATTAAAATCTATCACGACATTTATTTGTGCAAGATGATAAAATTTAAATTTGATTTTTTTTACAAAGAAAAAACTGGGACAAATTATTGCTCCAGGAAAAAGGCAACTCGACACTTTAGTAGTATAGTTGAATCAAAAGCAGTTTTGTCCGCTCTAAATACTAGTAAATACGAGTACATGTAATATCTTATCTTACTTTTTATTCACTTCTTATGAGCTTACCTAATACTTTAACACATTGACTTAAAAAGACTAAAGTATACTTTTGTCAACGATTCTTATAATTATTTACATTTACTCCATCATGTCACAGGTAGTCATTCAATCTTGTAACAGTTTAACTTTATTCACTTTGTGTCTTGGCAAGTGCCATATCAGATGAACAAACAAGAGGGCCAAGATGGCCATATATTTCACCGTGCTACCATTTGCTATAATACAAGGTCATCAATAGCAGAAAGGGTCAATTTTGACCCAGGGGTCATGATTTGAACAATCTTGGTAGACGTTCACTAGGCAATGTCACGTGCTAGATATCTAAGCTCTAGGCCTTGTGGTTTCAGAGTAGAAGATTTAAATAAAATCCCATATATAAGCCTCTGTAAAAACAAGTGACCCCCGGGCGGGGTCAATTTTGACTCGGGGATCATAATCTGAACAATCTTAGTAGAGATCTACTAGGCAATGCCACATGCTAACTATCTAAGCTGATAGGCCTTGTGGTTTCAGAGAAGATTTTTTAAGTTTTGTCTTACATATTTCAAAATAATTCCCGACACTTAAGTGTTTCGGTCTAGCTTCTACGCATGTGAAAATGCTGTAGGGCATTTATCTCTGTCCTGTATATTTTATGCACGTGTAATTTAAAATCTCTATGACTAACATAAATGCGCTAGGTCAGTCATTTTAATCTCAAAACCCGTACAAAATTTAATCTCAAAACCCGTACAAAATTTAATTGACATTCAAATTGCACCAAACTGAACATTTCAAACGCTGCGCGTAATAACGTCAGACAATAGTTCGCACGACGTTATAACTCAACGTTCATCTTTCTTGATGCCCCAACTTTACTTGATTGCAATTTTGTGGGAAAAAATCCCCGAAGACCCACCTTTTTGAATTTGTGATGTTATTTGCTAGGATCTGCGTTAAATCACCGTGTGAGTCATTAGTTGATTGAAGCTTGTTCCGTTGACCAAAACTAACCGTAAAGTGAGTCGGCAGTCAGAATTTCGGGTGAAGAAATGGGCGGATTTTCAGTATTAAACGTTTTGCGTTGGAATAATTGACAGATAAAGCATCAAAAACTTTATATGTACGTATTCCGCAGGTGGAGAGCTAGCATATGGTGTTATCAAAATTTCACTAGGGTCATATTTGAACCAGGTATGCTTGTTAAACGTCGATTTTACACCACCGACATCCGACGTCGGGTTGCTAGGAAACGAAATGTAAAATGAAAAAATTAAAACTATCACAATGCGTGCAATACGTTTTAGTACCATTAGGCAAAATTTCATAACAATCGGAGAAAACTCGCTTTTTGACGTCTGACGTCGGACAAAGGTCGCATACTACCTTAAGTCGTTGCTGACTGTGACGCCCAAAGTGTAAGATCATTTCTGTAAGTGCCGTTCGAAAATTTAAGGTCCTTTCTGACAATGACATCTAATGTGTCATGTCTATTCTGACAGTGCCGTTCAAAATGTATCTAGTCATTTCTGACGGTGACGTCGAAAGTGTAAGGTCTTTTCTGACAGTGAAGCCAAAATTGTAAAGTCATTTTTGACTGTGACGACTTCAGTGTGAGGTCATTTCTTTTCCCTCAATTTGTTCTCGATCATGATTACCATAAAATCAATACACTAATAAGGGTGTTGTTTTAAACAATATTTTGTTCAATTCATTGCATGTACAATATGTCACATTTACAATAGACATTTAGGATCGAATAGACAGCTTCAAGCTTATATAACTCTCTCCATAATAATGCTGTTGGTGGACAATCTGTGGTACAACCTTAATTGTGTTGAGAAATCGTTTACAGTACATTCGTATAATATAAGGGATGTAGGTAATAGGCCCGAATCTATTGAAATAGGGTCATGCTCCTCTCTGCAAGCTGTTATTAAAATCATTTTTTTCAGGAAGCAACTCGAAGATTGATATAACTCCAGTTGAACCCTTAGTGTGTGTGTTTCTTAACTCTATAGATTGAAATAAGAACAAATACAATTATCATTTATGATTTGTAATTTATTCGGGGCTATTCACGAAATATTCAATTTTAGA
Organism: Saxidomus purpurata; assembly: GCA_022818135.1. NCBI lineage: Eukaryota > Metazoa > Mollusca > Bivalvia > Venerida > Veneridae > Saxidomus > Saxidomus purpurata. The sequence goes on from JAFMSR010000002.1 coordinate 31,316,711, forward strand.
TGTGGTACAGAGATCGTCTACCAACCGGTATGCCCTGAAAATATATGGACGAAAATTGAAAGATATATCTACATGATTTTTAAGTGTGATATCTTCAGTTACCCTAATGTAAGACTGCTAGTTACGTTTTAATAGTTGATTTTAGCAAACATCATATTGTTATATATATGTACAATATCAGAAGAATAAAATAAATGTTAAAATTATGATAAGAAAGTATCGGCACACTCAGAATACACAAATGTATTTTATGTGTCTGTTAATATCGATATGATAATTATATAAAATACAAATGTACATGTATGAATGACAAAATAATTCAGAAACAGAATTTCAAAAAAATAAGTGAAATAAATTTGCGCCATCTTGGCTACGAATATTTATTTTGTTATTATCATGTGACGTGACAATCAGAATTTGAGATTGCACTTGTGTTATATTTTCATTCGCAAAGTGCATTCCAAGCTTATGTTTGATTTACCGTCATAGGTTGAGAGGCGCACTGTGCGGGGATGAAAAACACGTCTCTCTTCTCTATGCCTGCCTTAATATTGGCAAATGAAAGGACCTCCATAATTTCCGCTGAAAATAAAATGTAAGAAAGTTGAGTGAACATTTTAGCTGTGATTATTTTATTGTCACGTGTGAAACATTGTCATATGTATAAATGTCTGAACGTAAACAAATTACGTCGCTTTGATTGTATAACTGTAAGATGCAAGTTGAAGATTTAAGCGGAAACACACTAAACATTTGTGGCTGGAGAGCTATAAACCCAATTAATCAGTTAACATTTATTTCGGAATACCACTCGGCCTTCCTCGTAAAGATCGTCTGGAAATTTCGAACGCTATATAATTCCAATCTCTTTACAGAGTTATAGATCCTTTACAATCCACATACATGTACAAGCTGTGGGTATCGGGAACGAGAACTTGTACAGATAGAGATTGGTACATTTTACTAGATTTAGAAATAGTCATGTCACACCCATCTCAGAAAACAAATAACGAAAAGATAAAGAAGCCGTATGCAACATCAAAGCTATTTTGCGACAAAGGGTATGCAGTTGTCAAGGTTTTTAAGTATTTCCTTGTCCTGGAAGTAGGGAGCTTCTACGCATCGCCTTGCACTAATTAAAGAATACCGAGTACCAGACAATGGGGCTAGCTAATCGTACCATTTGTTTCAAGCCTTTGGTAGGACGCAAACAGGAATTGACTCATTACACTAAAACCAATCTACATTTTGTAATAAAGGAAACACAATTACATGTCTGTAATTTACTTTGTTACACTTACTGCTTGGATCTCCAAATTCAGCCGGTAGATTTCCAGTGAATGTTTCAGTTATTGGCACGCATGTATCGTTGGTGATCGCAATATTTGTATTGTATCCGTTCATCTTAAGATTGTAGGCATTAAAGTTCAGTGAGTTAGCTCCAAACCCTTGTACCGAATTTTTAGCAATCATCGTTGCATTATCTGAAATAATAATTATTAAATCTTACTGAGCAATAAATCCAAGCGATAAAGACAAAAATTGTCCCAATGATATTACATGTGGAACAGATTCCTTAGTAAATCACTTATGATACCATTGGCAAGATAAAAGTATCATCAAGACAGTAAAGCTAAGTTTTTTTTTGCTATTGGCAAACAATTTTTTTGACACAAAAACAAATGATCAATTTAATTGCCCAAATGTAAATGACTCTCCAACTTAGCTTTACACATACATTTGTAACTACTTTATACATCAGATTTGCACCCATTGTTAATATGACCCTACATATTGTTTTTATTTCATCATATACCGGAATATTTTGTCTATGTAACGACAGTCACGGCTTTCACTACTTTCTTGTGTAGCCTTATAATAAATAAAGAAACTAACAACTTTCTGCGATGTAGACTATTGTTCGTCTGCTGCTCCATAGTTTAAACATATTTTATTTCCATATATACACATGTATGCACAAAGTATACAATTACAAAAATACATAATGGAAAATGATAAGAATGAAAGACAAAATGTCGTTCAGTTTACACAACCTGGCGTCAGTCTGTACCACGAAAAAAACTTATCAGGAATGCATGCAGAAGGGTATCCAGTCTGTACTACAGAAAACTTACCAGCAACGCAGAAGGGTATCCAGTTTATACCACGGAAAACAACTTACCAGGAATACAGAAGGGTAGCCAGTCACCGCTGCTTGTCTTGTTGCACATACCATCTCTGATTTTATACATCACACCCTGGAGACAAAATATTTTCTTTGTTAATAAAGAACTCATTATATGATTGGATGAATGTATCCCCTGTTCCAAAATAAATGTACCATAAAAAGTTGAGCCTGTGTTGATCAGCACTCAAAGAATGGTTAATTACTTCTGATGACTCTTTTGTATAGGTATACACTGTACACATGGTCTTTGATTCAAAGTTCGTGTCTAAGATATGAATTAAGTGGTTCTTTAGTGGACAATTGATTGCTTAAATTCAGATAATTGATTTCCCAAGTTAAATTTTACGTCCTTGATTTCTTATGTGTTTTGTTGATATGTTTTCGTTTTTGTACTAATATACTACATTTTGAATATATGTTTTCATAGTCATGTACTTAATCTTGAAAATATGATTTCGCAGTCCAATACAAAATATCTTATATGTATGATTTCGTAGTCATACACATTGTACTTGATACTAGTAATATGTATGATTTGGAGTCATATATTCATCTTTCATGACTACATGTTCAGAACTGAGCTCTTTGAACCATTAAAAGAGGTCTTTGTAGCCATAGCAACTATAGCTGAATTATGCACGGTTTCCTCGAATGGTCTTTATCCGGAAATGGTCTTTACGACTTGTTTGACTGTATTGTTATAAGTTATAAGTTTCGTACTTACATTTTGGAAGTCGGCGACATATCGTTGGCTAATATTATATGTATCGGCATACAACATTTGGTCATAGGCAATAAGTTTGTGTACTGCGTCATATGACATGTACATTGTTCCCTGAAATATACCGGTATAATTTACCACATCAGATGTGAGTTTAGTTACTGCAAAGTAAAATATGTCTGTATGTCTAAATCTTCAAACAAACAGAACATATAATAAGAGCCATATTTCTTCAAGTTGACATTTGCAGATCGAATGCGCACTTTACAAGAATATGCCCACGGTATATGTTGTATATTAACAACGTTTCTAGTATCTGCTCTTTAAACTTCGAATCGTCATTACAGGGTTTTATCGCCCGTTTCAGCCGTATCTCAGTTATTGTAGAAGTGGACAGTATTGCTGACCGTCGTTCCTGGGCACGACAAGTACCAAAACCTTAACCTGAGAAAGGAACTGCCAACTTTCTCACAGAAAGACATATGTTCGGTAGAAGGGCCCGAACCGATGACCACAAATGAAAGAATACAGCAATTTAAAGACAGTTACTCTAACCACTCGGCCACGGTGGCAGTCACATATAGTTTATTGGAATCGAGCGGCAAATGTGGCGGAGAACTTGTAAGACGTGATTCATACAAAGCATACTATTGGTGAACTATAAATGTTAATATTGGTTGTTTTCATTTAGTAGAAAGGTTATCCGTAAATGTGAAAACATTCTGATGTTTACCTCTAAATATGTATTTTTGCCATTCACAGACGACGAGCCCATAACCAGCCCCACATCGGCTTGCCATTGGTCTGGACTGCAACAAATGTCGGCAGCAGAGGCTGTGGATAGTAAAGCAGCGAAGAACACAAGCATGATGAACTGAAAACAAGTAAGAAAATGTATGAATTTTAAATATATGAAAGAGTCTGTCCAAACAATTTCGTTGAACCAGTTTTGCGCAGCTATGCAGGGGGTACAGGAAAACTGACCATTCACAACAGGCGGTTTCTGGCACGGTGAAGTAACTTTAAAACCGGCATTTTGATGTGTAACAATATTTGCTGTTTAATGCAAGGGAGTGATTTTAATTTAGAAATTATTATATAGTTAGAACGCATATACGCAAGCGCAATAAGCATATTGTTTTCTACTATGTGCAATATAAAAGCAGAACATGTATGTAGTGTTCACTTATTATTGTTAAATTAAACGCTTCAATCAAAAGTATTTCTGAAAGAAAAAAAGTGACAAAATTAATTTCATAAATACATGTAATAATTACTGTAAAGAATACTTCATATTAATACACAATTTTATGTGAACTACAGTGATAAACGCTTGTTGCATGGAAATATTTCTTTACTTTCAAGTGTCATTAAATAGAAAATATTCCCACTTACTTCGCAAAGGTTGTCAGAATGGTTATGAGACCGATTCTCGTTTATCTTACTCTTATACTGCTCGATGGGGCACTCCAAAAGGGTCAATATATGTGATTAAAACCAATTGACATTCAAAAACGTTTGAGGGGAATATGGAGCAATCCTCCATTTTATAACATTTCACAATGCCCTAAACCTATACTGGATTATCTTATCCAAATAAATTGTATAAGAAAGAGGTTAAATATTAAGAAAAATGCATTTTTTTTCGAGAAGAACATATTATTAAAAAAGGCTCATATGTGCACAACATGGAATTACAGCAATCGCAATCCTTTGAAATTTGTAAAATAACAGTAAATGCTACAACACATGTTATTTTTTCTGATTTTTTGGCAGAAGATTTGAGTTTTAATGACGACTTTTCAATTAATGTGGACTGCCTCTATTACATTGTAAAACCACCCTTGAGACTACTGAAATGTGTTCTCGTAATTGAATCGGTCTTATTAATAAGACCTCATTACTACGGAATTGATCATTATGTTCCTAGATGTTTGGTCTTAATATCGAAAGCGGTCTTAATATCGGGTATTTTTAATAACGGGACGTTACTGTATTACATATAACTTTTGAATTAAAAGCGTTGTCCCTTTTAGCTAACGTAACCTTTTTGTATTATTTGACAAGCGTGTGCTCAACAAACTTGGTTCTTCATTTGTGCAAAATTGCACTAGTATAACATGTTGTATATCTTAGGACTTCTATTTACACCGGTAACTTGGGACCTCAGTTTACCTTAGTACCAGCGCCGGATGCGTAGTAATTAAATCACGAGAGCGTAGCACGAGTGATTTAATATTCCGCACCCGAACGACTGGCTGTATTTTATTCCACGATGAAATATAGAGATACATTTATTATTTCGATTCTAACACGAAAATGTCTTTGAAATATACCACGAACTATGTTAGACGCGTACCAACATTCCATATAAGCACGGAATGCGAGTGGACGCGTGCGACATTTACACCACATTTTGCCCGTGGAAAACGTGATGTATTTGATCGAAAAACAATGTATAGCTTCTTTTCCTCTATATCTATACAGTATACGAAAAGTTGCGGATCGTGTTAGAATCTCTATTAATGTATTTCTCTACTTTTAAATGTATTTGAAACGGCGAAAAATAGTTCTTCCAAACTGACCCTTAACGCAGTTATCGAAAAGAGATGCAACCGTTTCAATGTCCATCAATAGTATACCAGTCATCACATGTTTTTTTTTCGAAATCTAAAACATTGGAATAATGCTGGCCAATGTATGTTAGTTTTCTGAATTTTCGTCATTGATCAAATTAACGTTACAAGAAGAGTATGTATTTTGAGAACCATACTGTACGATAAATTAAACTATGATTAACTTCATTACTAGTACTAAATTCAAGTGTAAGTTTCTTCTATAGCTGTTTCGTAAATATTTTGTTTGGGCGTTGTTTTAGGTGTCTGTTCTACTTTCAAAATTGTATTTCCATATTTGTTATCTATATACATGTAATACTTTCTCATATGTACTAATAATTGTTTGTAAATAAACAGCAATGTTAGTAGTATCATAATTCTGTATAATATTACATTGTATTTATCCATTATTCAATAACACTTGAGAGCGACACCATATTTAACACCTTGTCTGAAGATTTATTCACATATGCTATGCAATATTAAAGTTAAATTTCAAAATTCTTATCATTTTACGTTTGTTATTAGCCAATATTGAATAACCCAGGACTACTTCAATGATTACTATCAGTGGTTTAGTATGTGAACCGGCATGACTTATCGCAGCAAATGTCAGCTGGTCAACGCACTTTAGTGGTACGATCTTGTGGGGTTCCTAAAGGAACAATTTGTCCGAAAGGCTGGTTAAGATGTACGTCAGGGGAGTACAGAAAACACTTATAACGGAGATGGACTTAAATGGATTTAAAACTCCTTTTTTAATAAAATTGATCTTGTAACTTTAAGTAGAACGTTTCTCAAAATAATTACTAATGAAAGAATGAATTTTCGTTTGATAAGAAATATAAAACAAACTTGCTATACGGTACAGAACCATCTTGTTGAAGTCAGTGCTTTTGGGAGGACCCTTCCCTGACATTTCCGATGACCCATATTTATCTGTTATCTACTGTTGGAGCTTAAATTTCGAAAGTCAAAGACTATATATAAAATATCGCTGTAAGTCATTCTACGTTGACCCCTGATCCAGCAAACATGTACTCTGTTGTAGCTCTTCTTGCGTGTGTTAGCGCGGCTGCTGCCTCTATTTGTTGTGTACCACCACAATGGGAGGGACAAACTTCTTTCCTGACTACAGTGGTGCATAACGGAAAACCAACCGTATCGTCGGTAAGTTAAATTTTACTGCCTCTTTAATATGTTCAATTTTCAACTTTACAAATGATCGAGTCAATGAAAAACAAGTTATATTTTTTCTAATTTCATCCTTCAGAGCCTCTTTATCTATTATTTTGGCCAAACACATCTCGAATTTACTATGAATTCTATGATTATGGTCAAATTGGAAAATATAGACCAGTCATAATTTTCAACAAAGAAAAGTTTGAAGGAGAAAAGAAAGACAAGAGAATAGCACAACACGTTTTAACCAGTGACTCTTTGTTTGCTAACATCACTATTTATCTCAGCTGTAGTATACTTTCATTTCATAGAATTGTATGACTTACAAATTAAACAGGCTCTATCCGAGTTATATGCATATTAAGGTTCTGTCAATATATATCCATTGGTATTATAAAACCTTTCTATACATTGTATAGTCTGCTTTATTCAATGTGGCGGGGTCCCGTTCCCGGCTACGTCACTTTTAAATCAAGCCGTAAAAAAGAGATTTGCATTTACAAAATGTACTATATACCCTTATTTTTAAAACATGCAAAGATCCCTTATCTTATGCAGAGACTATGTGATCATACTCATTGTAAAACATAATGCCTACATGTCAACTACATATGGTAAATGAAGCTTTAAGAGTTGCCGCAGTTTATATGTTTACGGTATTTTTAATGAAACTTTATACAACCTGTCTTAAAAATGCATGTGGCCACTCAAATCAGATGACTGCTAACTATAGGTGTATTTCACATGAAAATTACGCAATCGGGGAAATTCACTTCATACAGGTGTCCACTAACTGGTTAAACTGCAAATGCTTTTGTTATATCAAAATTGACTAATGTATATTGATATTTAGTGTCATTTAGCGATGTCTTATGATGCATTTTGTTATTTTAGGGCTATGTAGCGATGTCTTACGATGTATATTGTTATTTTAGGGCTATGTAGCGATGTCTTAGGATGCATATTGTTATTTTAGGGTTATGTAGCGATGACGTACGATGCATATTGTTATTTTAGGGCTATGTAGCGATGTCTTATGATGCATATTGTTATTTTAGGGTTATGTAGCGATGACGTACGATACATATTGTTATTTTAGGGTTATGTAGCGATGACGTACGATGCATATTGTTATTTTAGGGCTATGTAGCGATGACGTACGATGCATATTGTTATTTTAGGGTTATGTAGCGATGACGTACGATGCATATTGTTATTTTAGGGCTATGTAGCGATGTCTTAGGATGCATATTGTTATTTTAGGGTTATGTAGCGATGACGTACGATGCATATTGTTATTTTAGGGCTATGTAGCGATGTCTTATGATGCATATTGTTATTTTAGGGTTATGTAGCGATGACGTACGATACATATTGTTATTTTAGGGCTATGTAGCGATGTCTTACGATGCATATTGTTATTTTAGGGTTATGTAGCGATGACGTACGATGCATATTGTTATTTTAGGGCTATGTAGCGATGTCTTATGATGCATATTGTTATTTTAGGGTTATGTAGCGATGACGTACGATACATATTGTTATTTTAGGGTTATGTAGCGATGTCTTACGATGCATATTGTTATTTTAAGGTTATGTAGCGATGTCTTATGATGCATATTGCTATTTTAGGGCTATGTAACGATGACGTACGATACATATTGTTATTTTAGGGTTATGTAGCGATGTCTTACGATGTATATCGTTATTTTAGGGTTATGTAGCGATGTGTTATGAGTATATTGTTATTTTAGGGTTATATAGCGATGTCTTATGATGCCGTAAACCGCAAGATTGGACAGTACGAGTACATTACCATAGGGTCAATGAGTCAGAGGAGATATGGAGTGCTGTTGGATTATAATTCCGTACGTTCATTCTAAACCTTTATCGACTTTCAGTCTTACAGTTACATACTTGACGTCCAGCATAAATATTTCATATTCTTTCCACACGCTTTCTGGGAGCGGATTTCGAAACTTTAATCAGACCACATTGCATTACGATTTACAAAAAAAGTACATTAAAGATGTCGTCAAGGGCGTTAGAGAGTATGCAAGCATCATAATTTCTTTTGTTGTACATTTGTTTATATCCGAATTATACTTTAATATAATAGTCAAGTTGTTGTATGATACATGTATGTAATTCTTTAAGAGTACTTATATTTGTAAAATTGAAAATAGAACGATGTGCTTTGAGTGTATTTACTTATTTACATCTAAGAAAATCAATGTAATGTTCTTTAAAAATGTGCAGGTTAAATACAATACTAGAAAACAGTTTGTACTTTCTATAATGACATTTCTTTTCAGAATACGAAATACATGATAGACTCACAAGGCAAATGTTACAAGCAGACCCTCAATAGAAAAGCAGAAGACTTCGGTGGCTGTATTCCAGGTATTTACATGTACCACTTTCATCAGTACATATTTGTTCTACTGTTCAAGTCATCTATGTGCAACACATTTCACACTCAAACCGTCACCTGGTGCCCATTATTGAAATCACTGTAGTTTGAAGCCGTTTGTTTTTAATCTTTGACGTTTTATCATCAGACGTGGGTTTGCATGGACTTATCTCATGTAAAACATGTATGTATCTATTATCTCGTCTTAAAAGATTTCTTATGATACTTCTAGTTAAACGAATTGTCCATTTTTCTGGGGATCCGTGCTTTGCTGCTTTTACTTGTGCTGCGTTTAATATGGCAATTAAGTTCCGTGAAATTGATGCAGCGCAATAAAGTTATATAATAATATCCTTTACTCAAAATCGGTTCCATATTCTAGACAACACAACAGTAGTCGGTCAGAAAGACGTGGTTGGTCTGGGTGGCAATTCTATGACAGTCAACACATACGCTCTGGACTTCAGTGGTGTGGTCGCTTACATCTCTCTGACGTCAGACACGTGCGTTCCAGTTGTAGAGACAATAAGAGGTTCTTTGGACGGAAGTAAGTACGAAACTTCACCGGAAGTTGAACAGTCAGCGAACTTTTGTTTCGTGCTGTCGACATTATTACATAAGCGTACAAAACATACGAATACAAAACATGACGTCAGTAAAGTACAAAGGTAGAGCTGTCGTCAGACTTGAGATAAGATTGAAACTCACACGACATTTGAACTTTTCGTTTTGATGTCTTGCATTCACATTTCCGGACCGTCTATTTTTGCCCGATGAAATATGGGTCTCCGTATTCTTGTGTTTCACAGCCCGCATGACTTTTCTGGTTAAGTCTTTTGTAAGGCCCAGCCTTTGAAACGATATAATTCATATACACTGCAAGCCAGTTTAACATTAAAATTCTTGCAATCAAATCGTACTACATGTAATTTCCATCAAATATATACTGGTATCTTATGTTTCTTTTGCAGATCTATTCTTACAGAATACACACTACACGAACATAACAGCTGGCATAAGTGCACCACAAAATCTGAACGTGCCACCCCAGGGCTGTGAAAATGCAGCCATGTTTGAAGCTCATTACGTAAGTTCAGTTTACATGATTCAAAAACCCGTTAATCTAAGTTACTTTGTTAATCGTTTGTCGGCACACACGTATATATATTCACTTCTGTACTTTTGTTAGACGTTCAGAAATGGGATGACCTAGGCAGAAATACAATATTTTGCCAGGGACTTTTGTAGATGCTGTATTTGACGTGACACAGGAAGAATTAACGCCTCCATACATAAACATACACACTTTACACATTTACACATTTAGAAATTGTTATAGCAAGGCAGAAAAGTACATGTAAACCATGACACAAACAGTAGACATTTAAAAATGTTGGGATTCATTAGAACATGGCCATAAAGATAGACCTGAAAGTATACAAGGTCCAGCTAATCTGTATAGTATAGGACGCATTTGTCGCTTGCTACAATGTAACTTTTAATAAAAATCGACTCTTAAATTTGCTTCAAATTTTCCATTATAAATACATGGTTTATCAGTAGAATTCAACTGATTTTACATACGTTCAACAAAGCTTGAGGGACAGTTTTTGCACTTCTATTTTATTGTACTACATCGGTAAATACCGAGGAGTAACGATTCATTTACTGTTGTCAAACTATAATACATAATATTTGTTTATTTTTCAGACTTCTGGAAACTTCATGCCAGGCACAATAGGACGCCGCTCAAGTTTTCTTGGATTATAAAATTATTTGTTTGCAATGTACATCACTATAAATAAACCTAAAGAAATCAAATATTTACATGTCTTCTTCTTTCTTACCATTGAAAGCGCCATTTTAACAGTATTTCAGTCACTACAAACGATCAGTTAATCTTACAACTGTTCCTAGGAAAGATTTGTACGAGATTCCTGCCCTTCGTGTGAAAGTTGCCAAATTTCTTACAAAATATTCAAAACCAATTCCAATTTTTTTTCTATATAAAATTGCTTAAATACAGCTACTTTTTATCATGATTTCCAAACTTTCAAGTCTTGCAAAAAAAAAAAAAAAAAAAAAAAAAAAAAAAAAACAAAAAAAAAAAAAAAAAATATATTTTAAATAAATAAATAATTTTACAGTAAAATAATAATCATGTACTGTTATGTACGTTATACCGTTTTGGGAACGAAATAAAAACACTTCGAATTTTTATGTAAGCAGGAGGTGACTAGCTTATTAGAACTAGATGGGTGTTTAGTAGAATACTTGTGTCGCCCTCTTACACTTTGTCAGAATAACCAATAATTTCGTGACAAAATTTGAGTACACAAAGGGGCATAACTCTGTCAAATATGACAGTTATCTACAAAATTTGGCGGCACCACGACCCTTTTCTCATAAGCAATACAATTTGAAAGTTTGATGAAGAAATCTTAAGAAATTGCAAAGTTATAGCCAACGTTAAGTTTTTGTGACGGACGGACGGACTGATGGACAAAGCGATCGATCCCTAGGTATCGCTTTTTCTACGAAAGGGCGACACAAAAATTAAAACATCATTATGTAGTAATCCTACAGTTTACATTTTAGTCATAGCGATGAGAGAGAAACCACATCTTCGCCAAAATGCTAGAAATACAAAAAAGTACGTATTTACATCATTAAAATGCACATTTGTTCCCAGCGTGCAGAACATTTCTTCCCGCTCATTTATTTTGCCTTTGATAGTATGAAAATTAGACAAATATTATTTTTTTTATGAATTTCTAGGTCAGGTTCGAAACTGGGTCAAATAAAACAAGAGGTGTCCGAAGGACAGCGCGCTCGACCTTTTTAGTGCATGTCAATAAAACAAAACGTTGACAGTTAAAGGCAAAACAAGGATCTGTATAAACAAGGGCCACAAGTAGCAAGCTATTAAGTAAAGAGTTATCAAACTTAAATGTTTGATATCCCTGAATACTACTGAAAAGTTGTAGATTGATACTTCAAGTGGCTGATATGTGTGCAAGACAGTGCCAGTTGCACACAATACTTTAAGTACAAATCAAAAACCTTTTTCAGAGTTATCTTCTCTTGCTTACAGATAGGTGTCATACTTCAACTTTCAAAGTAATATCTCAAATGGTTAAGTCAACAAGTGGACAAGAATGAAAATTTTAACTGAGTTTCTAAGTCAAAAAGGGCCATAGTTCAAATGAAATCTTTGACTGAGTTACCTTCTTCTGCCTGTTTGGGGATCATGATGGTTAACAAGTATTCCAAATTTCAAAGTAATATCTCAAACAGTTTAGTCAAAAGTGGGGTGGAACGAAAATTGGTTTTGTACCTTTTTTTTTTTTTTTTTTTTTTTTTTTTTTTTTTTTTTTTTTTTTTTTTTTTTTTTTTTTTTTTTTTTTTTTTTTTTTTTTTTTTTTTTTTTTTTTTTTTTTTTTTTTTTTTTTTTTTTTTTTTTTTTTTTTTTTTTTTTTTTTTTTTTTTTTTTTTTTTTTTTTTTTTTTTTTTTTGTTTTTTTTTTTTTTTTTTTTTTTTTTTTTTTTTTTTTTTTTTTTTTTTTTTTTTGTGGTAACCAAGCTCAATGCACTTTTTAAGTCGAAAAAGGGCCATAATTCTGACAAAAACCTTGACAGAGTTATGTACTCTTGTCTGTTGATGGAGGTTAACATGTATGGTAAGTTTCAAAGCAATACCTCGAATACATGTAGTTTTGAAATAAAGTGGGGTGGTACGAAAAACTTCACCATGGTGTGACACCAACGTGGACGCCGCTGCTCAGGCGAGTCAGTAGTATAGCTCCCTTTTTCCAGATGTCAAGCTAAAAACCTTTAACAATCTAGAGGTCACAACTGATACCCAATCTTCATGAAATTTAGTCAGAATGTTTTCCTTGATGACGTTTATGTCATGTAATAGTTCCATGAGAATATGTACAAAGATTAAAAGAAGATCAAATTTAGCAGCAAAACATCAACTTAGTCATCATCTTTATTAAAAATGGTAAAAAATTGGCATATTAAAATATAACATACATGTATAAAATTATATTACATTGAAACACAGCGATAAATACCAAGGATTCCCAATTATTTTATTGTTGCTAGGATATATAACACATTTAGTTTTTATATGCAACTATAAATGACAAGAAATAAAGTTCATTATTTTTTTCTATGTAAATCTAAACTACCTGGCTAAAATATTAAAAGAAAACAATAGGTATCGATGATAATTTCGGCAAATTTGAAAAGGCTACAGGTTCGAAATTGGGTGTAAAGAAAAACTAATGTAAATTGAAACAATATACAAGTGAGTCATATTTTAGGTTTCAGCCATTCAAATATTAGTTACATAAATACAAAATTACTACGGCGCAAGTAAAACCACATTTATGCCAATACTTTAAAAATACACATTCAATGGGTCATAATATAACATTATGATCCAGACGTAAATTAAAAAATAAATGTATACTGGTACATGTAAAAACAGCATTAAAATGTATATTTAAGTAGCACATATCTTGTCGCTGATTGGTTTGTCCGTTCTTTTCGCCTTTGAAAGTCCGAATGATCTTTTCACTTTAGCTTCTCAAAGTATTTACATGTTAAAAGCAAATTTTTATCAAGCACCCATATACATGGAAAAGCAAATTACGATATCAACCAGCGCTTTCTTCGAATTGGTGCACAAAAAGTCTCTCTAGTGACTGATCATTTCGCGATTAGAAAATTGTTTGTTTTCTGTAACAGTTTCATCCAGAACGTATTTCTTGTGTTTTTGGAAGTTTTCTCTTTCCTTTTAATTTTCTCCTTTTAAGGTCCGTCATGTGTTCAAATCTCGGTTTGTACGACCATCTTGTAACATCTTCTGTTACTTGTCTACTGCGAATTCGTTTGAGCATTTCTCGCCTTCGCTGGACTTTAAATTCTGCCAAAGTTATGCTCTTGTGTTCTCCACGAATTATTATTTCATGTCCTCCTATGACAGTTGTAAGCTGCTCTCTGGGTATACCCGGTGCCGGAACACAGGGTATAAAACTGCATCTGTCCATTGCGCACAACTGCTTAAATACCCATAGTCGTCTGTTGTTTCTGAAATGGAAGATCATTAAAAGGATGCTTTTACAAATAAACAGATAACTTTCACGAAAAATAAAATCATTTGCCGCCTGCAAGGTAGGCGGCTACTAGTGTTACAATAAATTGGATGAGCATGCTTTTAGTGATTTACCAGTCAATAAATTGTGATACTGAGTACAGATGCGCAAAAATACTTCACGAAAGCCGAGGACCTGAGTGATCAGTTACGATACAGTTGAACGAGCTTAATTGATTTTGGTTTTGGCGAATGGTCGTGTTTATTTAATAAACATTTAATTTCCTTCACAATCTGAACATAAAGATCAGCATAATAAATGCATGCACATCTTTTAAATTGCTAGTATGCGGCCGTATATAGGCAGGGGAATATTCCAACAGATGAATATAGTTCTAGACATCAAGCGTGATATATCGTCTATGAGATAGCACGCTAAAATTTCTTCTTTGCGTGTTTGAGTTAATATGCCAGTAAAGTATAGCCCGTAATATGGCAAAAAGGCCTGCAGTCTCAAACAAATGATGCAAGTCAATGTTTCGGATATTTTAATGATACCTTTTGTGATGGGAAAAGTGACCACTATTGCGCTAAGTGATCATTACTGCGCTTTAAGGGAGAACCAGAATGGTACTACATCATTGGTAGCCACGGTCATGTACGGAATATTGAATAATGTGGACCACCAAATTGTATCAAAACGGCAACATAACAATAATAGTCAACATTTCTACGGGTGTTTGTGCAGTAAATATGGATACGTTCCGAATGCCTACAAAATATTTACACTAACCTTGTGAAATAGACACCTTCCATCTTAGCAACGCAGATAGGTGGAATTTCCGTCACAAACATTTCCATTCTGACGAGAGCATCCAAAGTTTTCCCAATCGCCTTCCCATTGGCAAATGTAGCTGATATGGTGTCCTGGGAGAATCTTATATCTTCAGGACTTAGATATGCACACTCTCGCAGATGTACAGGTACCCTAGCAATACAAGCATTTGCATTTAACACACAAAATATATTAAATTGACTGTATGTTAGCAGAATAATAAGCCCCTTTCTGGACTAAGTGTGCAACGGACAAAATGTTATGTTTAGGACTTCGATATGACATTCCGTTGGCAGTTTTTTTTGCAGTATAAATTGACTGATACAGTAAATATTTTTCGAAGGACATTCCTTCACAAACTTGAACGTCAAGAACTGGGCTGTTGTTGGGAACGTTTTAAGATACTGCGTCTCAAGACATTGACACAATGTTTGAAGAACAAGAGGCTATGACCGACATTAATTTTTTATCGAAATAACTGGATTATTACCTGACCTTTTTTCCATACATTTGTATTTGTGTTTGCATGCGACATTTCAACTCATAATACATGTTTAGGAATTCAACGATATATAATGAATTAATGATACACTGTGGATATTGTACTCTACAGAGATGTTCGGCACGGTAAAACTTTTGTTGAAAATGTTGGCAACTCTGCAGATAGAATAGCAAAACTACAAAAGCGACACTGCAGTACCATCAAACCTGTGAACAAAGACTACTGACTAGAAGAAACGATGGTGAAACTATTTGTTGATTATCTTTTATAATGGCTGAATAGTTTGTCAATTAGTGGTTAAAAAGCAATATGATACACATAGATTTATTTGTTAACCATTGCATATTTTCTTTTATATTTGGCATGCTTGCTTAAAAATGTATATACCAACACTACAAAAATGTAATATCTCCAAAAGAAAAGTAATAAAAAGTTTTATTCATGGTAGTTTCTACATGTATGTAAAATGCTAACATTCTATGCAGGTTTCCTTCAATAAATAAAACAACCATTTTTGGGATGCGTGACAAGTTTAACTGAAATATCCTTTCATCTTTCATTTCATAAAGCTATATAGTTTGTGGCCAAGGTTAGAATGTCATAATTCATTCAGTTACATAGTCATCATGCTTTAAAATGTAACTACTCAATATGTAACAATAATAGCCTCTTTTATAATAAAGTATGGTCTCTCTTGTACTTTTCCGTTTTGATTTGTCACCACTTATGGATTTATCCTCTATTATAATTGTTATACATGTAATACTTGCATTTCTCGTGCATGACTGGTATGTTTGACTATGTAATTGTAAATAAGCAATGGAATGCTTGATTTTACCTGTTTACTATACCGTTTTTATCATATAATAGATCTCTAAATAAATATTTGTTAAAATATCTATAGAACAAAGGAGGAAACTTTCTGCATAATTGAAGAAAAAAATTATAAACCTGTGTCAAATTTCAGGAGCATTTACTGTACCTGTTCACCTTTTAATTTTCGAGATATGTTTTTCGAATCGCTAACTTCCCTTTTCAGTTACAAATTTGTAAAACCATTGTCAAATTCTGCGTTCAATAAATAATAGAAAGTGAACATTACCTTGCTGTTTTCATGACTACCTAACTACATCCACTCAGAAACTATTTTTTGAAATGTGCATGATAAAGGTATCCTGAATGTTTGTTTACACTTTATCAAAAGGTGTTTCCGGTGATGTGTGAAATAGGTTTGTGTAATTTAGTCTGGTTCCCTGTCGTACTGGCATACTACAGTACAGGCATCCAGCGGAAGCTCAGAGTATACTGTTAATACGGGGAAAAATAGTAAAGTATACTTCAACTTTTCACCGAATTTTAAGCGGTGAAAGGTTTTTTGAATGCACAATCTGTGAACTTTGTAAACTTTTAAAATATTGGTCCGGTAAGTGTACTATATTTCGGACAAGTTCCTCCAAGAAGACATTTCGGATATGAGACATAAATTGTTTTAAATTTAAGCCGCACAAATAAATCGATCTTCAAAATATTCAAACTTAAAGCTGAAAAAAAAACTAGAAAAAAAAAGTAACTAAGGGTGGTGGGATTTGAACCTCACCTGTAAAATTTGACTTAACCACTAGACCACTTCCGAGGGCTTAAATGATATGTAAATGATCCTTTCCTTAATTAACACCAAATATCCTAAATGTCAACAAAATATATATTATTTCCGAAAATACGCCTACATAAATTAATGTTTATTTCTCGTTATAGTTTATTTGTCAATCAAAGACTAACAGCAATTTACTTTGTACTATGTATTGATCAATCATACATTGCAAGTCTTTTTTCGAATGATCAGATCCTACATAAAAAACCCTATAAACTCAATGTACAAAATCGATTGTGTGGGCGCCGCAACCATTGAGCTTCGCCTAATCCATACCGTATGGGTACTTTTAATTTGGCAATATTTAAGGACTAGTTTAAGACTAAGACTTTAGTCCTTGATAATGCAGATTTTATAACTTTTGAATCACTATCGGCTGAAACCTACGTCTAAGTCTATGTCTACGTCTATAGTGATACCTGTGACTAAAGTCTACGTCTATAGTGATACCTGTGACTAAAGTCTACATCTACAGTGATACTTGTGACTAAAGTCTACGTCTATAGTGATACCTGGGATTAAAGTCTACGTCTACAGTGATACTTGTGACTAAAAATCTACGTCTGTAGTGATACCTGTGACTAAAGTCTACGTCTACAGTGATACTTGTGACTAAAGTCTACGTATATAGTGATACCTGGGATTAAAGTCTACGTCTACAGTGATACTTGTGACTAAAATCTACATCTACAGTGATACTTGTGACTAAAGTCTACGTCTATAGTGATACCTGGGATTAAAGTCTACGTCTACAGTGATACCTGTGACTAAAAATCTACGTCTGTAGTGATACCTGTGACTAAAGTCTACGTCTATAGTGATACCTGTGACTAAAGTCTACGTCTACAGTGATACTTGTGACTAAAGTCTACGTCTACAGTGATACTTGTGACTAAAGTCTACGTCTATAGTGATACCTGGGACTAAAGTCTACGTCTACAGTGATACTTGTGACTAAAGTCTACGTCTATAGTGATACCTGGGATTAAAGTCTACGTCTACAGTGATACTTGTGACTAAAATCTACGTATATAGTGATACCTGGGATTAAAGTCTACGTCTACAGTGATACTTGTGACTAAAATCTACGTCTACAGTGATACCTGTGACTAAAGTCTACGTCTATAGTGATACCTGTGACTAAAGTCTACGTCTACAGTGATACTTGTGACTAAAGTCTACGTCTATAGTGATACCTGTGACTAAAGTCTACGTCTACAGTGATACTTGTGACTAAAGTCTACGTCTATAGTAATACCTATGACTAAAGTCTACGTCTACAGTGATGCTTGTGACTAAAGTCTACGTCTACAGTGATACCTGTGACTAAAGTCTACGTCTATAGTGATACCTGTGACAAAAGTCTACGTCTACAGTGATACCTGTGACTAAAGTCTACGTCTACAGTAATACTTGTGACTAAAATCTACGTCTACAGTGATACCTGTGACTAAAATCTACGTCTATAGTGATACCTGTGACTAAAGTCTACGTCTACAGTGATACCTGTGACTAAAGTCTACGTCTACAGTGATACTTGTGACTAAAGTCTACGTCTATAGTGATACCTGGGATTACAATCAACGTCTATAGTGATACCTGTGACTGAAGTCTACGTCTACAGTGATACCTGTGACTAAAGTCTACGTCTACAGTGATACTTGTGACTAAAATCTACGTCTATAGTGATACCTATGACTAAAATCTACGTCTATAGTGATACCATGACTAAAGTCTACGTCTATAGTGATACCTGTGACTAAAGTCTACGTCTACAGTGACTCTTGTGACTAAAGTCTACGTCTATAGTGATACCTGCGATTACAATCTACGTCTATAGTGATACCTGTGACTGAAGTCTACGTCTACAGTGATACTTGTGACTAAAGTCTACGTCTATAGTGATACCTGGGATTACAATCTACGTCTATAGTGATACCTGTGACTGAAGTCTACGTCTACAGTGATACTTGTGACTAAAGTCTACGTCTATAGTGATACCTGGGATTACAATCTACGTCTATAGTGATACCTGTGACTGAAGTCTACGTCTGCAGTGATACCTGTGACTAAAGTCTACGTCTACAGTGATACCTGTGACTAAAGTCTACGTCTACAGTGATACCTGTGACTAAAGTCTACGTCTACAGTGATACCTGGGATTAAAGTCTACGTCTACAGTGATACCTCTGACTAAAGTCTACGTCTACAGTGATACTTGTGACTAAAGTCTACGTCTACAGTGATACCTGGGATTAAAGTCTACGTCTACAGTGATACCTGTGACTAAAGTCTACGTCTATAGTGATACTTGTGACTAACGTCTACGTCTATAGTGATACTAGTGACTAAAGTCTACGTCTACAGTGATACCTGTGACTAAAGTCTACGTCTATAGTGATACTTGTGACTAAAGTCTACGTCTATAGTGATACTTGTGACTAAAGTCTACGTCTATAGTGATACCTGTGACTATAGTCTACGTCTATAGTGATACCTGGGATTAAAGTCTACGTCTACAGTTATATTTGTGACTAAAGTCTACGTCAATAGTGATACCTGTGACTAAAGTCTACGTCTATAGTGATACCTGTGACTAAAGTCTACGTCTATAGTGATACCTGTGACTAAAGTCTACGTCTATAGTGATACCTGGGATTAAAGTCTACGTCTACAGTGATATTTGTGACTAAAGTCTACGTCAATAGTGATACCTGTGACTAAAGTCTACGTCTACAGTGATACCTGTGACTAAAATCTACGTCTATAGTGATACCTGTGACTAAAGTCTACGTCTACAGTGATACCTGTGACTAAAGTCTACGTCTACAGTGATACTTGTGACTAAAATCTACGTCTATAGTGATACCTATGACTAAAATCAACGTCTATAGTGATACCTATGACTAAAGTCTACGTCTACAGTGATACCTGTGACTAAAGTCTACGTCTATAGTGATACCTGTGACTAAAGTCTACGTCTACAGTGATACTTGTGACTAAAGTCTACGTCTACAGTGATACCTGTGACTAAAGTCTACGTCTATAGTGATACCTGTGACTAAAGTCTACGTCTGCAGTGATACTTGTGACTAAAATCTACGTCTACAGTGATACCTGTGACTAAAGTCTACGTCTATAGTGATACCTGTGACTAAAGTCTACGTCTATAGTGATACCTGTGACTAAAGTCTACGTCTACAGTGATACTTGTGACTAAAGTCTACGTCTATAGTGATACCTGTGACTAAAGTCTACGTCTACAGTGATGCTTGTGACTAAAGTCTACGTCTACAGTGATACCTGTGACTAAAGTCTACGTGTATAGTGATACCTGTGACAAAAGTCTACGTCTACAGTGATACCTGTGACTAAAGTCTACGTCTACAGTAATACTTGTGACTAAAATCTACGTCTACAGTGATACCTGTGACTAAAATCTACGTCTATAGTGATACCTGTGACTAAAGTCTACGTCTACAGTGATACCTGTGACTAAAGTCTACGTCTACAGTGATACTTGTGACTAAAGTCTACGTCTATAGTGATACCTGGGATTACAATCAACGTCTATAGTGATACCTGTGACTGAAGTCTACGTCTACAGTGATACCTGTGACTAAAGTCTACGTCTACAGTGATACTTGTGACTAAAATCTACGTCTATAGTGATACCTATGACTAAAATCTACGTCTATAGTGATACCTATGACTAAAGTCTACGTCTATAGTGATACCTGTGACTAAAGTCTACGTCTACAGTGACTCTTGTGACTAAAGTCTACGTCTATAGTGATACCTGCGATTACAATCTACGTCTATAGTGATACCTGTGACTGAAGTCTACGTCTACAGTGATACTTGTGACTAAAGTCTACGTCTATAGTGATACCTGGGATTACAATCTACGTCTATAGTGATACCTGTGACTGAAGTCTACGTCTGCAGTGATACCTGTGACTAAAGTCTACGTCTACAGTGATACTTGTGACTAAAATCTACGTCTACAGTGATACCTGTGACTAAAGTCTACGTCTACAGTGATACCTGGGATTAAAGTCTAGGTCTACAGTGATACATCTGACTAAAGTCTACGTCTACAGTGATACTTGTGACTAAAGTCTACGTCTACAGTGATACCTGGGATTAATGTCTACGTCTACAGTGATACCTGTGACTAAAGTCTACGTCTATAGTGATACTTGTGACTAAAGTCTACGTCTATAGTGATACCTGTGACTAAAGTCTACGTCTACAGTGATACCTGTGACTAAAGTCTACGTCTATAGTGATACTTGTGACTAAAGTCTACGTCTATAGTGATACCTGTGACTAAAGTCTACGTCTATAGTGATACCTGTGACTAAAGTCTACGTCTATAGTGATACCTGGGATTAAAGTCTACGTCTACAGTGATATTTGTGAATAAAGTCTACGTCAATAGTGATACCTGTGACTAAAGTCTACGTCTATAGTGATACCTGTGACTAAAGTCTACGTCTATAGTGATACCTGTGACTAAAATCTACGTCTATAGTGATACCTGGGATTAAAGTCTACGTCTATAGTGATACCTGTGACTAAAGTCTACGTCAATAGTGATGCCTGGGATTAAAGTCTACGTCTACAGTGATGCCTGTGACTAAAGTCTACGTCTATAGTGATACCTGTGACTAAAGTCTACGTCTACAGTGATACTTGTGACTAAAGTCTACGTCTATAGTGATACCTGGGACTAAAGTCTACGTGTATAGTGATACCTGGGACTAAAGTCTACGTCTATAGTGATATCTGTGACTAAAGTCTACGTCTATAGTGATACCTGGGATTAAAATCTACGTCTACAGTGATACTTGTGACTAAAATCTACGTATATAGTGATACCTGGGACTAAAGTCTACGTCTAAAGTGATACCTGGGACTAAAGTCTACGTCAATTGATACCTGTGACTAAAGTCTACGTCTAAAGTGATACCATGGACTAAAGTCTACGTATACAGTGGTACCTGTGACTAAAATCTACGTCTATAGTGATACCTGTAACTAAAGTCTACGTCTATAGTGATACCTGTGACTAAAGTCTGCGTCTATAGTGATACCTGTGACTAATGTCTACGTATATAGTGATACCTGTGACTAAAACCTACCTCTATAGTGATACCTATGACTAAAATCTACGTATATAGTGATACCTGTGACTAAAGTCTACGTCTATACTGATACATGTACTTGTGACAAAAGACTACGTTTACAGTGATACCTGTGACTAAGGTCTACGTCTTGGAGATACCTGTGACTAAGGTCTACGTCAATAGTGAAACATTTGACAATAGTCTACGTATACAGTGATACCTGTGACTAAAGTCTACGTCTATAGTGATACCTGTGACTAAGGTCTACGTATACAGTGATACCTGTGACTAAGGTCTACGTCTATAGTGATACCTGTGACTAAAGTCTACGTCTATAGTGATACCTGTGACTAAAGTCTACGTCTATAGTGATACCTGGGACTAAAGACTACGTGTAAAGCGATACCTCGGACTAATGTCTGAGTCTAAAGGGATACCTTTGGCTTAAATCTGAGTCTTAAGTTATACCTGGGACTAAAAATCTGAGTCTTAAGTGATGCCTTGGGCTACGGTCAACGTCTATAGTGATACCTGGGACTAATGTCTGAGTCTTAAGTGATACCTGGGGCTTAAGTCTGAGTTTTTAGTGATACCTTGAACTAAAAATCTTAGTCTACAGTGATGCCTGGGGCTAACGCCAGAGTCTATATTGATACCTTGGGCTAACGTCCCAGTCTAAAATGATACCTGGGGCTAACGTCTGACTCTATAATAATACCTTGGGCTATCGTCCGAGCCTATATTGATACCTTGGTCTAACGTCTGAGTCCAACGTCTGACTCTTTAGTGATACCCTTGGGCGATCGTCCAAGTCTATACTGATATCTGAGATTAAAGTCTGAGTCTATAGTGATACCTGGGGCTTACGTCCGAGTTTATAGTGATGCCTGGGGCTAAGGTCTGAGTCTTAAGTTATAGCTTTGGGTAAAGTCTGAGTCTATTGTGATACCTTTGGCTTACGTCTGAATCTATAGTGATACCTAGGACTAACGTCCGAGTCTATAGTGATACCTTTTGCTAAAGTCTGGGTCTGAAGTGATAACTTGGGCTAAAGTCTGAGTCTATAGTGATATTGGGCTAAATTCTGAGTCTTTGGTGATACCTTTGGCTTAAGTCTGAGTTTTAAGTGATACCTTGGGCTAAAGTCTGAGTTTAAAGTGATACCTGTGACTAAGGAGTGAGTCAATAGTGATATATTTGGCTTACGTCTGAGTCTAAACTGATACCTGGGGCTAACGTCCGAGTCTATAGTGATGCCTGGGGCTAAGGTCTGAGTCTATAGTGATACCTGAGGCTAATGGCTGAGTCTAAAGTGATACCTGGGGCTAACGTCTAAGTCTATAGTGATACCTGGGGCTAACGTCTGAGTTTATAGTGATACCTTTGGCTAACGTCTTAGTCTATAGTCATATCTGGGGCTAACGTCTGAGTCTATACTGATACCATGGGCTTTCGTCTGAGTTTAAAGAGATACCTTGGGCTAACGTATGAGTCTATCGTGATACCTGGGGCTAACGTATGAGTTTAAAGTGATACCTTGGGATAACGTATGAGTCTATAGTGATACCTATGGCTAACGGCTGAGTTTAAAGTGATACCTTGGGCTAACGTATGAGTCTGTAGTGATACCTTGGGCTAACGTATGAGGCTATAGTGATACCTGGGCCTAACGGCTGAGTTTAAAGTGATACCTTGGGCTAACGTATGAGTCTGTAGTGATACCTCGGGCTAACGTATGAGGCTATAGTGATACCTGGGCCTAACGGCTGAGTTTAGAGTGATACATTGGGCTAACGTATGAGTCTATAGTGATACCTCGGGCTAACGTATGAGGCTATAGTGATACCTGTGCCTAACGGCTGAGTTTAGAGTGATACCTTGGGCTAACGTTTGAGTCTATAGTGATACCTCGGGCTAACGTATGAGTCTATAGTGATACCTTGGGCTAACGGCTGAGTTTAAAGTGATACCTGGGGCTAATGTATGAGTCTATAGTAATACCTTGGGCTAACGTATGAGTCTATAGTGATACCTGGGGCTAACGGCTGAGTTTAATAGTATAGTGATACCTGGGGTTAAAGTCTTAGTGATTGGTTGTACCTGGCATGAATGTCTCAAGCTTGGGTGGTATCGCGGACTAACGTCTGAGTGAATAGTGATCCCTAGGGTTAAAGTTTCAGTGATTAGTTATACATTGGACGAAATATTTGTGTTTTTTACAGCTTTCAAAGGTCATAACAGATTTGTAAAACGTAAATCGGAGAGCTTTTAAAATTGATCGTTGGGATTGTCGCTGTTAAGTGACGTACACCATAACTTTAATTCTGAGCAAACACAATGTTAAGCTTTTAAATTATAGAATATTGTATTAGTTTTATGTACTGTCAAATTCTAAAAACAATTTTAATGATGTATTGCATGCCAACACATAATCGCCTACCAGCAAAATTTATACCTTTTAAATTGATGTGTTAAACCATTAGGAACCCGAAGTACGTCCTTGACCATTACGCAAGGTACTGAGTATAAAATTATCACCACCCTTGGTCTTTGCCTTCGCTGGAGGAAGACTTAAAGAAACTACTCGCAGCATGAAGAGGGACAAAGCGGACATGAACTATTGCTCTATAACCCCAGGTATATGTTACAGAATTTGAGTGTGACATTTTACTAATAGCTCCAGTGTTGTGACACACAGAGGGGTGATGGACACCACCGTAAAAAATATTCGAAAAGTGGTTCCTGAATATAAAAGTAAACAACTTTAAGTTACTTTATGTGAACAGCTTTCCGTTTATATGTGTTTAGCAGGCATCAAAAGCATTATTACCAAGGGTAAATCCAAAATACACGTAACCGAAATTCATACGTACTGTCAGATACCGACTTACAGTTAATTGCGGCTAGATTTTAACTTCGGTTGCATAGTGTTTCAAGGATACAATAGTTTGCAATAAAACAATTGATGTAAAATGTTTTGAGCTATGGTACGTTTGTTTTTGTATAAGAAAAATATTTAACTAGTTAGGAGGCATACAACAGTTTTGCGCCCTAGTTTCGAATTGGCCCTGGTCAAATTTCTGTATAAAGGGTACTGTTGAGAGTTAAGGGTGCAGTGTGTGTAGAGAATGATTAATACTGCTATATTTCTCTTTTGACTGTCTTAAATGAGTGTTGAAATATAATGTGAAATACAAACATGTGGCTTTTTGTGGCTCTGTGTGAAACCGGTGCATGAGAATGGAAGTAGGTGATTTTTCACTAGTCTGTGGTGAGCAGAATGCATTTTGCAGTGACATACAAACAACTGTACATAGCAAAGACCCAGTACAGTAAATTCCTCTTTTTAGGTGTTTTTTCTTATTTAACAGGGAGTCTGGTGTCTGAAACTGACCAGCTCCTGGTTAACAACTGAGTAATGAAATTTCAGTGATGTTTTGAAAATTTGCAATTTGGCCTCGGACCGACCCAAAAGATGGCGCTATCTTTCAATTCAACATAATCCATGAATCGTGTATACCAATGAGTTTGGCAGCAAACTTTATGATATTTTTCAAGAGATTATTGACATGTGCATGATGCTGTATTTTGTTTCTTTCAGGTTAGCAGTTACAGGTGTTGTGTGAAGGAATTCTGCGATTAGTTGTAAGCTTTGTTGCCGAGAACCCAGAAAACTGTTGACTGCCGCCTTAAGGAGGCAGGTAACAGTTTTGCGCCCTAGTTTCGAATTGGCCCTGGTCAAATTTCTGTATAAAGGGTACTGTTGAGAGTTAAGGGTGCAGTGTGTGTAGAGAATGATTAATACTGCTATATTTCTCTTTTGACTGTCTTAAATGAGTGTTGAAATATAATGTGAAATACAAACATGTGGCTTTTTGTGGCTCTGTGTGAAACCGGTGCATGAGAATGGAAGTAGGTGATTTTTCACTAGTCTGTGGTGAGCAGAATGCATTTTGCAGTGACATACAAACAACTGTAAATAGCAAAGACCCAGTACAGTAAATTCCTCTTTTTATGTGTTTTTTCTTATTTAACAGGGAGTCTGGTGTCTGAAACTGACCAGCTCCTGGTTAACAATTCAGTAATGAAATTTCAGTGATGTTTTGAAAATTTGCAATTTGGCCTCGGACCGACCCAAAAAATGGCGCTATCTTTCAATTCAACATAATCCATGAATCGTGTATGCCAATGAGTTTGGCAGCAAACTTTATGATATTTTTCAAGAGATTGTTGACATGTGCATGATGCTGTATTTTGTTTCTTTCAGGTTAGCAGTTACAGGTGTTGTGTGAAGGAATTCTGCGATTAGTTGTAAGCTTTGTTGCCGAGAACCCAGAAAACTGCTGACTGCCCCCTTAGTCTAAAAGCGGGCTTAGTCCATGTCATTTGACCTTTTTCTTTTTTCATTTACGTCATCGTTTTCACTGACGTAAACTCGCAGGTTGATAAAGGAAATAAAAATGGAATAAATATGTCTTTTATCTACAAAAAATCTAGATGGTATCTTGATAACCAAGAATATATACATACAATTAATGTTTGTTATGTTCGTTTAAAAATTTACCATTTTCCTGACCAGGTATTCATACGCTGATTCTCTGTCCAGGAATAAAACCGAAATGACGGTAAAAATTGTTATCTGAACTTAAATTTGGCACGAAGCACTAATTAAACAGCCTTGAATGACAAATTCTCCATTTCATTGCGTGTAGACCTGACAGTCTTAATGCAGATATTATACCTTTATTGCCTTCTCCAATCTAGAGATAGGGTGATATCGTTGTTTATGAACATTTTGCGTGATTTAACAAACTATCTTATGTTTAGAGTCATATCTAACATTTTCTGGAATAATGCTTGATTAATCCAGCGGAAGTGCGTTTGGTGTTCGATTAATTAGCACAGAAGATACATCAATTCAGTCATGTTTACATGATGTTAGATTACTGGTTATCGTTAATGTTTCTATTATACCGGTATCTAATAATGTCGTCTGACTGAGGATTGGTAGTAAAGAAAGAATGGTATAGGCGACAGGAATGGATCTCATAGGAATGGTGGAGGCGTATATGTGTGGGACTCGGAGGTCGGCTAGGTGTTATGGTTGGAGAAAGAGCTTGTGGTTAAACCCTGTAGAGGAAGGCATGATATTTAGGAGTAGCGATGTATGTGGAGGCATGTGGTGGTAGCGGTATAGTTAACATCTACGGAGTAGCGTAGTGTGTGGCGGCATGAAGGGTAATGGTGTTGAAGGGGGTACATGTATTGGGTGGTAACAGTTCAGATAATATTTAGAATAAACGGTATATGGGGACATGTGGAGGTAACGGTTTCAAGGCGTATCTTGGAGTAAAGGTGTAGGGAATATGTCACTCTGAAATAGCTATACTTTTCTACCACAACAATAACACCCTGACTTAGACACAACATCCCGACATAGCAATAACACCTTATCATAGCAAAGATATACCACTCTAACATAGCGATAACACCCTGACATAATAATAAAAACCTTACATAGCAAAAACGCCCTGACATAATAATAACACCCTGAGATAACAATAACACCCTTATAAAGCAATAACACCCTTATAACAATAATACTCTGACATAACAATGACACCTTGACACAGCAATAACGCACTGACATAACAATAACTACCTTACCTAGAAATAACACCCTAACATAAAATGTTCGCCTTTACATAACAATAACACCCTGACAAACCAATAACACCTTTTATTTTATGCTTTTCAGTGAAATACTGAAATATATCGGTGAAATAAAATTGGTATTTCACTGTTTCAAAGCAGTGAAAATATCATTTTTATTTTCACTGTTTTTGCCGAACTACTTTTTAACCACATTCTAAACAAAAGTCCCATAATTTCACACCCAGAACTTCCAGCTCGTCCTCCATACAAAAGTATCATACACATGATTGACAGTGAGTGATTAATTACGCTAAAATACTTAGCTTTATCCAATTTCTCACTAATGAGATACATATTTCCCCTCATTTATCGGTGATAGAACATTAAATAAAATCGGAAAATGGCTGTAATTTTTTTATTTTTGATATAAACATAGAGTTGTTGGTATTCATTTTCTTAGTTAGATCATTTTCTATCCATCTATAGCAATTTTGAATCAAAATTTGAGAAAAAGTTGATTTTCATTTTTTTTCACCACCATCCAATTTTCACAGTATTGTCTTAATACTTGTATGATCATGGTCTGAAACCTATAAGTCACCTATAAAAAGTGGAAAACTACCTCTACAGTCGCTCATTATTCACAAATGCATGAAATTGTGACAAATTTTGCACTTAGGTCAGCCCTGGACCGAGCATTTTTTAATTAATGACCAGGTGATTGAGTATTACTCCACGATTCATTGGGTGACGAAGTGCAGACTTATTTAAGAAAAAAAAATCAATGGAGGCCTATATCTAATGAATTGATGTTTCATTTTCGTTGTATGATAAAGATAGATATGACTTCTTAAGTACTTTTATCTGAAATAATCAAAATATTTTAAACTACATTTGTTGCGTTTTCAGTAATGATGGTAGTAATCATTCTGGGGTTCTCCATGGGGAATAAGAAATGCTATAATTCCAAATTTTACTGAATATTTTGCCAAAAAACATAAAATAAAAAGAAAATTTGTTTGTTTCAGTGAAATATTCATTTTATTTCACTCGTGAACACCAAACAAATGACATTTTCACTCGTGGCTACGCCACTCGTGAAAATATCAATGTTTGGTGTTCACTTGTGAAATAAAATCGATATTTTACTAAAACAAACAAATGTCCTCTATGACATAGAGGATAATTGTTGGTTTCGGTGTAAGATCACGTTATAATTTCACCGAGTGGGCACCAAAAGTGATATTTTCACGAGTGGCGCAGCCACGAGTGAAAATAACAACTTTTGGTGTTCACGAGTGAAATTAACGTGATATTACACCGATGCCAACAATTTTTCTGTTTATTTTATGGTTAAAACTCTACTTTTATTGAGTTTGTTTCTATAAAATATCGAAAATCGCGGGAAACGTCATCAGAAAACATAGCGCAAATGACGTCATTTAAACGACGTCATCGTCGCATGGTTTCCAGCATTAATTACGCTCGGTATACTTTTTGACGTAAATCCGGGTTTATGATTGCAAAAACAGTGAAAAATAAAAATGGTAATCCACTGTTTCAAAACTGTGGATTATCACTTTTATTTCACTGAGAAAACTCTATAATTCACTGGAAAACATAAAATAAATAATAATAACGCCGTGACATAAAAAAAACGCCCTAACATAGCAAATAACACCCTTACATGGCAAAAACATTCTGGCATAAAAATAATGTCCTGACATAACAATAGCGTTATAACATAACAAAAACCTGCATATCAATAACACCCTTATTTAGAAATAACACCTTGACAGAATAATTACGCGCTGATATATCCATTATAGCCTGACTTAGAAATGACACCCAGACACAATACTAACACCCTAACATAACAATAATGCCCTGACATATCAATAACACTTTAGAAATGACAACCTGAAAAAATAATAACGTCCTGACATAAAAATAGAATCCTGACATAGCAATAACATCCTGACGTATCAAACACGCCCAAACATAACAATAATACCATGAATTAACAATAATACCCTGTCTTAGAAATGACACCCTGACACAATAATAACGCCCTAACATAACAATAACAACTTGACATATAAATGACACACTGACTTAGAGATAACACCCTGACACAATAATAACGCCCTGACATAACAATAACACCCTGACATGATAAAGACGCTCTGGCACAGGAAAACACCCTTACATTGTAATAACACCCTGACTTAGCAAAAACACCCTGACCTAAAAATGGCGCCCTGACATAACAAAATCACTCTTACATCGCAATATCACCCTGATTTAGCAAAAACAGTCTAACATAAAAATAACACCCTGACATAACAATAACACCCTTACACAGTAATAACACTCTGACTAAGTAATACCACACTTACATAGCAATAACACACTTACAAAGCAATAACGACCTTACATAACAATAACAACCTGACACAAAATTAACGCCCTGATATAACAAGAACATATTTACACAGTATTAACACCCTGACTGAGCAATACCACACTTACATAGCAGTAACAACCTGACACAAAGTTAACGCCCTGATATAGCAATAACGTCCTTACATAACAATACCACACTTATACAGCAGTAACAACCTGACACAATAAAAACACCTGTACATAGCAATAACACCAATACATAACAATAACAACCTGACACAAAATTAACGCCCTGATATAGTAATAACGTCCTTACATAACAATAACACCCTGACTTAACAATACCACACTTATATAGCAGTAACAACCTGACACAATAACACCTTAGCATAGCAATAACACCCTTACATAACAATAACAACCTGACCAAAAATTAACGCCCTGATATAGTAATAACGTCCTTACATAACAATAACACCCTGACTTAACAATACCACACTTATATAGCAGTAACAACCTGACACAATAACACCTTAGCATAGCAATAACACCCTTACATAACAATAACAACCTGACCAAAAATTAACGCCCTGATATAACAAGAACATCTTTACACATCAATAATACCCTGACTGAGCAATACCACACTTACATAGCAGTAACAACCTGACACAATAACACCTTAGCATAGCAATAACACCCTTACATAACAATAACAACCTGACCAAAAATTAACGCCCTGATATAACAAGAACATCTTTACACAGCAATAATACCCTGACTGAGCAATAACACCCTTACATAACAATAACAACCTGACACAAAGTTAACGCCCTTATATAGCAATAGCGTCCTTACATAACAATAACACCCTGACTTAACAATACCACACTTATACAGCAGTAACATAAAAACACATGTACATAGTAATAACACCCTTACATAGCAATAACACCCTGACATAACAATAAAAGCCTGACAAAGCAATAACGTCCTTACATAACAATAACACCCAGACTTAGCAATACCACACTTGATATAGCAATAACACCCTGACATAATAATAACACCCTGACCAGCAAAAACACCCTGAAATAATAATAATAACAACCTGACATAACAATAACACCCTGACATAGCAACACACGTTTTACGGAGTAGTTATTCCTGCGAAAGGAATCATAAAAATACACATGAAGAGAATTAATTGAAATTGAAAGGCGGGGGAAAATATAACAGATAGCTTTTACAACGAATTCTTTTCCAATCACTTGTTCGTTTCTCGAACAGTTTTATGGGGATCAGTATCTATTTATTCATTTTTGAAACATCCACACATTTAAGTAAGATGTAAGAAATGCCTAGATATTATTTGAGACAATTTGCAATAAAAACAAATATAGATAAACAAGGGTACTTGTCTGTTTTTGATTTTCTGTTTAAGAAATATGAAAAGGGAAGAAACGTCTAAAATTGTACACGTGTGAGAGTTTCAATATGCCTAAAACTGCTAACTGTACTTCATTTGCTTATTTATTCTTTCTAATTGACAGATAAATTAAACAAAGATCATACTTGAAATCATTTGAAAATTAATTCACTTGTATAAAAATAAAACTTCTTTTTTTTCACCAACATTAACATTTCGTTTAGCGAACAACAACTTGTTAGTTCTTTCTATATGGATTGAATTATGTTGAATGACAGTGGCTTCCCCCATTGCCTTTATTGAAGTTGTGTACCTTGTTCCAGTAAATATTCTGAAAGCCTTCTCTAGCAATTTCTCAGTTGTCATCAAAGATGCGGAGCCGTATTCAAGAATGTATCTGGCTTTTCCCAAGTCTCATTTGCTCCAAAGTTGGTGCAAACAAGCCCTCTTAGTTTCAGCTTTAGGTAGAGGTGGCTTCCATGTACTTTAAATGGAGGAATAACACTAACCGGGATTATGTCAACCTTTATCTTACGTAACAATATCAATGAATTGTACAGGAATTTTTGTATTTTAACTATACGTTCATGATGAAAGCATATCTGCTTTCTTCAAGTCGGCAATAGAGTTCATTTGTCATTAGCATAGAGAGCAGCCTCACATATTGGGGAAAGATAGTAGATGACAATGAATTATCTTTGCACTTAAATTTTGAAGATATTAAGTAGGATTGTCATAGTAAACCAGCCCAGTTGGGTTACCAAATCGTTTTTGATGTCATCTTGGTCAGGCGATTTCTTGGTTTTGAGCCTTTTCCGGTCTTTGTCAATCATCTTCTAACTATTGTCTCTCCTCTCCTAGAATGTTATATGTCTTTGGGCAGGTGTCCATTGAGATGCTATGTTTTGGCAGAGGAGACATACGCACTCGGCTTCCTTTTCGCGCAAGGGCTATCTAGCGGTACAGGCTAAATACAAGAGGTGATAAGCACACTGCACTCAGTACATCACACTTGATCCATCACATGGGTATAATTGGCACACGGATTGTATGTTTTGAATTTTAACATTTGGAATAAGCAAAAGTTTCGAAGATCTTAAATAATAAATTCTACATACTAGTATTCTACATATGACAATGCTTGTACAATGCAAATAAAGAAGTAATCTTATTAAGAAGCAATTCGCAACAACATGTTCTTCTTTAACCGGCAAAACAATAAACTTTTCTTTATAGAGAAAAGAGCTGTTATCTCTGAAACATGAGCTATCATAATTCTACAGACACTTAAATGTCGCAGACAAGACGAGTGTGATACCGTTATGCTCCTATGCTTATGAAACGCTCAGATATTTTCCAGTATTTAAAATGATGGCTTTCAACATCTCGCAAAGTCGCCAACGTCCCGTTCCTATAAAACAATAATTATTGATATTGGTCGCTAACCAGACGCGGATGTAATTTGTCAGCTTCAATTATTCCAACAGCAACAGTATGGCGAACACAGATAAGCCGGGGATAATGGACTTTCACAAATCGAATTAACTCCTTCGCAAGGATGAAATATTGAAGATGTTCTGACCATTCCGTTAACAGTTTTGCTGTAATGTTATTATGCGATGATTTGATTGACCGATATTAAGGTTCTTTTCTGTATGGAGAGGCTAACAAATTAGCCCCACTGACATACGTACACTAAGTTTGATCTTTGAATGATTCGCTAACTTTAGTTTGGGTATATTTTTCCTGATTTATACTAGTTTCTTGCAATTCTCTCAATAAGTGTTTATTTTATAGTGTTCTAAGGTATAGTCGTGATATAGACCATTTTTATCTGCCTTGTGTAATGATGATGACAATGTACAGACCGCAATTTTTTTTAACTCACTTCTATGCTTACATGCCATAGCATCAGGGACATCGAGTGACCGACCGATATCAAAATAGAGTCAAAAGTAAAATTATACACTTTAATGTTTTATGACACATTACAACGTCGGGCCGACCTAAATCTGTTATCGATTCGACTTCGTGTTTTTTCTTCTTACTTCAAAAGGCAGTTGAGAATTACTTCCCTAGAAAAAGCTGTCTCTCATTGTCTCAACAGTATTCTATGTACATGTAGCTAAATCAGCTCTAAGAATGTATTGGTACTTTCAAGACAAGATAATTGGCCTTGGCACTATTAACCTTCAAGTCGAATTAGATCACCCTTTTGAAAAAGACATTCCATAGAAACTTCAATTTCTTTATTTCAAAGCAACAATAGCAATGTATTTAGTATTCAAGTGATGAAACACTCAGCTACAAATCTAAACAGAAATTTTGACTCAGAGGATTTGCAAATAAATTATCACAGACGTGTATGCCTGTTTAACCTTCTACAGTTGCCACACAATAACACATTAGTCTCCCAGTTTGGTTTCTTCGACAGACAAGACTCTAGGATTTGATGGATTATTGTAGTAAAAAGGAACAATTAATAATTCATGAAAAGCTCTCAATTAGCCACCAGATAGAGTCATTTCTAGAAAATTATAGGATATTGTTGCACCTGATCACTAACAAGGGGATAATTATTCTCTGATACGTCATATTAATCCGTCTGTCGCACGTGTAGATTTGATGGAAAGGGGGTAATTTAACGACAGTTTTTATTCGTCCTACACCAGCGAGGACCTTTCCAATTTGTAAATTGTTTCATTAAGTCAGTAAAGTTACGAGCCTCTGGTTAATATAAGACAATTCGAAATGGGAATGTTACAGTACCTAAATATGTATGCTTGTCTGGCACAAACTAGCATTAAATGTGATCTATTGGTAAAAAAGATTTGAAGTCACGTTGTTATTCTTCTCTGTATACATGTACATGCGCTGCAGCAGCTGACTTTGAATACACTAGTCTGTAGTTTATTTGAGAGTTTTTAGAAACGTGCCATGTGACGAAAGTGATTTTTGTTCCGAAAAAGCCAATTTCTGACTAAGTACTAGTATACCAGAAAGATGATGATCATGTCGCTTATCCAGTGTCACTTTGCTTCTGCTTGCTCACTTTGGTATCCCAGCTTGACTCAAAACTTGTAACACAGTCTTCAAACTACACAAAATAAGCCCATAAGATGTATTGTTATTATACATAACAAGTCTCATATTGGAGAAGAACCTATTAAGTTTTTAAACTGGTTGCCAGTTTCGAAGAGAGTTGATCAGATCACTCTGTGCCATGTTCATCAGATATACAGTCCAACATCTCTAAACAACACCTCCGAAGAGCAAAAATCTCTCAACAAAGACAGATGTTTTATTTCCCAAAGCAGTTATATTTGAAAAAATTAACCTCCCCATAGAAACAACCTCTCCACACCAAACAAAAATTGATATTGGTTGGACTGTAGATACAGTCCCTGGTCATCTTGGTGAACGCTTTGTACCACACAACTTTGTTCATGATCATTGACCTAGGACAAGAGTGACTGCACATTCTAGCATTTGCGTGTAGAAGTGTGGTTTCCACAGAACGTAAGAGATATTGGTAGACCTCTAAGTTTCAAGAATGCTGTCAAACATCACATGCTAGCTATTTAATTGCCAGTTTGGTTTACTGTAATATAGATCTAATTTCTAGTAACATTATATCTTAATCAGCCATTCATGTTTTATAGAAATACTTATTTTGGTTTAAAACTGTTTTGAATTTTAATGGGTATCCATCCTAACATGGTAGGCGTTTCATTTTCAGCGGGATGGTAAGCCCCTGTGGATGAAACAGATTAGTCATATACATGTATTATAAGTACGGGAAAATCTCTCTGTGATCTGCCTTCAACTTTTTGGCCAGGGGACTGAAAGTCCCCTAGGCCTAAGTTAGCATACCACATTTCAAACACTGCTGACAATTTAACTGTGTTATGTGTGAATAACAACTGTAAACATGCGCTTTGGGATAGTAGTGCAAGACAGACCAGATCAATCTTTTGTTTGAATGTCGCATACGATAAGAACACATTCAAATAAAAACAGTACATACAACTTCAAACGATTTTCTGTTTTAGAAATTACTGCGCTGTTAGCTGATTATGGAAGATAATCATATGCATATCACGGAAAAGTACGGATATTTACGGAAATTTACGGAAACGTACGAATTCGATATAAGAGTTTGTAGTTTGATTTTCAAATTTCTGATGTTATTTCATTGACAACTTTCTTATTTACGAACGATTACATATATATTTACCGAAAAATAAATTTTTTTTTTAAAAAAAGATACAATTTACGTACATTCCCGAGAAGGAACTAACGTGATCAAAATCACCCGCCATTTATCGAGAACGCTGCATGTCAATGCCCAGTGAACGGTTTCACCGATTACAACTACAAGGTAACCAAGAATCATTTTTGGTTTTCCCTGTTATACACATTGTACAGTACTGTATTTGTATTTCATTGTTGGTATTGCTTTGTTTATTTCTGTTTCAAGGTCTTGTCCTTGGTACACAATAATTTTCGATCCACATCATCAGATATCGCTTGAAGTTGAACAAAGCGCAGATTGAATTATTTTTATTGTTCTCTCAAACAATTGATATTGTTGACCATGTGAGTGTTTTTCATTTAACGTACGTTTTATAATAAAACAAACTTCCCTGCCACCCATATATTTGTGAATCATTCATTTGGTGTCATATACTAAATTTCGCCCTATGCACATTTTGACCCGCGCTTTAGAAAAGGTTCAGCGTAAATCACGAAGGTCAAAAGTTGTTTTTAGGGGAGTTAATCTATAGCCCCCAGGCTTTCAGCGCTCACAGCGCTTTGATTATTCTAGCACTCCATTAATCTTTAGTTTACAGTATTTTTATACAGATACAAATGTAATAGTTTTCAGTGCATTCATACAATGTACTATTTCAACAACTTCATGTGAATAGTGATCTGCTAGATTGATATATAATATATTTGCCATTTTCAATTATTTTTTCATGAATGTTTGTTAACTTTGTACAATAGAGAATGCTCTGTAATATCTAAATTAATGTCATCGTAATACAGAATTTCGTGCTATTAGCATATACTTATGACTATTATATTCAATACCAACTTAATAATGTGAACCAATTCATTATTGATTATTTCAAAATATATAATTGATGATACATGTACATGACTTTTTATGGCATGCAACCAAAATCAAGTAACACTTTTCTCTTTTTTTGTGTTATCAAGGGTATTGGCTTGCATTTTATAGCCTATTTACATGATATAATTTGCGTTACATAGTGTGCATGCACCATATTGTTGCCATGCATTGCTTGTACACTTTTACCTTAATAAAACCTATTCATCTATCTTTTTTTAGTTTAATAGTGACTAAAGACTCATGCTTTTTTAATTACGTTTGTCAGAAACAGTAAGAGGTGTGGCATCCCTTAGATTTTTATCAGGGATAACCTTAGTGTATTGTCACGATTCCTGTAAAAGCAATAGCGCTAAAACAGTTTGACAAAGTCAATATTTGTCCGCTGTATACACGCATGAGACTCGGTACCATGATACCTGTTATGGTAAATACTTTTTTACTCCTCGAGCGAACTATTAAATACATCAGCAAATTAATATTTCTACCTGATAAACCATAACGGCGCATTTGATATTATTGCAAAAGACACGGCATTAATGCGACCACACTGCAGGGAATATCATCGAGTTGTCATGTGTACATGAGTGGAATTTTTGCATTTCAACGTGATTAGAAGGCATTCCGGGATTTCAAATAGCACTGGTGTTTCTATCCAGATACGCTGTGATGACGTTAAACAGTATTCTAACGTCTTTAATTAGTGTGATCTGTTTTAACGGGAGCGACTCTCGCGAGAATCTCGTCTGTATCAATTTCAACCAATCAGTAAAGAAGGATGGACTCGATGAAACTGCCTACATACTGTTGTATACATGAAATTTGCTAATTATAACGGATCATTGAATAATGTGCTCTTACTCGAAAATACCTCGAAGAAGACTTTCTCTGTCATTTGTTGGATTTGTTTTCAAGATAGGCTGATCTTCAGTAAGAAGTCACTTACCCTGTCGACATGAAAACATACGTTTGCTGGATTGTTATTTTAACATTATGCTTTACAGTGACGATTTCAAAATGTTCAAAGATAAATGATTTAGCAAAAGCTAGCAGTCTGTTACATTTAACTCTGAAATCTTTGAAAAATAATCTCGAATTTCTAAATTCTGAGAAGGAACATGTAAATTTGGACGCGATTATTGGCACTCGGATGGCAGATGGTGAGGAAATATTTTATTGTATAAAAATTCATTACATAGTTTTAGTTTAACGTTTCTCATATCTAATCATATGTCACCGAGACAAAATTAAAATTTGTGTGTTTTTTTTTTCAGTCCAACATGTATTAAATGTACAATATATTAAAGCTGTTTTTGAGTCAAGAATATCATTACAAACGCTAAGTACAAGTGAAATGTAGTATAATTTTTATGTTTAAACAAGTGCACCTTCGTCTATTTGTGAATGCTATTAAATATAAATATTACCAAAGGTCGTTTTATAGTTAACAGTACATATTAACCTTTTTTGTCCGTAGGTCTACGTTCTATAGATATTTGATACCAGCCTTAAGAAAATAAAAACAATTTTCATAAACTGTACATTGTTAATGGCCTGACTTACATGTATAATGTGATAAAGTATATGTAAACCATAAACCATGCAATACGGAAATACGCCAAATAAAATAAATGTGTATTCGGTCGAAAACACTTAAGATAAATGCAATTGACGTAAATACTTTCAACACTAGATCGTATCATGACCAAAACGCCATCCTCAACTTAAACGGTTCATTTGCAAATTTAATAATGATTCGAATCAGTGCACGCCATCAGAGTTAAACGAAGTTTGAAAAGAAAACACATTCTCCCTACATCACTGATTAATAAGACAAGTGGAAACAGATCTG
This sequence comes from Saxidomus purpurata, assembly GCA_022818135.1. NCBI lineage: Eukaryota > Metazoa > Mollusca > Bivalvia > Venerida > Veneridae > Saxidomus > Saxidomus purpurata. The sequence continues at coordinate 31,355,535 of JAFMSR010000002.1, forward strand.
AACAGATTTCACTTCGCCGAGCACGCTAGAGTCGCAAAATGTTTACTTCGGTCATTTTACACGATGACAATACGTTTGCTTTTAAAATGATAGAGATTAAGCTTAAAGTAAATATTAATTTCACATTTGACATGATATCAATCAATACTTTTTTTCAAAACTTCAATTCATTCGTATAATTTTAAGACGCTTGCAGCTCATAATTTTAGTTGTTCCTTCGAAGATTCCTCGGCTCCATTTGAAAGAGGATTTTTTTTCTTAAATTCCAAATCTAAATTGAAAAAAACCTCTCAACTAAGAAGTTAAAATGAATACGTTTTTTTCTCCTCTCTAAACTGAAAATCTGTCTTGAATACTTTCTAACTGATTTTAGACGATAGTTGCTCATCAGTGATGAAAAGTCTGAAATTTCAGTAAAATCATTCTAAGTAACCTTAAAAAAACCAGTGAAGCATTGCTGAAAGGATGCATTAAGACCACATGTCTCTTTGTGTTAAACGATGCTTTGTTTCACGTTAATGTATATTTGTCACATTATTCATTATTTTATGAAAGCTGTCCACTTTGTGGTTATTTCTGTTTGTACATTTTCCTGTTGAATAGTGCTCTTGAAGATTACGGATAATCGTGTTAAGTTTAATACATGTATCTAAAGCTCAATCAGTCTTGAGACTTTCTTGGCAGTCTGGACGTGTCCCTTTCCACCAGGCCTTAATTTAACTGGAAACAATTTACCAGTTTTATCAGTCAATTCTAAATTTAATTTAATTGATAAATTAAAGTGAGAGGTTTGACCAGAAGTTTTCAATGTGTATATTATTTCTTTTGGAAGGCGACAAAAGCTGATAAAATGCAAAGCGTGAACAATTTCCCGGGCCTTTTGGCTGTGTGCAATGTAAAGAAAAGCACTGTAATGACACATATTGTATCTGTTTTTGGTAAAACGTTAGTATGATCTACCGATGGATAAGAAGTTTTGAAAGTCACTGACTTCCGTTTACTGTTTGTTGATAGAAACACCTAACACAATCTATTTGAACCCTAATTCGTTTGAAATGCCAGTTTACAAAATGTTCCGTTGCAAAGTCAAAATCTCGTGAGTTGATTTTTGGCAAAAATTACACGTTGATAGATAGATAGATATGTTTATTTCGTTCCATTTAGGCTAACAAGCCCATGTGGTCATACAACATAGCACAAACAACGAACAAGGGATATCAAGGGATTGAAAAGGGATAGATGCACCTTTTATTACAATATCGTACCTCTGCACCTATTAATTAATGTGATAGAAAATTTAGTTACTCTTTACTTTTGAACAAACTATCATATATCAATATGACACAACTGTTTTGCCTTAAAATTTCAACGCGTTTAAAAAGATAATTATAGAATAATGAGATTTAAGCAAAATTTAATAAAACATAATGTTTCTTAGATAGAAGGTTAGAAATGTTTCTGTCGTTTAACATAAGTAGTTAAATGCCTTGTCAGAAATTGAAAAACCGAGTGTTTTTTCCTCCTGGAAAGTAAGTAAAATAGGGTTTTCGACTGATTTATTAATATATTGAAACTGAGTTGCGGTCATTTATAACGTTTTACTTTTGGCCTGTATCTGTGACCAACTCTTAATTACTTTACTACAAGATAGTGAAATTGTCCGACTGGGCTTCAAAAATACAATTTATTACAAAGGTTTGCAGTCTATAATAAATAAACAAGTGAAAGAGTCATCTTGAGAAATATTAACCTATCTAAAAGAAGTTTTAAATCTCTAAAGTTATTTCAAAATATTGACAGAGCAACTCTTCATGAACATTCCGGACTATCTAGGAAATATTATTTCTGTTGGCAGTGTATGAAACTAGAAACCATTCAGCTATTTCTTGCATCATGTGTTTGGCACCTTTATTTTCAATTTCCATATATTTGAGTTTTGGCACCAGAAAAAGCCCTGGCACAACAACCTATACCTTTCAACATCATCATTTTGTTTTCTTTATAATTATGTGCATATTTTCTACGAATTTGGACTGCTTTAGAGCCTTCTTTATGCTAATTTAGAAATTTAAAAAATGTCTTTGCTTGAAAATTCAGACACAATTTTTTGGCAGGAAAACATGAACAATTTTGAAACAATACGTCATGTTTTTGCTGTTTGCGTCAAACTTGATGTGTCATAACATTTTCCAGGGGAAGAAATGCATGATTTTAAAATCTGATTTTCGAAAGCCTAGTTGGGCAATTTCATCAGCCCTACGTATTGTATTGAAATATTCGTAAACACTGTACTTGTTGTCCGTTAAATGAGTTGTTGTCCGGTATACTGTAGTTGTTGTCCGGTATACTGTAGTTGTCCGCCGCCCTAGGAAACCCGCCCTTTTTGTCAGATATATCGATGCATGCATAAAAGCCAAGTTCTTATACTTTTTAAATTTGTTACATGTATGACAAAAGTCTATTTCACACCACAAACTTGATATATTAAGCATACTGCAGATTCCTAGTTGGATGCAATTTACTAATGTCCCCACGTTAATGTTAGCTGATACAGGCATATGCGAATTGTTTTCACTGCGTTTTTAGTTATTCTCTTTAGATGAATGGCTGTTAATCCTAATATTTCTGATTACAGAGATTTCAGATTACAGATACAATATGATTGATTATGTGAATTCCATTTTTAGAAAGTGAAACGCTCCCAGAGGTATAAATCAGGAAAGTTAGTTACAACTACTGTGTTACATTCACATTGAAAAAAGTTCATTTGAAATTCAAAATTCTATGTATATATATATAGCTTTAAAAAAAAAGTTTTTTATATGATTCTGGAAACTTGAAGAACAATAAAACTGTACAATAAACAGTTTTAGTAATTTAATATTAATTCACATGATTTTTCATTCATAAATCATGACTCATGCTACAACTGCACAACGTGGATATAATGTATGCCCCCCTATGTATGTCAGTAAAGAACAAGAGCCCCCATTCGATTTTTTTTGCCTTCCGAGAAACAGTTTCGGAATCCTCGTTTAATTCGTAATATGAGAAAAGCACTTCCACGTATGACAAATGTTATCGAAAAGGAAGTATTTATTTTAGCTTTAGTAAGAGCTTAAGTAAAAGCTTAAGTAAAAGCAATGGCTATTACTGATGAGATCAATACTCCAGTGTTTTATTTATTAAGAAAACGTAATAGAACACACAAGTCAACTGTTGATGTCTGGCATCAAGACGACACAAATTCAATAAACATAAATGTTAGAAAATGATAAAAATTACAATGTATGTGGATATCAAAAGTTTAGTTCCTTTCCAGAGTCTGATGCAATGGTACATTTAAATGATCATCATCGTTTTCCTTCCTGTCGAGTTTTGCAACATTTTTTGTACAATAGTATTTTTCACACCAACATTGTAGCAATGTCATTTATGAATGTTTCATATATATATACGTAGTACATCTAAACAAGGAAATGAAATCGAACGCTTCATGCAATAAACATTTTAGAAAAAATAATTCCATATTCAATAAAAAAGGCAAGACTTGAACCTACATTACGTTTCGCTTCCCTAAAGTACTCTCAGTGCTTTGATTATGTTTCCTTCATAAGATTTTAAGTGTTAAACTTTTAGAGATACTGTTCGTGCACATATTCTCTGAAAAATGCATAACACGAAACTGGTGAACGAGCTGTTTGTGCAGTTTGGTTACATGTTGGTTGAACCAATAATACTGACCTGTACATCTGAGACTGTCAACGTAAAATGTGATCAATCTTAGCGAAAATTCTCTCTAACATGTACTTACATTTAATTTATAACATGTACCTACGGTATTCGATCAGATTTCTTCATTAATAAACAAGGAATCACACAAGGTGGTGTTACCTTCACTTTGAACTGTAATTACTTATTGATGACCTAGAATTCTATTTACTTAAAAAGCGATATCCAATATTTTCTTAGCTACTAGATCATGTAATTGAAAATAACTTTGTCCACGACACCTTCTCTAAACTTGTACGTGCATTTTATTTCGGCAAGATCTATGTTGACTATATGATGCACGAACCTATAATCTATACGGATGTGAAAATATTTCCATGTTTTATATGGAAACTGTAACAACAGTTGTCTAATTGTCTATTTATAAGTATGTAAATTCAGAGGCTGGTTAATACGGTTAACAGTCGGATTCTCCGTTCCTTAATTGCCCATATAATTATGCACTACCTAATTAATATTTTATTCTTATCCGTTATAATCAAAGGGAAAGAGAGAGAATATATATGTATGATCTTTTCCTTTTTCTTTTAAACAATACATCCTTGAGAAGGCTAATTAAATTTGATCGGGGCAATGCATATTTTTGTGCCAACTTTACTGACGGACCACATGCATTGACGAGTCTTTTGGTCAGCAGACATCAATAGCATTACCGGTGCTTTTGTCGAAATTGATAACATAGCACGGGTAAGAAACCTGTAACCTTGATAATTTCATGCTCAGTGTAAACGCGGATCACTTCTGTGGAATCAGATTTATTCTCTAATAGACATTGTAAGTTATATATTTCACACCAGGCTTCTTTCATTATCTGTTGGCCATTATCTGAATATAGCATTGTTTTATATGGTATCTCATTACAGAACTCTGTTCAAAAAGACTCTGAATTAATTAAGTTACTGATTTCCACATTCTCTCCTGTCACTGAGATGTACAGATTTGTGAGACATACAAGAAATATATCTAAGAAAATAACAGACATTGACAAGTATGTTGCTAATAATTCAACTACAGGAATCTAAACATGTCGCCTTGAGCATCAAGTCATGTGGCATTCCCTGTAGGTTAAGAAGTCTCTAGAAACAGGAATTGAATGTTTTATTGAACACGTACTCATGTTTCATTTCATAGAATTGCACGAATATTTGCAAGCAAAGAATTAGATTGACTACCTCGAGCTAGAATGTTTTCATTCAGAAAATCAAACCACTGTGAAATTACAATTAATAATTAATCAATCCTCATTTGAGTCAATTCATGAATTTCCATGCACAAAATCGTTTCAATCACTGAATATTGGTCACACCAAATTCATTCTGGTCTGTTTGCTGAAAATAAAGAAAAACAGTTTATAATTACATTTAGTGTAACATTGATGTCCATAAATATTGAGAACGTATTAGTAAAATTTGGGTATCTGTGCACCGTTTTAAAAAATAGTGGAGCTTTTGACGTTAAAATTTGAGGATTATCGGTTACACTTATATTACCAAGATATATGCCTTACATTGTATCAGCCAAACTGATAAAAATGAAAGTACATAAAATTATTAAAACTCTAGCGAGGTATTTTTCAGTGATATCGCACAACAAAAGAACCGCTTTCAAACTGTAGAAAGCGGATAGTGAAATGAACACCCAGTCTGCGCCATGATGGTACAGAGATGGCCGTATAAGAAGAAAAAAGCACGATGACATTTTAATTTTGTATGCTCGTTTGAAATTATAGTGTGTAAATATATTTTTAACTCATACACAAGAAATGAAATAAAACCCACAGTATTTCTGAATGGCAGCAATTAAAGGTATGAGGGGAAACAGTACAATTTATTTGTTAAAGGTACATGCACTTTAAAGTCCCAGGATCACTTTGAATTTAGTGATATAGTAAAATGAATTTACAGTAGGATAATGATAGAACAAATTTCTGTTCACTCTAAAACAATGTTAACATATGACTTTTTCGTATTCAAGTTATTTCTTTACGACATATAGTTGCCAGAAAGCGTTTCTTATTCTATGTTATATCATTGAAAAACTACTGCATGTACTTATCGATTTAAAAGCAAAGTTAAGAATGTTTTTGGTACAAATAAACTGTAATAAAGGTCATTTGACTCATTTCTGTCGGTAAGACATCTTTCTTGGTAAAATAAGAGATACTTGTAGTTTTACTCCTGAAACTTTAAATTCTAGCCATATCTTAGTGTAGTAACATATTTCATGACTTTTTCATTTGTATTTCCTGACAAAAAGCTTTTTTCGGTACGACCTTAATTACATTGTAAGCATATCATCGTAAATATAGAGAGTGTGGAATTTTGTCTATTATTAACGCGCCACATTCAAGATTTTCTTTTATTTCATGCTTTTAATGAAATATTGTGTTATATCAGTGAAAAAAAGAGTGATGATATAGATATCATATCGGTCACAGTGTGGGTGATATAGGTCTGCCGGAACTATTTTTGTCAGTGGTGCATAAAAATATTTGAGCTTTGTTTAGATAGTTAGCATAAAATAAAGAGAAAATGTTTGTTTTGGATGGGTATGGACTATCTCAACTCAAAGTGGTACAATGTTCACATTTTAACAAGCACTTCGCGCTCGTAAAAATATTAAAGTTGTATCACTTCTGGACGAGATATATTTCATATCTACTCAAAATATATCTTTGCATTATCGTGTTTGTGGATTGACTCGTTACATGTAAATAACATACAGCGTTTCCAGAAATTCGAATATACTAAACAGACAGAGTTTGCGTTGTTCGCTGTATTTCATAAATATTCTAACCAACGCCCAAACTATGTTCCAAAAATGATGTCTTATCAATGATGAGTCAACACAAGCAATTATTTATCAGTTAAATATACGTGTTATATATTGGATTCAATCCACATAATGCCGTTCACTCCTATTACACGTGTCCATCATTTCCACGTGTAACTACACGTCCGTAGCCTCAGTCACTTCATTGAATAAATATAACATGAGGTTTTGAGTATCAAATTTAATTATTTAACGGTCTGGCGAAATAAAGAAATGTCATACTATTCGATCCAGTGAGCTCTTAAGTGAAGATAGACTTTAAGTTGCAACAGAGACCGAACATGTCCAAAATATCTTTAGACTTTCAGCCTAATGAACAACGTCCTTAACAGCTCCTCAGTTGTTAACCAGGATTTTTTTCCTCTTTTGACGTATGTTTTACAGCATCTTCGAAACATGTCAAACGCCAGCTTGCCAAAAAGTATGTGTAAATTGTATGAAACATTGGATTCTATTTCTGTTTTCTCATTTATCACAAGGTTGTACGATTTAAGAACCCCCCGGCATTGGGGAAAGTTTCAAAACAAGAAATTCACTATATCATTCATGTTCGTATATTTTCAGGAACCTTAAAAGTTCTACTTTATCACATCGATCACGATCTTGAATCATGGCCGTTAGATGGCGCCACTCTTCAAGCGATCCGGGATCTTCAGGCGCTTGCGGAAGATATCAGTGACCGAGCACTTGTTTTTGTCGAAGCATCTGATCCTATATATTACAGAAGTAAGATACTTAAATTACATAAATTATTTCATTTTTTAAGTAGTTAAACTATTAAAGAAGAAAAACAATCCCTAACGCCGGCGAAAACAAGACCAAAACCGTTCACTGAGTTGGTGTAACTCGTGGTCCTATCCATTTGCAAATGTTACAATTGACTGTAATAATTGTCTTTATGATTTATGTATGGTAAAACAATTTACAATAAAATATGATTAAACCACACTAACAAGACCAAATGACAACCAGATAAGAGACAAGGTACACACTGCAGCAAACTATATAACAGCAGCGCTTTCGGCACTTGATGAAAGTAGAGTAAAATACACGTCAATAACAGCACACACAGCAAGGTACAAAACACTTAATAAAGTAACGGGATCCGAGATTACCGTCTTGAAGTGGCCAGTTTCAAGGAATGTTTCTTAGGGGGTTAACCCTTCCTACACAAAGCAGACAGAAAGGGATGTAAAAACAAACGGCCAGTTTAAAGGAATGTTGCTTAGGGGGTTTACCCTTCCTACACAAAGCGGGCAGAAAGGGATGTAAAAACAAACGGCCAGTTTAAAAGAATGTTCCTTAGGGGGTTTACCCTTCCTACACAAAGCAGGCAGAAATGGGATGCAAAAACAACGTAATAAAACTAGATTTGTTCTCTTTATCTATAAAGGTGTTTATGCTCCCGATCTATGTTTCTTACGCCAGAACTCCATATGAAGTGTCCAAAACGTGGATGAAACAGACTTAAGAAAACCAAATAAATGCTAATGTGTTCAGTTGCGGTCAATTCCAAATTCGAAACATTAGAGTCTTGGCTGTAAGAAAGTAGACCTTCAAACGGTAAGAGGATCGTATCATAGCACACGTTAACTCATCTTTATATACAATATTAAAGAGCACATTTATATGACTGTACATTTGTATAATAAATTTCTTACGCTATACCAGTATTGTTTCGCATTGTCAGGATTGGGCGCGTTACTAAAGAATGACTTTTGGACACTGGACTTTGCAAGCAAAGATTTCTCTCCCGAGGATTTCTACAGCGCGTGGATACCAAAGAAAGGAGAGGCAATGAGAGAAGAGGATTCTGACAACTGCATAACCGAGCTTCTTGGAACAGGGTAAACATATAGTTTTACGTAGTACGTCAAAATCTCATTCACTGCGTAACAGTAACATGTTGAGTAACAACATGCATTTGACCATTTAGTCTCTGTGTTATGATGTCATATTTCTGCACCTAGATAGCCAGGCTATCGCGCCTTTCTTCTTAAAATATCACTGTAGTAAAATGTTTATTCTAGATCCAGTTTTCCCCCCATTTCTTGCAAGTCTTATAGTTAATGAGATAGCATCAACACAATATTATCAACTTTCGTTATACCTGCCCATAGCAAACATAACGACAGCTAGAGCACTTGCGCAAAAATCATAGAAAATAATCGAAATTATGTTTAATGGAAACGTTTAAGTACTGTGCAGAAACCGAGAATTTTTGAAATTATCATGAAAGCTATCTTGTTATCTTGTGGCAGAAATACGCCACCGTACAGTGTCTATATTAGATCGGAAATGTGAATGTGTATATAGATTTTGAAACTAAATATGTGAGAACGGCGGACAAAATGAAATTAATTTAGAATTAAAGACTTACTGAGACAGGTTTATGTCGTTAGAGTCTGGTATATGTAATTATCTTGGATTTGCCATTTACACATTGGCGTAAAGCTGCTGCACGTTCGTCTGACAGTGGTTGCTATTATCACCAGATTGAACAAATATGAAACTGTCAGCTTGATTATATTGCACATTTTTGTTTTGCAATGGAATCCTAACCTGAAATGTTGACGAATCGGAGTGGCAAAGCTTTAAAAAGGGACAGTTGAAAGTAGGGTTGGCGTTGTAATATTCCCAGATGCAACAGAACTAATCATTTTACCCCCGAACATTATCAAATTCCTCTTAAATTCACAATTTTGTAATTGGTTATTTTTTGTCAATTAGTTTTCATTGCCGGAGTTACATTATTTTTACCCTGACCCGAACGATTTCCTTTAATAATATTTTCAAAAAAGTTAATTAAGCATTGAGTGGAATTATTTTTTCTCCTCAGAAAATGTAGTTACCAATTAATTGACAATATTTTTTATATCCATTATAAATTGTTGCGATTTTTCTGAGTCTTGCAAAATATTCTTTTTCAATGAATGTCATATTCGAATAAGAGTACATATACCCATTATATAGTATTTTGACTGTTATTGCATTTTTCCGCAATTTTGGAAACCCAGACTGTAAATGACGTCATCTAAACGCCATCGGATAATTCAGATGTTACCATGATGTTGCATGACGTTATTCACGAGCAATAATTGATTTTAATTATCGTTAAGGTATTGGGGGTGTAATGAGTATTTCCGTTTGATGATCATTTGGAATACCTTGGATTTTTTAGTTGTATACATATTTATACTGTGGCGCAGTGGTAAAGTGTCAGCTTTGAGATCAAGAGGTCCTGGGTTTAATCACCATAGGAGCCAATGTTTTTTTTCGCTCAATTTTCTTTTTTTGGTAATTGAATTGAATTACATGAACATTTATGTTATTTAACAAGATATGAGAAGTGTGTCTTAATATTCTTTCATTTTATCATGCTTTACAATTACTTTAAAATATAAAAATTAACCTTGATCAGTTTTAAAAGTTCAATAACTCAAAAACTAAACGGTAAAACATTTTCATTTTTTCTTAAATTGCAGTTCATGTACTACTCATAAAGGTCCTATAATCAGTAATGATACCCCTTCTCTGAATCTTTGCTACACTATTGTATAAATATATGTGTGATATGCCTCGGGACAAAATTAGGTATATTGTTGTATATCCTAGTTTTTGGCATTACTGCATATTTTTGTTGCACATGTTAAGCTTGTAGAATTGTAGTACATGTTTTTAATTCTACATTGCTTGCAATACTTTTTGGAACCTAGAACAAAAATGAAATATAAATAAATACTTGCAAACATACAGTTTTGTATCTATTTTTACTTTGAGGGGACTTTTAAATATGGCCAGTATTTTTAAATGGGGACAGGGCAACAAAAAATATTTTTTTTAACAGTGAAATGTCTTCAAATTGTGCACACTAGTCAGTAAACAGATGTAGATTATAAAAATGTTAAGTTTAATACCTCCAATACCTTAATATAAGACCCAAACAACCTATTTACGAGTTAGTGGACATATAGTTTGGCACACCTGTGTATACATAGCGAATGTAGCACTGATTAAGATGCCTTGAAGCTTTGAAATAACCGTTACGTATAATTTGGAAAGATTACTCGTCCTTAGACACATATTATTATTTCATTGTAATTGTTAACAGATAGTTTTTTTTAATACATACAGTACAGTTATATTATTTAAGGAAGTTTAAATCGAAAATAGAAATTTTTCACTCTAAGACTCAAACAGTATGTGATATGCAGTATTTATTTACACTTGAAGTTGATAACCCTCAAGAGCAAAAAAATAATAATTTAACTCCTGAATATCGTTCAGTATTTTTACGATCTCCATTATTTATGAGATTCATAGGAAATACAGGCCTTATGACATATTTTAGAGTTTGAGGCTTTTCTGGCATTTTAGTATTGGAAAATCTTGACTTTTGTAATGGTGTTGTTTTGTTAAGAACTGTTTCCTATTGTTGTTACTTTCACCATAGATGTTTAAAACGTTGGCAAAAACTATTTTAAGTTGTTATTTGTATATTTACATTCGTCTCAACTAGTGCCCGTGTAACGAATGTCTCATGTTTTCTGAGTTGCAGAGGCTTGTTGTAAATTGTTACGGCTCAAACCTGCGAAAGCTGAGGTTCAATACCGCAAATATATATCATTACATTCTTTATTTATAAGGTTCAATAAAAATTAGCCTTTTAAACACAATAAGGTTGCTTTTTGAAAAAAATAAATTACCCTAGTATTGTTATAATGCTCGTCATACATGTATACATTTCAGACCAAATACCCAGGCGAAATGCCACATATCATCCGAGTGCTGGAAGAAGATGACCGCGATTGGATACAACAGCTACTCCCTTACACACGAGGTCTTCTATCTGATGATAGCGTATCAGGCAAGTTTGACTACCTTGTGATAACAATCCTGGTTAAATCGGTGATTGTCCTAATTAATTAAGGTGGGACCGTATTCACAGTCCCTGACTGGAGACAGCGCATCTTTCTTAAACCAGTCTGAAAGCTATTTCCCTATATTGGTTACAGTTTACTTCCGGTTGAAAATCAACTAATCAAAGAGTAGAAGTGTTCGACTGGTTTCATTGGCGTATTTTACTCGATTTGGCCCAAAAAATCATTCTTTTTTATCAAGGCATCCATCCAGTATCACAAATCTATTTTGATTGTCATCTCAAAGAAATGGTTTATCCAACATGATAAATGTCTTTTTTGGATGGCATATCTTATTGCAGACTGCAAAGTTACATTGTTAAAAAATGATAAATGTTCTTCTTTCGTGTTTTGCCTTTCCTGTAGTATGGTATATGGTATATGGTAGGCGTACTTTTTATGTATTGAAATCAATAAGAAAATAAAAAACCTTTTTTTGCATGTGTACCCACATGTTGTCATGGTTACGGAATATCCAATGTCGAAAGGCAAAAAAGTAATTAACAAGAAGTATCTTTAGAAAAGATTCACGACTATAGTCCATGTTTTGAAATATTTGGTGCCAAAAAATGGACATAAAACGAACGGTTATCGTACCTATGAACTGTAGTACTGCAGAAACCAAGAAATGTAAAAGCTGTTCATTACCTGTAACTTGAATAATATACTTGAAAAAGACTCATGTACTATCGCACTTCAGTATATTCGTGACAAATATTCGGTAACTATAGTTACTGCAAGGCTTGTAACAGCAACAGATTGACATAACTAAACATAGCTTCCCGACACTCTTAACATTTGAATTAGCAGTTTTGGGTCGCAAATATTTACGTCAATACATTTGTAATTATTCATTCACAAACGTTTTAACTTTTACGTTTTTATAAATGTTTATTTTTCTTCAAAAAGTATGTTACAAATCTGATTTATTTGAAACAAATCGAAACATCAAACGTAAAATGTTGGTAATTAGTAACAGCTGGTCCCCGTCCCATACCGACCATATATCCGTATAACTATGTCAGACACGTATGATTATACCAGATAATGATTACAGGGTCTAATACTTCAGGATATTGGAAGATAAAATCTTTTCTCTTATTAATCCGTTACAATCCATTTATCGAGAAATTTTCTTGTCGTTTCAATCCCTCGGATCTCATAAATCTAGTGCCATTATGGCGTCACTGCCTCCAGTGACCACTGTTTTTGCCACAAACTGACTTAAAGAGTATACATTTTTTAATTGTGTTGATTTCAAGCCCATTTTATAAGTCTCCAGGGACATAATGGGTAGGATGTCTTAATGAACAAACGTAATGAAATCTGACCAAAAATGCCACGAAATACGACAAAAAACTGTGTTTAAAGATCATTTCTTTAAAGAAACATACGTCATACTATTTCGGCCCATCAGGGGAAGATATGTATGAATTGAGAACATTTATGCTCTTTATAAGTCTTACGTATCTGATAGTATATCTTTGTTAACATTAAAGCTTCTGACGAAAATAAAGGATCATCTCTTTAATGAACTTCAACTATAAATTGAATTTATGGCAAGTTTGCGGTTATACCACTTCATGTTCTTTTTGTGATTCCTCAAAATATTTCTTTGCCATCCATGACTCTATGGACTCCAATCTACAACGCACTGCGTTTTTCACAAAAACTATTAAAAACAAGTTGATCCATAATTATAGCAATCCACAACAGGAAGTAAGGGAAATGAGTTTAAAAGAAATGCTATTTTAAGAATTTTTAAAAAGAACGTTCAAAACAAATAACTGAGGAATCTAAGCGGTTTTCCAAAAGACGGATTTTAGCTCAGTTGAATTCAGCAGTGTTTTTCAAATAAACTCGCCAAAGCTAAAAAATTAAATAGGCAACAGAGACTGCTGATTAAACCTGTCCCTTAGAGAAACTTAATTATAGTCATAAGCGTGTCATATGGTACAATATACAGAGCTCCTAATTACAGCATTTTGACTTACCGCCACAAAATAAATGAAGCTTATTTATTGTCAGTGAATTTCATGCAACCAGCATCATGCAAACTAGTGTCAACGTATATATTAAATATCGGTTATAGAACAAGATCTTGTTACTTATATAAACTACTGTCTGCTTTCTGGAGTTCTGATCAATACTTGCAGCGAAAGAGGGGATTGTGGAGGTCTCCGTATTTGGAGTCCGACAATCGGCGCATCCCTGTGATTTTAGTAATTTGTGTTCATTTTAAGCATTTCGTTAGTGTGTTTAGTTTTTGCCGTAAAAGCAAAGCAATTAGACACATTATGTCAATCTTGATATAGATTGTTTTTTCATAATCTATACATCTCAATTAATGATGTATTTTTGCAAATGTGTCTTTCAAAGAAAGTTTTCTTTGTTTATCAACTTGCAGTCCGAACGAATAAAAGATTTTGAATACATTAATAACTCTCCAATTATCAGATTTGTTATTGTCCGTATACAAATAACTCATCCAATAATTTTGAATAATTGCAGATGGGATGTCATGAAGAAATGAACAAACAACGAACACTTTTGAACCAGCCACCGCCGGCAGATCTTGCCAAAACCTTCTGTGCCTCCACCTATCTAGAGGCTCTACAAATTGAAAAGAATAACTTCCCTAATTTAAGGAGAGATCTGTTCATGGAACAAGGTAATTCATTACAATTTGTTTATGAAATTCGCCTTTATTTCCATGGAATTGCACTTAAATAATATATAAGTATGAAAAGTGACTTGTTTTCAATTACTTAGAGTTTAATGACAAATGGATATTCAAATTAAAGAAAGAGTAAGTTTATCTCGGAAAATATAAAACTTTTATTGGGATGGTTAAATGCCTATTATGCGTAAGCGTTAATGTCAAAATGGTGATTTTTTTATCGAGTTACTTTTAAATATCTGCTTACTTTCAAGATGTATCGCAAAACGATAATATGTGCAATACGGCTTATAATACAAAATAGGCTTATACCCAAGATGTATCGCAATACGGCATATAAAAAAAGCAAGAAGTATCGCAATACGGCTTATAATACTATCAAGATGTATCGGAATACGGTTTATAATAAGGACAAGAAGTATCGCAATACGGCTTATAATACTTCCAAGAAGTATCGCAATACGGCTTATAAAAAGAGCAAGAAGTACAGCAATATGGCTTAAGTTACTTATATGGCTACCAAGATGTATCACAATACGGCTTATAATACTACCAAGATGTATCACAATGGCTTATAATACTAAAAAGAAGTATCGCAATACGGTTTACAATACTATAAAGAAGTATCACAATTAGGCTTATACAACAACCAAGATGTTTGCAATAAGGGCTTATAATACTTACAAGAAGTATCGCAATAAGGGCTTATAATTCTACCAAGATGTATCACAATATGGCTTATAATACAGCAAGATGTATCGCAATACGGCTTATAATACTACCAAGATGTATCACAATATGGCTTATAATACTACCAAGATGTATCAGAATATGGCTTATATTACTTATATGGCTACCAAGATGTATCAAAACTATCATTATGGCTTATAATACTATCAAGAAGTACCGCAATCAGGCTAATAATACTACCGCAAGTTGTATCGCAATACGGTTTATAATAATACCAAGATATTCGAAATTACGGCTAACAATACTATCAAGATGTATCGCAATACGGGTAACAATACTACCAAGATGTATCACAATACGGCTTATAATAATACAAACATATTCGAAATACGGTTACAATACTACCAAGATGTATCACAATATAGTTTATAATAAGACCAAGATGTTCGCAATTACGGCTTACAATACTATCAAGATGTATCGCAATACGGCTTATAATACTTTCAAGAAGTATCGCAATACGGCTTATAATACTACCAAGATGTATCACAATACGGCTTATAATACTTACAAGAAGTATCGCAATACGGTTTACAATACTATAAAGATGTATCGCAATACGGCTTATAATACTCTTTCAAGATGTATCGCAATACGGCTTATAGTACTACCAAGATGTATCGCAATACGGCTTATAATACTTCAATGTATCGCAATACGGCCTATAGTACTACCAAGATGTATCGCAATTTACGGCTCATAATACTAGTAAGATGTATCACAATACGGCTTATAATACTACCAAGATGTATCGCAATTTACGGCTCATAATACTTGTAAGATGTATCACAATACGGCTTATAATACTAGTAAGATGTATCGAAATACGGCTTATAGTACTACCAAGATGTATCGCAATACGGCTTATAATTATTTCAAGATGTATCGCAATACGGCTTATAATACTACCAAGATGTATCGCAATTTACCAGAGTCGGTCATAATACTAGTAAGATGTATCACAATACGGCTTATAATACTAGTAAGATGTATCGCAATACGGCTTATAGTACTACCAAGATGTATCGCAATTTACGGCTCATAATACTAGTAAGATGTATCACAAAACGGCTTATAGTACTACCAAGATGTATCGCAATACGGCTTATAATACCCAAGATGTATCACAATACGGCTTATAATACTTTCAAGATGTATCGCAATACGGCTTATAATACTACCAAGATGTATCGCAATACGGCCTATAATACTAGCAGATGTATTTCACAAAAAGGCTTATAAACTTTCAATGTTCGCAATAGGTAAATACTTTCACGATGTTCGCAATACGGCTTATAATACTTTCAAGATGTATCGCAATACGGCTTATAATACTTTCAAGATGTATCGCAATACGGCTTATAGTACTACCAAGATGTATCGCAATTTACGGCTCATAATACTAGTAAGATGTATCGCAATACGGCTTATAATACTACCAAGATGTATCGCAATTCGCGACTCATAATACTAGTAAGATGTATCACAATACGGCCTATAATACTACCAAGATGTATCGCAATACGGTTATAATAATACCAAGAGATCGCAATATACGGCTTATAATACTTTCAAGATGTATCGCAATACGGCTTATAATACTACCAAGATGTATCGCAATTATATACGGCTTATAATACTCAAATGTATCGCAATACGGCTTATAATACTAGTAAGATGTATCGCAATACGGCTTATAATACTATCGATGATGTATCGCAATAGGTTATTACTTTCAAGAGCATCATAATACGGCTTATAATACAAGATGTATCGCAATACGGCTTATAATACTAGTAAGATGTATCGAAATACGGCTTATAATACTACCAAGATGTATCGCAATACGGCTTATAATACTACCAAGATGTATCGCAATTTACGGCTCATAATACTAGCAAGATGTATCGAGTCAATACGGCTTATAATACTAGTAAGATGTATCGCAATACGGCTTATAATACTACCAAGATGTATCGCAATTTAAGGCGTGGGTCATAATACT
The DNA here is from genome assembly GCA_022818135.1 of Saxidomus purpurata. Lineage (NCBI taxonomy): Eukaryota > Metazoa > Mollusca > Bivalvia > Venerida > Veneridae > Saxidomus > Saxidomus purpurata. The sequence continues at coordinate 31,372,513 of JAFMSR010000002.1, forward strand.
AGTAAGATGTATCACAAAACGGCTTATAGTACTAGTAAGATGTATCGCAATACGGCTTATAATACTACCAAGATGTATCGCAATACGGCCTATAATACTAGTAAGATGTATCACAATACGGCTCATAATACTTTCAAGATGTATCGCAATACGGCTTATAATACTACCAAGATGTATCGCAATATTACGGCTTATAATACTTTCAAGATGTATCGCAATACGGCTCATAATAATACCAAGATGTATCGCAATACGGCTTATAATACTAGTAAGATGTATCGCAATTTACGGCTCATAATACTAGTCAAGATGTATCGCAATACGGCTTATAATACTACCAAGATGTATCGCAATTATATACGGCTTATAATACTTTCAAGATGTATCACAATACGGCTTATAATACTTTCAAGATGTATCGCAATACGGCTTATAATACTTTCAAGATGTATCGCAATACGGCTTATAATACTACCAAGATGTATGGCAATACGGCTTATAAACTACAAAATGTATCGCAATACGGCTTATAATACTTTCGCAGATGTATCGCAATACGGCTTATAATACTACCAAGATGTATCACAATACGGCTTATAATAGTACCGAGAAACAGTGCAATACGACCTATAATATTACGAAGGAGAATCGGAAACATCTCAAAGATCATTAAATTTTCTAAAATTATAACCAAAACAAAGATTTTTTTACGAGAAAGGGTATCTGTGTTGTTACTGGAATATCTTTTGCATAACTTTCATGTAAAACTGTTTTTCTTTAATATAGTCTTCAATCCAGATTGCCCTTTTAAAGATGTAACTATTTTCAGGTTGTGTCAGTCTTTACGACTGTGACAACAGCAATGTGAAATGACGTCATTGCCCTGCACGTGCTAAAATATTATTAAAAACAATTTTCAGGTTTTGTTATAATCAATTTGTACTTTAAGGCAAAATAAAGCACACACCTACATTAAGCCAAAACACATTTGTTAAATTAGAAATGTTATGTTTATCTTTTTTTTAATGTTTTAAGCGGCCTTATGTGGTGCTATGGGTTATCGATGGTTCTTCTCTCCTGAATGGCTGGAGATAATCATGAGCTGGCAAGACAAACAAAGTGGTTGTTATAAAGGGGACACAATTTTTGAAAGTCAAGTTGGTAAGTCTGATTCGCTTTCGCTTAATTGCTTTTTAAGTAATGGAGGTGATTTATCGTTTTAAAGATTTAGAAATTTAAAAGTGCAGTTAACTTGAACAGTATTTACATTCGCATTGTTTCCTTCAACAGTAATAGACACCGTCCTTCAAACTGAGTCACTCTTGGTAAGTAATTTGTATTTAAATTGAATTAATGAAAATGACTTTTATTTACTTCTTACAGAGGTGAGTACAGAACAATACCGTTCCCAGCACTTCTGTATGTAATAATTAGTATGATTTCCATACTTTGTGAAATGTTATACAAACGGTATGCAAGCTGTGTTTTGATTTTGATACAACAACATGCATGTATGAATTTGCGTGTAAACCGTCTTCGTGGTCGGTGGTTTGAGTTGTTGATTATAAATCACTGTATCCTCTTATTGATACAGAAACACAGGTTCGAGGCCTTTAACCGGCCACCTGTCTTTATCCGAGAAAATTGGTAGAAAGGATCTAACACTTTAGTTCTTTCACAGGAACGGCGGTAAGGTTAACTGTCCGTCTGTAAAATGACCGAAATACGGTTGAAACGGGCACGAAACCCTGTTTTTATCCAGTTTCCTGTGTTACATTTAAATTCAATTAAACGCATGCAAAAACAGTTGTTCATTTCTATTGTTTCGTGTATTTAGAAATGCGATCAGAATCCGACAATTCTCCACGTATACGGGCTAAACGAGAGGAAAGGATTCTTGAGAATGGATGTTTGAGCCATACCACAGCGGTAGCAGCCGGAGCACTGGCTATGTATGTCAGATATATAGCCGAGTACCAGCAGATGATATTCGAAAGAGGCCAGATATTCACTTCGTAATCCAAACAGTTCAACTTAAACATGAACACTGACTGACAGATATGTCATTCTTTTGTTGAAGCATTTGTGTATTTTCTAGTTGCCCCAAATTGTTCTACAAAATATATCTTGCTATCGTCTACGGGGGTTGCAAAGATATCCGACCAATATTATTTTACAATCGAACAGAAAAATGTCAGCAACATTGTAAATATGTGTTGTTGTTTTGCAGTTACATCTTAATTTAAATTTTCAAATAAAAAATCGGCTGAATTTTGATATTAAGAAAACAAAGAGAAGTACTACTTAGCCAATTGTTTTACAGTCTGAATATCTTTGAAGGATGAGTTAAGTTATATTAAAGCAATATCTGCTAAATGTTTTGAAAATATCAAAGGCTGTTATTCTGTTGTATCTTTGAAAGTCTTTATGTGGCCAAATGAACATTCTAATTATGGTCCAACGGGCTCTTTACCTGAAGATTTAGTCATGTATACATGTAAAAGCTGAAAAAAGATTATTTGAATTCATGTATTTCTTCTATAAATTATTGAAAGAATGTTCAAAGAATATGGATTATGGTGCAACTTTCTTATAAACACGAAAAAAGGGAGAAGCGATGTTCTTCGTATTGAAAAATCAGTACGTATACATCATGTATGTGGTAAGCTCGCAGGTGTGCTGATGAATACCTCTGTTGAAATGTAACATTTGTTTTCAGCGTTATTATGTATGATTAAAGAGCAAATATACACTAACAAATAACAGAGGAGCATTAGAGACAACAGCTCTTAATTTGTTTATAATTCCACTATGTGACTCTATAACCGACTTAAAAAGTTAACTGTGCCCGTTTTTGTCTTTAAAGCAAACATACTTAGACTATATATATTTGTGTAGATATTGGACAGCTCTGCAGAAGACACCAATTTTAGCAGTAGACAAGAGACACGTCTTAAAACTTGTGTCAAGTTAATAACTTCAAAAGCATCAATGAAATATTTGCAAGTATTATTACTTAACCTGATAGTTTCAGCTATAAATTTTATCGGTAAAATCAGCGTTTTAAAATACATTGCAGTATTTTTCGTTATATGTTGTTTTTTAAAATGTATTTATTTATCATTTTACGCTCATTGAACACACTATTTAATGTTAGTGACCCTTTTTAGCGGTATGCACAATGCCCTAAGCAAAATAGGGTTACATATATTACTATGGTCAAGTACAAGTATGTGATCTAGACTGCTGGATTTGCTCGAGTCGTCCGTCGGATCATACGAGTGGGGAATACGCGTATGATCTGACAGCGACGAGAACCAATCCGGTTTCTGGATCACATTTCTATCACAATGATCCTTTTATTATATGCCTTTGAACGCTAACTAAATTAAAACGACATCTGAAGCATAAAACAAAGTACAAAAACTCTTATCCATGCGAAATACGCGTTGTGTGCGACGTCATTTTATTGACGTCATCGTATAAACGACCCAATCATAAGCGACGTTATTGATGCCATGTAATCTATTGGACATACAATAAAATGCATTGTGCAGATTGCACGTAAATACAATATGGATTATTGTTTGTTTAACAGTATTTTGTGGTTGAAAAAATGCTGAATATTTTACAGAATATTGTGTTTATAGGTAAATAGTAAACTGATAAATCGTTTAAAATCTCTAGAAGCTTAACTGTTTGGATGAAAAGCCCAGGAAGGAGCATGCTGAACTATAAGTAATTTAAGTGATATGAATATTTTATTATGATGTTACATGTGTAAATGCTATCATTAAAATTTACAGCAGATAGTCTTGTTTATATATTACATCGTTAAGCTCTTTCCTTGTACATTTTCATTATCGAACGAAAAGGACTCATCCAGTCGTTAAGCGCATCCCTAACGCATTGGATTGAAAACATTTGTTTTCCCATTCTTCATTTCCGTCCCTCCGCCGGTCGCCATTCTCTTACACTGTTTGACATTGAAAAAAACTCCAAGGTTTTCAATATGCATCTTGCAGTCAGATTTTATTTGATAAATGGAAACATGAAAATAAAGGTTATAAAGTAGTTAATGTTTATTGTTCATTTCATTATATGAGTTCGCTTTAGAGAAATGTTTCAGTGTTGAACATTCTCTCACAATTACATGACGAAACCGAAGAGGTCTTATCATCATAAAGGGAAATAAATGTTCTGCGAATATACCGTATCTTTTACATAGTGAGTTGTGCCCCTTTCTCCCAAACATGACGTACATGTTACAAGACGGGCACCAAAATTACCGCAGAAGTTTTGTTTCAAACTGCGACATAGATGCATTATTTTGATTTAAATAATAACAAAGTCGGGTCTAATACAAAAATATATAAGCTCAAGAACAGACCTTCTGATTGTTGTTATAGAACCCGACTTTTTAAAAAGATATAACTTGACATCATTTCGTGCTGAGCATTGGTTTGTGCTCGAGAAAATTGTATACGGGCCCATGGTACAGGTATCAAAATCTTTTTGGAGAAAACTAGTATGGACTCTATACGAGGGTTGTTCCAGAAAATCGAGAATAATGGTGATTGTATTCACATTAAGCGACGCATCAAATATAAAATCACAGATGTTTTTCATAATGACTAGTCGACACGATTGTATACTTTAAAAATGAACAGTTGTCATGATTTATGAATACTGCGTAAATATTGCTCAACGCCGGTTGGCGCAAGTCGGCACACACTCATTTTTCCTCTCTGAAAAAGAGAACTTTCGTTCTATTGCATACAATCATTTCAATTTACTCGACAACAGGCTATAAAGTGCAGAAGTATTGTGCGTTTCAGGTTTTTGACATCAGTGACGTAACTCCGAGAGCACCGGTCACACGCACTTTCATAAACTTTTGATGCCGGCGCCGACAGCCTCCCTACACAAAAGCATAAAAAATTACGGCCTGGCAGTTTGGAAATTTTTTTTAGAGCAATCAAATTTTACTAATGGAAGCGTGGTGAATGGAATTTGTATAAGAACCTTTTTTTTTTAAAGATAATCCGTGATTGTATTAACAGTCCAATTTTATTTGTAAAACGTCTAAATCTAATTTATTTTGTCTTCACAGCTAGTAGTTATGCAGTTATTGATTCATATTTTTTACAAAAGATTACAATTTACAACAATAATTCATACTTAAGGGGTGCGGTGGTGTAGAAGTTAATGTGTCTGCCGCTGATCCTGGTGGTTGCGGGTTCGAGCCAAACTGGGGTCACGGCCATACCGCCTCATATGAAATCAGTACTGATTTTTTTAATCCAGGAAATGGACACCAGCGTGACTCGATAGAACGATCGAGCTAAAATAAGTTACATGTTTTTCTTTTTTGAACCGACAGACGCCAGCCCGTTTATTTTTTTCAGATAAACAACAAAAATAAATTACATTTAGATTCTATTATAAACTAAACTAATAATTTATACTTCCCCCAAATCGATTATGCCACTGTGTGAACCAAAACTTTACACCATAGTTTTCAATAATGTACACCAGGCGGCGTACAATAAAAAAACGCTTCATTTTACATGACTAAAAGCACGAAACACTTCATAGTCTGACCCTGCCTTAGACTTGTACTGGGCCGATTCCTAAAACTACAAGACAAGACGAACGAGGGGGTCACCGAGTTATCTTATACCATGAGAACTAGCATGCCTGTACATTTCTACATTTCCATTAGTGAGAGTATTTGTTGATCAATTGAATACAAGCTTTATTTGCGATAAGGAAGGACGTGTAATACATGATTGCAGAGAGATAAAGAGGTATTTATGATTATAATGTTGTTGTGTTAGTATTTTTCACTGGTTACATGTGGCTCTAGTTTTAAGTGACGGATGCAAAAAACAATATCTGTAGAAAAAAAATATAACGAGCATTGTATCACATAATGTTTGAATTCTCGTGGACGATCTATGTATAACATGAATTTCATGCATTGCTTGAGAAGCAGATAGCCACCGGAATTATGACATTCCAAATTTTATATGTTTATCATCATTGCGTATCATTTTCGATTCGTCGTTAGCTTATTTTATGGCTTTAAAATCATAGCTAAAAGGACGGTGCCAAAATTAAAATCAAAGCACTGAAATAACTGGTAGAGCGATGACTTTTAACAACAGTAGAGTTAGTTAATGCACGTAAAACTATGCTCTACTTTTCTTTAGCACAGTAGCTTGTCATTTTGTAAAAGTGTAACACAATGTCTCTAGATTTTGTTTCTATGAGAATCAAGCCAGGCCCTAGTTCTCTATTCATGTCAATGCAAATACTGTTTGTAGGTAGGACAAACTGTAATCAGTTATAGACTCATATAGAAGAAACAAAACAGAGCTATCACTCAAGTCCGCCTCCTTGGTCAAGTGGTTAGAGTTGATGACTTGAACTCACTGTAACTTCTCATAGATGGTCATGGGTTCGTGCTCTGCTACCAACTATGTCTTATATGTGAGAAAGTTGGCAGTTTCTTACAAAGGATATGAGTCTAGTACAGTAAACTCCGTATATAACGACTCCGGATATACCGAAATTCCGGATATAACGAACACATTTTCTCTGCCCGAGTTTTTTCTTTCTTTATTTCATATGAAAATGTTGTATGGATATAACAAACTCCGGATATAATGAACACATTTAAATGGTCCCAAGGATTTCGGTATAAACAGAGTTCACTGTACTGGTTCTTTCCAGGAACGATGGTTCGGTAAACTTTTAAAATGACCAAAATATGTTGGAGCAGGATGTAAATTTCTACAACAAGTTATCACTGAATATAGTCTCATGACCTTTGACCCTTAATTATGACCTTGCTCTTAAGCTGGCACAGTTGAAACATATATGTTACGTGTCACATTAATACTCTGAGCATTTGACCTATGTTTAATGTAAATCTTACAAAGGGTCAAGGAGGTAAAGTTTAATAAGCGTTGACCCACAAAATGTGGCCTTGACCTTGATCGAGGCAACACTTTGACCAAACTTTCAAGAAAATCCTTCAAGAGGTAAATATATACTCATGACCTTTGACCCTTAAGTGTGACATCTTGATTAGATGAACATTTGACTTGAAATCCTTCAAGGGGTTCAAGAGATACTGAACGCACACCCTTATTAAAAGTGTGCCCTTGCGCCAACAGGTTTGGAATATGGGTTATTTATATCGCCTTGATAAGATGAACATTGGACCAAAATTTCAAGAATATTTTTCAAGGGGTTCAGGACATTATTGAGCGGACAGAAAATCAACAGCCCGACTGACTAATCAACATACAAACTGACTGACCAACCGACCCACTGACCATCTGACTCCGATATATACCCCGTCCCACAGACTTTGTTTGAGGGAGTATAATAAACTTACTGCTGTTGTTCACTAACGCTCCCATTGCGATAAATTTACTTGTTCCTGTAATACATACCTTATGACATGTACTGTACTAACATGGCACCTGCATTTAACAGGAAACCACATTATGTAACACAGTCCTTCGAGCCATAAAAGCCAGGTAAGACATGAATAGAAATGAATAAGGTCTCCTCCTTTTTCAGCAAACCCCCAATCTCTCAATTCTAAGATTTAACGTTGAAAAGATTGCAAAAGAACTCTTTTGAGTACTAACACAACAGAATGTCATTCCCTTAAAGCTGACATAATTATAAGCGGACGTTAAATAAAAAAGCAGCTGAATATGTTAAAAATCGTTTTTATCGGTATGTCTTTTCGTGTACACCGTACTGCCATTTTCAAGCACGTAACGTAATAAAACATGGCGGAATGGTGTGCAATTTTTCACCCGGAAGCATTTTGAAAATAAAGCAGTTTGGATTGTCTTGATGTGAGTTATTATTTTCGTATATTTTGTTAATTATTTGATAAATAAGTGTATTTAAAATAATAAACGATCTTTATTAATATTTGAAAATCAATGTAAACCAATATAGAATCTAATGACACGTAAGGAACAGATAAAAACAAAATGTTATATTCCTTTTATTAATTTTTTATTTCCACTTTGGCCACACATACTTTAGGAAAATGACATTAAACTATAGTAAAGAGCTCAAGTTATTTGAGTACAAAAATAGAAAAAAATGTGAAGAAAACCTGGTGGCACGCTGTTAATTTTTTTGCCTACGGACGCGTAAAAGGGTCACAATTCTACATCGAAAATAATATATTGGTACGAATTTTCTTAACATGATGTTTTCCTGATTATTTCTTGGTGTCATTTTGTGTCTTTTGGGTGTTTTTTTAATGTCCGTTTTCTTTTGCACAATTTCAAAAGAATATAATAGAGACTCGCCAGAGATGTGATTATTCAGAAAGTACACTATGTTGAACAATAATCAAGGAAAGTTTATGAGTTTTAGTATAAGGTTTGTACACATTTGAAAATTGAGTTGTAAAAATACTATTATGATTGTAAGAATCTAAGTATAAAATTGCATATAATAATTCATTGCTGGATTTTTCTACTGAAGTGGGTCGATTAGTAAATTCTGCCAGTGTTAAATTGAACGTTCATGTACAATATTTATTTCACATTTATACTTTACAGCTTTGAATTAGTCTAAACCCTCAGTTTTCTTTTGACCTTTGTTATTTCTATCATTGATGCTCTCTACTCTTTATTACAAATAATTCATTATACTTCAGACCTTCTTCTGTGCCTTTACTTTGAAACAAAATGGAAGATTGAACAAATATCATACACCAAGTTACAGAACCAGACAATCAAACATCTTGCAAATACATTTAAGACTTTGATGAAAAAAGCAAGCAGAAAACACCAAGACACGCAGATCCAGTAATTCATTTGGCTTTGAAAGTTAATCTTGATTTTGCACTGGTTTTGACGTATTTCCTGTAAGGACACTTGACTTTCAAAAAGTTATTGTTAGTAAGTGCAAGGAAATGAATAATAATTGGGCAGCTTTTGTACTATGTTATTGATCTGCCAGCAGCTGATGCTATATATCATCAGCCTGGCAACGTTAATTTCAGGACAGGTAGTCAGTTGTGGATGTAAAGCTAACTGTCCAAAACATATGACAAATTAAAGCAAGTGTGCAGGTCTTCGACTTTACATCAAAGAACCTAGTTTTCGAGAGACAGCTGAAACTTTAAATAAATCATCCATCTATGACGACGCTTTGAAATCTCGCGAGAGTGCCGTGGTTCTTCTTCCCAATGGTGTTCGACAAGACGGGTTGAATCTGATGAGAGTTCTCTCAGAAAGTATTGAAAAGTAATTCTTGCACCCAAGTACAATCACTGCCACTAACATATACAGCTGTTCGTTATCACTCATTTGCGGGTGTATCTCCAGACACACATATGGTTAGGCAAAAGTGCACTCAACCCAAAAGATTGGGGTTGGGGGATTCTGTGAAGTCAAGACTTATTGTCCACTAGCTCCAGAGAAGGTGCTGTATGTCATTAGATGCAGTTGCCGACAGAGGCGATGAACTTGCCGCAAGCAAGGATTGAAATGCTTATCTGGGTGGAACTTGCTCAAATTCAGTTTATGTAACAAAGGAAGAAGATAAACGTGACATCTGACCTGCTTATGTTGCTTATACATTTTTTAAGTTCGTTTGTGGTTTAGTCTTTGTAAGGTAAGTATGATAGTTGGGAAGCTTTGGTGCATGAGATGGTTTCTACAGATGCACTTACATGTATTTTATCGATGTAGTAAATGCCCTTCTGTTTCATGAGCAAAAGTACACATAATACATATATTATGAGGTTAAATATATACATGTAATATATGTTATTTGTAATAGCGTTAGTTGACCTTAGTGCGTATTCATGAATACCATATCAGTTGGCAAAGAAAGCTTTTAGTTATGGTGACCTATCATTAAACAATATTATTTTTATTAATATACTTCAGCTCTTTTCATGTCACAATTATTTATAAATTATCTTAATAACCAGGGAACGGTTATGATTTCTGGTATAATTACTGGGAAAGCTATTAATTCAGTCTTTCAGTATTATAATAAGTCACTTGTTGTATTATATCAAGTTCTGATATGATTTCACTTTGTATTTGGCAACTAGCAAAGCAGTTCTGCTTTTACATTCTTTTCAAATATTAACTACAGTAAAAATTCTAACAATACATTGTAGTAATAATGAAATGAAGAGTTTTAAGTTCTATATGTTACAGCTGCAGTACCATATTATATTTAAGGAAATTTTCCTTACCGTAATAATGGAATGCATTGTATTTTACATTTAATCATTGAAATCATTTAACCCAATGAGTATGTTTGATTTTAGGAATACTTGTTATATTAATTCAGAATAACAATGTGGTCATAATGTCGCTATCTGAATAGAAGTGGTAACATTGTGTCCCGTTATTCTGTTATTTAAAGTGATGTTGCTAGCACTATTTTTTTTATCCTCACGGGTGTGACAAGATGATTTAGGATAATGTGACAGTGACGTCATAGATAAATGCCTGCACATACGTTTACACAATTGCATAGAAAGCTAGATCATACCGGTACATGCAAGAACCCTTTCTTGATTTAATTACTTTACGTTAAATAGTATTGGAAACTTCGGATGTGTCACATTATCCTGTCTGAACTGTACAATATATTATGAAAGTCCTGAAAGTTTGTATTTCTCAGACGTTTGGTCGAACTTGACAGGACTCCACTTAAAGGCAACATATTCTTAACATCAACTGACTTACAGTTTTTTAAGGTTCATGTAAAGTGTTTGAAATAGTTCCCAACATGAATTTTGTCCTTAATTTGTTTGTGCTTTGTAAACATAATAACCTCCCATTTAGTCCAAATTGTTCAGAAAAGGCAGTTCAAGTTTTTTTCAGTGAATATTTGGTTTATAAATGTTTTCTTTGCTTCCAGTACATTACTTACTTTGTACTTACGACCTGATATGTATTTCCTTTGTCAAGTTCTGTACTTTCACCTGTTTTGTGAATATAACAAGCATATTAGCAAACTTTTGCTTGTTAAACATCAACATGACTGAAAAATAAAACAATTGAAGAATACCATGTTTTCTTATTGTAGAAAAAGTAGGTGTAATACCGCTTTATTATCAGTTAACCATCATATGTATTAAAACGCAAAATACTAATTAAGCCGACATTGGTGTCGTTATGGAACCATCAGGTTAAACTACGATGTTCTTAAGTCAATCCAAAAAGGGGGGGGGGGGGTTTATAAAAAAAAAAATATATGTTTTTTTTAAAAAAAATATATAAAAAATGCCACACAACAACTACCGTTTTTATGAATGTGGGTTTTTTTTTTTTTTTTTTTTGGGGGTTTTTTTTTTTTTTTTTTAAAAAGGGGGCCACAACAAATATCGTGTTTTTGGTCTTTCTATTACTTTCTTTACAAAAACAAAATAAGAGCGTTTTGTTATGGAACATGGTTAAACTACGATTTCTTAGTCACCAAATTTTAGAATGTTCAACCCTTACAAAAGATTGAATCTTTTTTGCAGCAAAAAGTACAAATATTCTTATATCTAAAATTGCGTTTTTCGTTTCTTTTGCAATTTGTTCTACCTTTGGTTGTTTTATGCCTTGAATAACTAGACTAACAAGGATAAGGTAGTCTATATTCATTTGTACATATTATGTAAACTATAGAGTGATGATGGGGTCATCGCTTTAATGACATCATAAATTTTATAGCTGCAGATCTATACAATATGATGTTTAGCCGGCGAAGGAAGCGACTTATTAGAAAGACAGTACAGATCGCCATACTGATCTGGACGGCAGTGTTAATCTTATGCATCAGTTTAAATTGTAAGTACAAACTATAACGACACTTACTAGATGATCAAACTGGTAATGAACAATAACATGATATGTTATATTATAAAATAAAGCCAATTATGAGGTTGCAACAACAACAACAACAATAGTGAGAAGAAGAAAAATGATAGTTATTGATAAATTGATAACAATAAAATGATAATATATATTATGGACTTGTACAACTACAAACATGATAATTTTTGTTATGATAATAAAATAATAAAAATAAAATGAGGAGGAGGATTAACAACGTTTTAATGACTCCAACGAGGGCATATTAAAATCGCACTACCATCCGTCTGTGCGTTCGTTTCGTGTCCTGGCTGTAACTCTTTCAAGCATGTAAGCTTTTTTCAAATAAGTAGGCACAACTATTCAGCAATATAACTTGGCATTCCGTTGTTTGATATTATTTTTGTTTTTTTGCAATGTATGGAGGTCAATAATTATGGGATGTTCCATATAAGCTCATAGTGTACGGTATACCTTTTTGTGCATGATGTTATATCAAACTTTGAATATTGGTAATTTTGGCAATTAAAAGTAGAAATATCTTGCTTAAAACAATTTAAATATAAAAACAAAATATCTCTAATGCAGTGTTTAAAACCATATTCATTTGCAACCACTTCGGGAGTACTCGTCCCTTACGAGTTACAGCTCTTGTTATCTTAATTATAATCATAACAAAAATGATTTGCAAGTTTGACTTGTGATCTGCAAATAAGAATGTGTCTCACAAAGACATTTGTCCATGCCAATATTTAGATGTTGACACACGTTTAAGGGTGCCCATTAGTGAGGTTTTGGATGTTTGCACTTCCGAGGGCACAAATGGATTTGTTTTAAATCATCTTTAAAATTTATAATAGAAAAGGTCCATCTTACATGTATAACAATTTGGCTAAAACACGCTCCTACAACAGTAGGTTTAGCTTAGGGAACTTTCATGTACTACACAAGTACATTTAAGGTCGATAGAATTTGAACTTTACCAGTAAATTGTTCACGTTAATTATAGCTATATTTAGAGCTGAATGCAAATTTGTGATACTCTACACATGTGATATAGTTTGATTATAATGTAATTTGTAACACAGTTATGATCCTACGGCTTTGAATTCGGATTGCATCTGGGATTCGGAGCAGCTATATTTAGCTTAAAAACAGGTGGTGTCGAATTTTCTTTGATTTTTATAATGTAATGTGTCTCTATGAATAGGTAACCTGTACAGACTTTGAGAGCAATGGAATAACTACACGCCGATGTATTTTTTCTTGGAATATCATTGAACTAACAAGCAATTACGAGTAAAGAAACGCAAAACCGTTTAAAATATCAATTTCATTGGAAACGGCCTGATAAATTATAATAATATTTCAGTTTTACGAATAATATAGGTATTTGGCATGCTATCTAAAAAATCTGAACCCTCCTTGTATACCCCATGAAGTAGCAGGTTCATTAGCCCAGGACTGACGAAGAAAGGAACGTTTAAACTTGCACGGATGAGAAAAAAAATGTCTAACTGAAACGACGGAACATGTTTTGAACGGGTAACTGTGAACGCCGAGCAACGCTGCTTGAGGAAGCTTGGAACGCGGAGTTCTATTCATTTTATTGATTCCAGTTAAAATTACAGTGTTTAGTCGAAACAACAAATAATTTATTGAATGGAACTCCGCGTTTCAAGATTCCTTTATCAATCCTGGGGTAAAGAACCTGATACTTCACGGTATTAAGAAGGAAGGGTTTAGATTTTAGGATAGCATGCCAAAGTACTACATCATTCGTAAAACAGAAATATTACTAGGCCGTTTCTAATTGAACTTGATATTTCAAACGGTTTTGCGTCGCAAACAAAGAAAAGTCGACACTACTTTTTTAAGCTAAAATAACTACTCCGAATACCAGATGCCCTCCGGATTCGAAGCCGTAGGATCATCACTGTGTTGTTATGCACAATGTATGACAAATATATTTACGAACAAATTTATAAAAAAAGCTATTCTGCAAAACATACTTCAGACATAGAAATTTACGATACCCGAACTCCAGCTAAATATGAATTGATGGTGTATCAATAAAGATTGATATTGCGGAAAAGTCAAATCATCGGCTAATTAGTAGGCCTATGTTGCCCGAACCTATCTAGCGACAATAAAATGTCTTGTTATACTGATTTTCTACCAGTGGGCACCCCTTAGAAAGCTTTGAACTATAGAGCGATTGAACGCTTACGGTAACAAGTGAACAAATTAGCTCATTTATTTGAATTGCTTATTCGTGACGAACACGATAATCAGAATTTATCTTTAATTTAAAATTGTTTCATTTCAGCCTCAGATTTTATGGACGTTATGAAGCAAACATGGCATCAGTTGAAATATGTAAGTTATGTTAGTTATATTCCGCATTAGGCAAACAATAGAATTGATTTTGGATATTTTATCATCACAAGTCGAGACACTTCGCTAATGCACCGAAAGCTACATGTTTCTCAAACAATATCCGAATGCATCTAGGTTCGCTGTTCCGGCCGTTGGAGTTCGTAGTCAGAATGGATTTTTTCGATTTTTTGTTGTTGTGGGGGCCCGGCCTGTGTATACCACATTTCAACCCTGCAGAATTTTAGCCGTGTTGTGGAAAACAACGAAACAGGCTGCGAAAGTAGTGCAAGACAGACCAGATCAACTACGTTTGAATGTCGCATATGATAAGAAATGTTACAAAAAAAATAGTACATAAAACTCAAACGACTGAGGAAGGTATATAGCTACGAGCTGCATTACACATTTTTTCTGTTTTGAAATTAATGCGCTGTTGCTGATTACGGAAGATAATCATATGCATATCACGGAAAACTACGGATATTTACGGAAATTTACGAAGTACGAAGCTCGATATAAGAGTTTGTGTGATTTTCAAATTGATGTTTTTCATTGACAACTTTGTTATTTACGAACGATAACATATATATTTACCTAAAAAAAATGTCTCTGAAAAAAGATATAATTTACGTACATTCCCGAGAGGAACTAATGTGATCAAATTCACCCGCCATTTATCGAGGACGCTGCATGTCGAGGCCCAGTGAACGGTTTCACTGATTACAACTACAAGGTAACCCAGAATCATTTTTGGTTTTCTCTGTTATACACTTGTACAGTACTGTATTTATATTTCATTGCTGGTTGCTTTGTTTTTTCTGTTTCAACGTCTTGTCATTTGGTACACAATAATTTTCGATCCACATCATCAGGGGATCATATCGCTTGAAGTGTACAAAGCGCAGATCGAATTATTTGTACTGGCTTAACATTTTATAAGTGCTATGTGATTATTTTCATTTAACGTACATTTCATAATAAAACAAACTCCCTGTCACCCATTTTTGTGAATCATTCATTCTGTGTCATATATTGAATTTGTCCTCTGCACTTTGACCCGCGCTTTGGTGTTCACGCGAACACGTGGTGAAAGTGTTTCGGGGAGTTAACCTATAGCCCCCAGGCCTTCAGCGCTCACAGGCTGATTTTTATATTGGCAGAAGAAAGCAAACGATTGTATTACCCGATATACTAAAACATGAACGTACACGTAAAGAATTTGGCTCGATTTAGATAAATGCTTTTTATGATTCGACTATGCCGTGAGTAGACGCGAAATGCTTTTATGCACATAGTCGATCATCAAAACTTCTATCCTCCGAGCGGGTAACTATAGAGATTTTTGCTGCAATTACTCTTGTTTATGAGTCAGCTAAGGTGTCTTATTAGACGGAGGAAGATTGATTCTTGGGTAGAGTATGTTGAAAATTCAGCAATCAGGTCGGTCGAAGCAAGGTAGAAAACTCGTGTCACACATAAGAGAAAATCCTCAAAATGACGCTACATTGCACGCACTGTTTGTGTTTCACTGCCAAGAGTTTATTTTAGTCTAAAGAAAAATTTGAAAGCTAGGCAGATTTCTGCTAAGTAAGTGTCCCACCTATTGCCTGACGACCAAAAAAGGGTGCGCGTTGAAGCCGCCAAAAAATGCTGAAGATGTTTCCAAAATATGACAAACAGCAAGTTGCAAATTTTGTCACTGGTGATGAAACCTGGGTACACTATTTTTAGCTCGTGCGAAATGTTGGGAACAATTATTGGCACCAAACATGATAAAAGGCAAAATTGAATAATTTCCAACGCACTTTAAGCGCAACTTGAGAAGGTTTTGTATTCAATATTCTTTTCTGGTAAAGGTATTGCAAAACATATACCAGTAAAATAGGGCAAACGTTTGATTGGAAGGTATAATACATTGATGTGGTATTGAAAAAGAAAATGAAAAGTGCTTCGAGAATCGTCGCCCAATCAAAGAATTCAAACATGTTCGACTGTTGCATGGCATTGCTTCAGCGCAAACCTCTGACATGGTAACATCATTTTTTAAGTCGGAAAAGTTTACTGTGTTACCACATCCTCCTTGATTCTCAGACCTGGCACCCTGCGACTTCTACCTCTTTCAAAAAAATGAAAAGCTTCTGGTCGTAGATATCGGTCACTGCAGACTTTCGGTTCTACCGTTCACCAGTGCCTTTGAAGTATACCTAAATCAGCCTACCGTGTCGCTGCACAGAAGTTAATCCGCAGACAAAAATTTTGCATTTCTAGCCATGGGTAGTACTTTGAGGGCATGAGAGAAAGAAATGCACGGTTCAATCAGGTTTTGCGGTTACAAAGCACGATAGACAATACATTCCGAATATACCTCGTATAGAATTTAAAAAACTTAATGCATCCAAAGCGATAAGACCGGATGGCACTCATTGAAGATTTGTTTGAGATGATGCTGACGTTAAAAGAACTCTTATGTCACGCATGATTACAATAATCTGTCCGATAACATTAAGAAACGCTCATCTTACTGCGCATACCGGAGGGAAACTGTTGGTGCTTTATTATAATTAGGATAATGTCTGATTACATATTTTGATTTTATGTTTTTGAAAGTGTGCTGTGATAGTATTCAGGGCATGGGTCATTATATTTCATTTAAATTACATTTTAAATCAAATGCACCACATCTCGCATAAATTATAAAAATATTTTTATTATACGTAATGTCATACACCAGTAAGTATTCATTTTATTTATAAAGTTTGTATTTAACTTAAAGAACTTCATTCGTGCTATTTTCTATATATCAAAGGCCTTTGATCGTGTCTAGCATCGTCAGCTACTCCATAAATTGGAAGTAACGGGTATAAATGGACATCTTCTTGACTGGTTTGCTGATTATCTCTCAGACAGAAAACAAAAGGTGGTCTTATCTGGAGTCTCTTCTGACACAGTTTCAGTTTCAGCTGGTGTCCCTCAAGGTTCAATCCTCGGTCCTCTCCTCTTCCTGGTCTATATCAATGACATTGTCACAGACATTAAATCTACTATTCGTCTTTTTGCAGACGATACAAGCTTATATATAGTTGTCGATAACCCAACTGATGCAGCCACCACCCTTAACTCGGACCTTTAGAAAATTTCCAAATGGGCAAACGACTGGCTAGTGGACTTTAATCCTGGTAAAACTGAATCCCTCTTGATATCTCGAAAAATCATTAAAATCAATCACCCCCCTCTCACAATGAATGGTACGCAGATTAGTGAAGTAAAATCACACAAATACCTAGGAGTTACTTTTTCAAACGATGGGACATGGCACGAACATATAGAGAGTATTAAGAAAAAAGCATGGCAAATAATTTACATCATGAGAAGATTAAAATTTGTACTGGACTGGAAATCTTTAGAAACCATCTACATTTCTTTTATAAGGCCTCTACTTGACGTTGTATGGGATAACATTTCCACCCAAGAAGAATTCGAACTTGAGAAGATTCAACTAGAAGCTCTTAGAATTATATCTGGGACAACCAAACTTGTTTCTTTCCATAATCTTTATAAAGAAACCAGATTTCAACCTCTGAAAGATAGAAGGAAGAAGCACAGATTAATACTGTTCTATAAAATGTCTAACATTCTTTCTCCTTCATATCTGTTATCCATGATGCCTAATCCAGTTGGAACCATTTCCGCATATAACTAAGGAATGCAAATGACTTCAGAACCATACAATGTAATACACATCTCTACTCAAACTCCTTTATGCCACAGACAATCTCAGACTTGAATGAACTACCTCTTGAACACAGACATTCTCAAAGCCTAAATATCTTTAAATGCAGATTGAACACAGAGATCGAAAAAGTCCCTAGCTATTACTACGTAGGTGATCGTAAAAATCAGATCTTACACACCCGACTTAGAACGCACTGCAGTTCATTGAATGACGTCTTCTCTCAAAAAATATTATTGACAGCCCGCTGTGTATATGCGGAGAAACAGAGACTACTCACCACTTTCTTTTTCAGTGCCCTCATTATCAGAGGGAGCGTGCTGAACTTATAAACAGAATAAGCTCAATTGATTCCGATTATATTACTGCATCGTTTCTCTCAAATGGAGATCGAAGCAAGACTGATGCCCCAATATTGCTGTCTTCTTACAGGTGCACAAATACATACAGAACACAAGGCGCTTCATGTAATATTCCACAAAGTTTAAAGATGTATCCCACTACACCAGACACCAAGGCAACCAAGTCTCTCTCTTTCTCTTTCTCTATCCCCCTCTCTCCCTCTCAACCTCTCTAATTCTGCATTATAATACATAAAAAATCACACACACATACGCACACACACCTGATATTTATAAGATGTTTTGAATTGGTAACTTCTACCTATGAGTTGTAAGTTCTTAACATAGTTTTCTGTTTCAGTTATGTATGTTTGTAAAAAGAAAAAAACTGCAAGCAAACATAATAGTTTGTCTAATTTACATATTTGTTGTTACTGAAAATGTAATAATCAGGAAAGAGATTCATATAAGCTGTATAGCTTTCTTCTCAATCCTGGATGTTGTTTATATATGAATTGTATTTGTTCATGCTTGATATACAAATAAATAATGTTTAAACTAAAGAACTTCATTCAAAACTTAGTCCTCTTACGTATCTGTACGTGGTTTTATTAAATTCTGTTCGCTTGTCGAAGAAAACAAAGACCAAATTCTTATGTGAACATAGCGCACATCTCTGCGTGTACGTTACGTAAATAGCGGTCCATCAGCGAAATGTTAAAGATAATTCCGGAGACAGACGAAGTGTCACGACTACGGCA
This sequence comes from Saxidomus purpurata, assembly GCA_022818135.1. Lineage (NCBI taxonomy): Eukaryota > Metazoa > Mollusca > Bivalvia > Venerida > Veneridae > Saxidomus > Saxidomus purpurata. The sequence goes on from JAFMSR010000002.1 coordinate 31,391,600, forward strand.
GACGCATACTTCGGTAACACATCCGGCTGATAAGATATGTTTAAATTAAACTCCTTTATAAGTACTTTGTTCGTTTTTCAGATTTCTTTCATGCTGTTTTTTATCTTGGTTCACAGATGCATCCTTTTTTGTTTGTTTATGTGACAATTAATTCAAATGCGTATGGTTTAATATCTTTCAGGGTACACATGGTTACATTCGCGCTGAAGGGTTACACCGACTCTGTAACAAGCGTGGATCTAAATACAAGACTGGCCATCTTTATGTCCAAGCTAAATATTCAACTACAAATGACGAACTTCAACTCTTGCCTGTTTGGAAAGCTGGTACTACATTCTTAAAAAGACTATTTATGATGAAAACGTTGAAAAAGTTCGAAAATGTTACGAATCCATACAATATTAGCTTTTTAGAGGAAATAACTACAACAAAAGGGTTTCTTTCCGAAAATTCTACAAAGTTTGTTTTCGTCAGAAATCCTTACGACCGGTTGATATCTGGCTATGTTGACAAACTTTTGGCACCAAATCCCGTCTATTGGAAAGTTATAGGAATTCCAGCTATTAGATACGGAAGACCAAATCCATCAGAAAAAAGTCTTAAATGCGGGCACGATTTGACATTTGAAGAATATGTTAAGTATGTAATTTTTGTTCTTGGGTCTACTAATCCGGTGGAAAATCGCAGGAGACGTAGACGTAAAGGTGTAAACCATGACGGCCATTTTGCGACATTGACAGAAATTTCCAAACCATGCATCATAAAGTACGACTTTGTTGGAAAGATGGAAACATTCACCGCTGATTCTTTGGAATTAATTCGTCAGTTAAATCTGTCAAAGGCGGAACGCATTTTGAAATCAAGTGGAAGGGAAATGGCAGCAGACGACGCTATCCAGGACACTACATACCAACCTTTTGACTTCCGGTCACGGTTTGCGAAATGCATAACAATACGAGAAGCTTTGGACAGATCGTGGAAAAAGCTTCAAATACGAGGACTGATTGGTGAGCAAGAACTTCATATTAAAGAAAACGAAGCAGAAAAGTTAACTTACGCAGAATTTTTGCACAAGGCGAGGACTGCTAGACAGATCTCTAGAAAAGAAAATCGTGCTAAATTGAAGACGGCATATTTTGATAAATTTTATGCTACTATCTCAGATGAAATGTTACAAAAACTGTCTTTGGTCTACAATGATGACTTTGAATTGTTTGATTACGATAGTAAACCGAACAATTTATTTAACAGGGCGTCTGTGACGCATGTCTAGATACGTACATGACATTTGTCATCAGTATATTATATATTGTGTTTATTTCTGTAACTGACCAAACTACCCTTCATCAAGGTCTTTCAAATAGTGCTATTTGGAAGACCTTGCCTTCATAAATACATTTATCACGTTTATAAAATGTGTATGTTGTAAACATCATAGTCAAACTAGGAGTAAAACTATGATTAAAAATTAACTAAAAACGAGGAAGAAGTTGAATTATTAATAAAAGAAATGAAGTGTATCCAGACCAGCGTTGGTGTTCTCAAAAACGAAACTATGTTCATTTTTTGCCTCTAGGGTTTGAACCACAGATGCATAGGGTATGGACTCACCACCCAATCTTTTGTACGGGACATATACAAATACAAGATTTGAAACAACTGAAAACTCCAATCGCATATTTAAGGCATTTCTGTAAATGTGTTTTGAGAATTTCACTGTTTGGTAGCCGTAAAAAAGAGCAGAAGCACGAGCTAGACGTCATTCAATTAAAAACACAACTTCGAGACAAACAAATGATATTGTGGAAATTGTGAGAAGACTAACTCGTCATTTTGTCGTTATTTTACAACGAGACGTTCCTATGTTCTTATATAAAAGACATTTATTTAGGACCTCATTGTGTCAATGCGTTGAATAACCGTTATACAATGCTCAAAAGGGTCTGAATGCGTCAATTGGATAATATACGTTTTTAAAAATATGTATACTTTATTTGCGGTGGAGCCATTATACAGAGGTATCTTTTATCTCTCACACATCATGCGTTTTTCCGCTGGTCTAAAAAGAAGTCTGCGCAATTTAAAAGTATAACGTAGTTATGTACAGCGCAACATGACCCCCTTCTTAACATTTCGGATACCCTCCTCCCTACCTCTGAGGCACTCCACCTAACTCATGAGGCACTCCTCCTAACACATGAGGCACTCTTCCTAACTCATGAGGCACTCCTCTTAACTCATGAGGCACTCCTCTTAACTCATGAGGCACTCTTCCTAACTCATGAGGCACTCCTCCTAACTCATGAGGCACCCTTCCTAACTCATGAGGCACTCCTCCTACCTCTGAGGAACTCCTTCTAACTCATGAGGCACTCCTCCTAATTCATTAGGCACTCCTCTTAACTCATGACGCACTCCTCTTAACTCATGAGGCACTCCTCTTAACTCATGAGGCACTGGGGGGGGGGGGGGGGGGGGGGGGGGGAGAGAAAAATTTTTTTTTATTATTTTTTTTTTTTTAAATATTTTTTTTTTTTTTTTAAAAAATAGTTATAATATTTTTTTTATTATTTTATATTTTTTTTTTTATTTTTTTAATTTTATTTATTTTATCCTCCTAACTCATGAGGCACTCCTTCTAACTCATGAGGCACTCCTCCTTACTTATGATGTACTCCTCCTAACTCATGAGACACTCCTTCTAACTCACGAGGCACTCCTCCTAACTCATGAGGCACTCTTCCTAACTCATGAGGCACTCCTCCTAAATCATGAGGCACTCCTCCTAACTCATGAGGCATTCCTCCTTACTCATGAGGTACTCCTCCTAACTCATGAGGCACTCCTCCTTACTTATGAGGCACTCCTTCTAACTCATGAGGCACTCTTCCTAACTCATAAGGCACTCCTACTAACACATGAGGTACACTAAAGTAAAACTTTAAAAATTTGTATTAATACACGTGAACTTTAAAACACATTATTTTATATTTAAAAAGCGGGGGGGGGGGGGGGGGGGGGGGGGGGGGGGGGGGGGGGGGGGGGGGGGGGGGGGGGGGGGGGGGGGGGGGGGGGGGGGGGGGGGGGGGGGGGGGGGGGGGGGGGGGGGGGGGGGGGGGGGGGGGGGGGGGGGGGGGGGGGGGGGGGGGGGGGGGGGGGGGGGGGGGGGGGGGGCCCCTTTTTTGGGGGGGGGCCCCCAATTTTTTTTTTGGGCCCCAAAAAAAAAAAAAAGTTGGGGGTGTCACCTCTGTGCCACCTAATCAGCAGAAAAACACAGACTCATTTTTATTCTTACTACAGAATGATGGAGTTAATAGTGAATATCTTAAAACGGAAACATTTGTCATTATACATGTAGCCATCACCATAGGAACACTGTTGTTAGAGCAATGACCTTACAAAAAATCACCAAGCATTTATTGTGCCAAATGCGAATATGCGGCCTTTAGATTTTTTTTATAAACAGTTCGAAATTGGACCTGAAGGAAATTTCAAAGCACATGTCGTTTTTCAAGACCATGCCTTTGAAATTGATGCATTGAGATACTTTTGTAGATTTCAAACGCCACTGCGTCCATGTGTAACAAGGTGAATAAGGATGATTCAGGTTTTCTTGCTGAAATATAGCTCACCTGTACGATTTACCTATCATTTGAATAGCCGCTCCCCTCACTATGATACGTTTACATCTTATACTAACCTGGGAACCACAATGAGATCAAACATTTATAATAACCATGACAAGCAATTTTAGTTGTGCTATCTGCGATTTATATAAATATGAGGGTCAGTATGAAAGAAAGAGGCATACACATAAAATAGAGGGATCCCGTGATCGGTTGCATAGGGCTAAAATGAAACTGTTCCTTTCTAATCTTTATTTTAGTTGATTACTACTGCTTTATTAACATTTTTCGACTGCAATTTTAATGCTTTATACAAAATTTCAATCGCGGAAAATATTTAGCTACAAATCATATGGCAGTATTATAGACAAATCCTCTCTTCATTGTTTGAAACGCTTACGCGTCAAGCATACCATTCGAAATGTAGGTCACACATTTCTTTGTCAAATTGTTTGAAGTTGTGCACTAAATCACAGGTGAATTTATCTTTTCCGCTAGTCTAAACTATATCGGATTGATTTAAAATTTCGCATAAAACATTTAGTATGCTTTATATTCTAATTTATTATAAAAAAATCGAGGTTTTACTAAATGCGGAAGTAAACAACCTCGCTTTGTAATCGGTAGTAGTGTCCTCGTAAGATTATCTTATTCGTGAAATTTACTGAAGTTTACGGATAAATACCAGTACCGCACAAAGCATCATAAACGTGTTTAGATAGTTAGCAAAGAATTATTAACATCTCAAAATAAATATGCAGCAGATATCAGATCTCTGAATAATCATTATTATTTAGTTATGAGGTATTGAAAGGAACCGATGTAATTGTGAAGGTCATTGATAGAATATTTTTTTTTGGTAATAGAAAACGGGTTCTTGTATTCAGAAATTAAGAAAAAAAACTTTTTGAGACGCAGCAGCAAGTATACTTAGAAAACTGTTTGAGCAAAAAGAAACCCTGTAACTTAACAATTAATAATAACCCGAAACAATTTTCTCACCAAGAGACTAAAGTATAAATTTCATAAATATATCAAATAATTAACCTTGTATTTAAAAGGGTCACAATGAAATAAAAAAAGATTCTATATTATGAACCATGACAAACAATTTTAAGTTGTGTTGTGCTTGCTGTGATTTATGTAAACACTAATTATATATGAACCACTATCACCAATTAAAACATTCTTCTACGAGTATTCTCGAAGTTGAAACTCGTGAAGAAATTGCTTGTTGTAAGCGATAGTAAATAGCCAAGGATACTTTTTTTTTAGAACACTTAACGGCGTAAGCAGCGGGATTTTTCTCCTCGAAATAATATCACTGTAAAATGTTCTCTTTCTCTTTATATCCATAGCAAAGTTATATGCGTTATAATCCGACATGAAATGAAAGCAGAAAGTGGAAAAGTGTCTTTTTTATAATGTCAAAATTGAAAGATAAAAATATTTTTCCACTTAATCGATTGGAGGAAAAAAAGGGCAAGCATCGCATTAGGGTAAAAAACCGCCTAAGTGACAAGCACCACATAAGGGTAAAAAACTGCATAAGGGACAATCACCACATTTGGGAAGAAACCGCATTAGGGTAAAAAAAACATTAAGAGTAAAAAACCGCATAAGGGTAGAAAACCGCAATAGGGGAAAAACCGTATAAGGGTAAAAATCTGCATTAGGGTAAAAAACCGCAGGTCTTCAAAATGACACTACATTGTATACATACAGTGCGTGATATTGCACGTATTGGCTGTGTTTCACTGTCAAGAGTAAATTTCATTCTCAAGAAAAATTAGAAAGCTAGACAGATGTTTGCTAAGTAAGTGACCCATCTATTACCTGACGACCTAAAAAGGGTGTGCATTGTAACCGCCAAAAAATATGACGAAAAGCAATTTGCAAATGTTGTCACAGTTGATGAAACCTGGATACATGTACACTATTTTGAAATCTTGCGAAAGGCTGGGAACACATTATGGGCCCACCAAACATGATAAAAGGCCAAATTGAATAATTTCCAACGCACATTAAGCGCAACTTGAGGTTTTGTATTCCATATTCTTTTTCTTGTAGAGTTATAGCAAAACAGGTACCAGTTAAATGGGGCAAAAGTTTGACTTGAAGGTACATTGTACTACCTTCAAGTGGTAGTGAAAAAGAAAATGAAACGTCGCCCTGTCAAAGACTTCTAATATGTTCGACTGTAGCATTGCATTGCACACCAGCGCACACCTATGACATGGTTACCTTTTCTGAATTCGAAAAAAGTTACTGTGCTTCCATATCATCCTTGAATCCCAGACTTAGCACCATGCGACTTTAAAAATTGAAAAGCTTTCTGTCTTGTCGTAGATATTGGTCGCCGCAGGCTTTTGGTTCTACCGTTCACCAGCGCCTTTGTAGTATACCTAAATCAGCCTACAAAGCATGATACTTAATACATTCCGAACACAACTCGTATAGAATTCATTAAATTGAATGCATCCAAGACACAGGGCTGGATGGCACTCCTGGAAGATTTGTTCGGGATGGTGCAGACGTTAATAATACTCTCATGTCACACATGATTAGAATAATATTTGCGATAACATTAAGAAAATCAGCAACAAGCAAATTAAGTTAAGAAACACTCACCTAACTGTGCACGCCACAGAGAAATTTTTGATGTTTTATCGTAATGTGGATAATGTCTGATTACATATTTTAATTTTATATTCTGGAAATTGTGCTGTGATAGTATTCAGGGCATCGGTCATTAAATTTTTGTAATTACATTTTAAATCCAATGCACGACATATCGCTTGAAACGATACAAATATTTTAATAATACGTAATGTTATACACCAGTATTTGCTAAAAATGTATTAAATTTTTGTAACTTAAGGATTCATTCGAACTTACTATTTTACATTGAGTCCTCTGCAGTATCTGAACGTGGTTTTATTTAATTCTGCTCGCTTTTCAAGGAAAACAAAGACAAAATACTTATGTGAATCGAGCACAAATTTCTGCGTGCATGATACGTAAATGGCTTTTCATCAGCGACGAAATGGCACGCTTGCCGCAGACTGCATACTTTGGTAACAAATCAGGCCGAACGATAAGTTCAAATTAAACTCCTTTAAGTACTTCGTTTGTCTTTAAAATGTATGATTTTATCTTTCTTTTATGCTCTACTTTTTTCTTGGCTCACCTAAGCATTCTTTTTTATTTGTTTATGTTAACGTGCAACAAATAATTGCATTTTGTACCGTTAATACCTTTCAGGGTACACAGGGTTACATTCGCGCTGAACGATTACATCGGCACTGTAACATGCGTGGATCTAAATACAAGACTGACTATCTTTTTGTGAAAGGTAAATATAACACTACCGGTGGCGATGTTCAACTCGTGCCTGTTTGGAAAGCTGGTACTACATTCTTAAGGAGACTATTTATGATGAAAACGTTGAAAAGGTTCGAAAATGTTACGAATCCATTCAATATTAGCTTCTCAGAAGACTTTAATGCAGAAAAGGGGTTTCTTTCAGAAAGTTCTAAAAAGTTTGTTTTCGTCAGAAATAGTAATATAAAATTTTGCCCATACCCGAAAATTTTGCCCATACGATGTAGCAGTTACTTCCCCTACATCGTATGTACCGGCATATGTGCTCATATGATCTAAGGGAAATAATTGTGACAGTCACTCGAGTTTTATGTTGACAAGAGTTTTCCTTTTGAATGATGAGGAGTGAAACAATGACGCGATTGAATCCGACTCGATAAAAAGAGTCGCGAACGTTTCACTCGTGCCTCGGACGTTGAACCTGTCTGGCCATACATCATGGATGATGGAGAAAAAGACCGCATCTTAAAACAATACTATTTCGAGGAGAAAAATCCCGCCGCTTACGCCGGTCCGCAGAAGCTATATCGTTTTCTTGAAAAGAAACAAGGTCCATAGAGGTATAAAATAATATTATCTCGTTTGACACAGTGAATCCTGGAAGTCTGCGAGGATGCCAGAGACAGTCGCAGACTGTTGTATTTGACCTGGGGAGGGAAACAGAGGTCGAAAATGACCTTAACTCGTTTGGCACCAAGATCCTGGAAGTCTGCTAGAGTGCCAAATACAGTCGCAGACCATTGTATTTGACTAGGAATGGTTCCTAGAGGTCTGAACTGATCTTAACTCATTTGGCACTGATATCCTGAAAGTCTGCGAGGGTGTAAAAGACAGTCTCAGACCATTGTATTTGACAAGGGAAGGTGCATAGAGATTGAAAATGACCTTAACTCGTTTGGCACCAAGATCCTGGAAGTCTGCTAGAGTGCCAAATACAGTCGCAGACCATTGTATTTGACTAGGAATGGTTCCTAGAGGTCTAAACTGGTCTATAAGCCACACGAAGTGACAAGATGAGTCATTCAGGAGGTATGATGAGGTATTGAGGAGGTAATGAGGAGGCATGAGGAGGTAATGAGGAGGTACGATGAGGCATGAGGAGGTGATGAGGAGGTATGATGAGGTATTGAGGAGGTAATGAGGAGGTTATGAGGAGGGTCACTTCTTGTGGCTTGTAGTGTTGATATATATGATAGTGATTTGGTACAGACGGCGAGGTCAGTTGCTAATAAAGCGAGACCGTTATCTCACTATGGAGAGTAACGACAAGAACATCATATTTCATTGTAGGAAATGTGGTTACGTTTTTTTTTTTTTTTGCTTTGGAGAAACCTATTACACCACTTCAGAGTATGGCATACATGCGAGTATTATTCAAATATCTGTGTATGCTGCGACTGCGTGTTTTGAAAACAGTAAGGCATTTCTCAAGCATGTGAAAATGAAAGCCTCGGAGGTAGTGATTCGGTCTCCTGAATGTTTGCGGCTATATGCGTCAAAATGTTTTATTCGATTTCTATCTATATGGCACTGGTTTCTGCAAATGAGACATGTATGTTGATATTTCGGATTATTTCATTTCAAATTTGGGGTATGCCGTCGAAATCATACAAGTAATACTGGACTTTAATGAGCACCCCAATGACCAATAAATGGAACCTACCCATTGTAAAATTCCAAATGAAACACTTATAAAAAGATAGGACGGTTTATTCAAGCGTATAATGCAATGAAAATAAAACAAACTTTTGCGTATATTTCTCAACATACATGTAGATTAATCAAATATTTAAAAAAAATTTGATAACTAATATATTTCGAAAGGACATCAACTGCATACTTATCGGAGGTAAGGGAGTGCCCCCAAACGTGTCTGACACCACCCCCTAACGAAGGGGGGCACTCCCTTACCTCCGAGGAGTTAACCATATTTGAATCATAAACTTAAGAAGGACTCCATTTAAGCGTGTAAGTGAACAATATAGTCGAACTGATAGATAAGCTGGTAGTAAGTAGGATATATACCTATTTACGTGTGAATATCGATATTATTGCAACGGTGGTTTTTAAACGTCTTAAAGCTTGAGTCTTAAACGATAAATAAATAGAATGACATTTTTTACTTAAGTGATTGCTTGGATGTCAAGAAGTGAAGACGCACACCTGAGAAAAATGGATATATTCGATACAAAAGAAAAGAGAGTAAAGAGGAAGTTTAATAGGAGCGCATCTCGTAAAAGCCATGTGCCTCATTCTGAAATGTATATACGGATGGTCCTCCCAGCGGAGCAGACGACAGCTATAGCTAAGAGTATGCTTGATCGTCAGTCCAAACCTAAAGTGACATTAATCGATCTGGAATTGCAACGAATGAAAGAAGTTAGTAAATCACGGAAGCGTAAAGGTTCCATAGGGAAGTTAGATGGTATTAGTAACAAGAGTAACAAGAAACTTAGGCAGAGGGCACCATCTGCGAGCAGAAAGCCGAAGCAGACCTCAAAAGAAGATGAAAACATCACTACTATTGGACAGGTATTAAACTGAACACTTACATGACTCCTCCTCATTTGCAGTTTAGCCTTCAAGCGCGATGTTTGAATGTGATATATGTTTCAAAGTCTTTAGAAGACGGGATAATATGTTGCGGCATAAAAGGTCTGCACATCCGGACGAAGATTCAGAGGAAGACGCGATGTCAGACATTTCTGTACAAGAGGACATTTTTGGACCTGTTAATGAAAACAATTCTGATAACAGCGACGACGATATGTCTGTAACATCTGAGAAGAGTTTGGATATTGACCCTTGGGAATACATTGTAGAGGAAGCGTTTGATAAGTGCCAGTCGCAGTATGAAACCGAAGTGAAGGAGCTTATGGAAGAAGATACCGAGGTCAGTGAAAGTGAAGCCAGAGAAAATGTCTTTGAGGACATGAAAAGCACTTACAGGAAAGCCATGATGAACATTTTCGGTAGAAAACTGGTGTGGTTCGATGCTATGAAGAAGGATCCCATCTATAAAGCGATAAAGAAGACAGTCAATCAACTAATTGCAACAGAACACTACGAAGGGGAGGAAGCCTTAAAGTACGCCATTCTTAAACGGAGATTTCTGTTTGATAAAGTGCTGGACAATTACGTCACTCCACAGTTGGAAGAGGAAGAAGATACGGAACAAATGGAAGATACTGAGTGAGAGTGATACATGTATAACAGGACTGTCAAACTTGTTCGGCTAATAGTAAAACGATATTGTCGAAGCTAAAGTGAGCTGCGTGTCTTTTGTATAAAAAAGCCTTTATGATCTGTGACATTTCTATCAACGAATTGACTGACTTCATTCATTTGTTCCATCTGGAAAGAGCAAAACTTGTGTCTGTTTTATTAAAACTCACGCTTTTATATTAAAGAAATGTAGATAATTTAGAAGAAAAAAATAAATGTAGCTAATAAACACAGATGTTGCTTTGTGACTTCTTTTTCTCGGTCATTTTTCCAATAGGTGGTGTTTACCATTTAACTAAGGGTATATAAAAACGTCTAGCAACAAGCAAGAGTTTAAATCAAGTAATAAGCTTTTATCTAAAACTATTCATTTAAAATATACGCAAGATTAAAATGTTTTCCTACAGCGCTCACTCCACTAAAATTAACGCTATTCAAAGAAAAGACTTGCGGTTTACCGGTCGCAGTGTGTGCTTGGAGTTCTTTAAAAAAATGTAATTTAATCGTGTCACCATGACAATCTCGCATGTTATTTAATACCTATTTGTGGTTTTCATAAGTATGCAGTTGATGTCCTTTCGAAATATATTAGTTATCAACTTTTTTTTAAATATTTGATTAATCTACATGTATGTTGAGAAATATACGCAAAAGTTTGTTTTATTTTCATTGCATTATACACTTGAATAAACCGTCCTATCTTTTTATAAGTGTTTCATTTGGAATTTTACAATGGGTAGGTTCCATTTATTGGTCATTGGGGTGCTCATTAAAGTCCAGTATTACTTGTATGATTTCGACGGCATACCCCAAATTTGAAATGAAATAATCCGAAATATCAACATACATGTCTCATTTGCAGAAACCAGTGCCATATAGATAGAAATCGAATAAAACATTTTGACGCATATAGCCGCAAACATTCAGGAGACCGAACCAAACGACTTTTACCTCCCTTAGATATCCCTAAAAGGTTAGAATCCGTTTGCATTGGTCTGTTTCTCCTCACTACCTCCGAGGCTTTCATTTTCACATGCTTGAGAAATGCCTTACGGTTTTCAAAACACGCAGTCGCAGCATACACAGATATTTGAATAATACTCGCATGTATGCCATACTCTGAAGTGGTGTAATAGGTTTCTCCAAAGCAAAAAAAAAAAAAAAAACGTAACCACATTTCCTACAATGAAATATGATGTTCTTGTCGTTACTCTCCATAGTGAGATAACGGTCTCGCTTTATTAGCAACTGACCTCGCCGTCTGTACCAAATCACTATCATATATATCAACACTACAAGCCACAAGAAGTGATCCTCCTCATAACCTCCTCATTACCTCCTCAATACCTCATCATACCTCCTCATCACCTCCTCATGCCTCATCGTACCTCCTCATTACCTCCTCATGCCTCCTCATTACCTCCTCAATACCTCATCATACCTCCTGAATGACTCATCTTGTCACTTCGTGTGGCTTATAGTGTTGATATATATAATAGTGAATTCCTACTATACCCCTGTAGAGATATATTATGTGACCTTTGCTCTGCTACACATCCTATAGAAAACCGACTCATGCATGTAAGATTTACACACTATTTCGATTTTGACAGAGGCGATATACACATCGTCTTATGTTCATAGAACCAGTCAACAAGTTGCCAATGTTTGCTACTTAACACATTTTTAACCCATTCATGCCTAGCGTCTCATTACAAAAGTCAATGCAAACCTCTATGCGCCTTCCCGAGTCAGATACAACGGTCTGCGATTATCTCTGGCACTCTCGCAGACTTCCGGGATCTTGGTGCCAATCAAGTAAAGGTCATTTTTGAGCTCTATGGTCCCTCCCTAGTCAAATACAATGGTCTGAGACTGTCTTTTACACCCTCGCAGACTTTCAGGATCTCAGTGCCAAATGAGTTAAGACCAGTTCAGACCTCTAGGAACCATTCCTAGTCAAATACAATGGTCTGCGACTGTATTTGGCACTCTAGCAGACTTCCAGGATCTTGGTGCCAAACGAGTTAAGGTCATTTTCGACCTCTGTTTCCCTCTCCAGGTCAAATACAACAGTCTGCGACTGTCTCTGGCATCCTCGCAGACTTCCAGGATTCACTGTGTCAAACGAGATAATATTATTTTATACCTCTATGGACCTTGTTTCTTTTCAAGAAAACGATATAGCTTCTGCGGACCGGCGTAAGCGGCGGGATTTTTCTCCTCGAAATAGTATTGTTTTAAGATGCGGTCTTTTTCTCCATCATCCATGATGTATGGCCAGACAGGTTCAACGTCCGAGGCACGAGTGAAACGTTCGCGACTCTTTTTATCGAGTCGGATTCAATCGCGTCATTGTTTCACTCCTCATCATTCAAAAGGAAAACTCTTGTCAACATAAAACTCGAGTGACTGTCACAATTATTTCCCTTAGATCATATGAGCACATATGCCGGTACATACGATGTAGGGGAAGTAACTGCTACATCGTATGGGCAAAATTTTCGGGTATGGGCAAAATTTTCGGGGGGGGACCCCCCATTTTATACTACTAGAAATCCCTATGACCGATTGCTATCTGGCTATGTTGACAAACTTTTGGCACCAAATCCCATCTATTGGAAACTTATAGGAATTCCAGCTATTAGATACGGAAGACCAAATCCATCAGAAAAAAGTCTTAAATGTGGACACGATTTGACATTTGAAGAATATGTTAAGTATGTAGTCTTTAATCTTGGGTCTACTAATCCGGTAGAAAATCGCAGGAGACATAGACGTAAAGGTGTGCACCATGACGGCCATTTTACGTCATCGACAGAAATTTCCAAACCATGCATCATAAAGTACGACTTTGTCGGAAAGATGGAAACATTCACCGCTGATTCTTTGGAATTAATCCGTCAGTTAAATCTGTCAAAGACGGAACGCATTTTGAAATCAATCGGAAGGGAAATGGCAGCAGACGACGCTATCCAGGACACTACATACCAACCATTTGACTTCCGGTCACGGTTTGCGAAATGCATAACAATGCGAGAAGCTTTGGACAGATCGTGGAAAAAGCTTCAAATACGAGGACTGATTGGTGAGCAAGAACTTCATATTGAAGAAAACGAGGCAGAAAAGTTAACTTACGTAGAATTTTTGCACAAGGCGAGGACTGCTAGACGTATCTCTAGAAAAGAAAATCGTGCTAAATTGAAGACGGCATATTTTGATAAATTTTATGCTACTATCCCAGATGAAATGTTACAAAAACTGTCTTCGGTCTACAGTGATGACTTTGAATTGTTTGATTACGATAGTAAACCGAACAATTTATTTAACAGGGCGTCTGTGACGCATGCCTTGATACGAACATGACATGTGTTACCAGTATATTATATCATAATATTATATTTATTTCTGTAACTCCATTTCATATATACATTAATTATGAAATGTGTATTTAATAAATAGCGTTGTCAAACGAGGAGTAAACCTATCATTAATTAGAGCTGGTTGTAAAACATGTATGTCCCCCCTTGATGCAAAAGTCAACTATGCAAAAGTCACTGTGAAATTTGCATGAGACCTAATAACCTGAAAATGAATAGGAGACATCGAATAGTAATGACAAATTAAGTTTAAAACAATTGTATGTATTTTGATCGTATGGCCTTAAAAAATTCAAACACGCCATTAAAATAAATTCAAAATCATGAGGCTTGAAAAAAAAATTGGCCTTACATAAAAAAATTTTTTTGGCCTTTGCAAAAAAAAGATTGTTGGCCTTAAAAAATGGCCTAAAAGCATTAGAAAACTTGTGTGCCTGAATGTTTCTATAAAGTTCGGCCTAAAAACAAATATTTGGCCTAAAAATTGGTGGCTTAAAATTTGGCCCTAAAGAAAAATCAAAGCGCTGAAGACGCTGGATTTGTTTGTGTATTCAAAATATTTGTCATTTGATTTGTTGTGACGGCTATTTCAGTCTGTAATCTTCATTAGTGAAGGCTATACCAATTGGTAATAAGATATGAACAGAATCGTCATTTATAAATCGTATTTTATATCGAATTTTATCTGTTTCTATTCCCGGTACACATAGACAGCAGGGATTTTCACTGCACTCAACAAAATGTTTTCACCTACAGTTCTACTGTCTAAAATCAGACACTGATCGAGCAGCTTGTTAGTAGTTACGGCGCTTCGATATCACAAACAAGCAGGCAATAGCACCGAGCAATAAGGGGATCAATTTATTGTGCGGACCGACAAAGTGATAATGCGTATCTATAATGCCACAATATACATTTATAGAACGAATATGGTTGAGACCAGGAAGTAACGATGTTCAAATGTTTTTCTGCAGTCATTGATATGTATTTTAACAAAATAGCTCATTCGATGCGTTTCAAGATAAAGAGGCCTACAGTCAAATATAGGGTAAATTGCCTTCTATTTAAAACAATCACCACCTATGAAATATATCAAATCGTTTAAACATCGACATTAACGTATCCTAACACATGTTTTCTGCTTAAGGTGCTCACTCGTATTTCTAATACATGTAGACTAGCTCGCGCCAGGTCCGCAGAATAAACATATCAGCAATAATGAAAGATATAATTACGTCCCTTGCCGCGACATTTATTGTTACAAAAACTCCGAAACATATGTTTTCTTTCCGCACAAGGTTTAGGAAATGGCCGGCGGGTTAAGAAATCGGAACTATTTCTATAGGGTGTATATATATAGTAAATCGTCCCTTATTTTTACGCATCATTGTAAAATGAAATACATCCGCGGTTCTTATTCGAAAACAGTTTACTTTAGTTATATTTACAAAATTTAGCTGATGCTGCATGAGTTTATAACATTATATATTTAAACAATACAACTTTCATGTCTGCAATGGCCATGGTTTCAAATGAAGAATCGTAATTTGGGATTATATGCTGACTGACGTGCCGGAGCTACTTCAGATTTGGTACTTAAGGAGTAGGCTTCGGAAAACGGTAAGTAAATTTGTTTGTTACACGCCTTAAAAAAATGTTGCCTGAAAAACAAAATTGGCATTAAAACAAATTGTGTTGGCCTTGTAACAAAATTTGTTGTTTTTTTTGCCCTTTTTGTGACCTTTGACCTACTGACGTCAAAATTAATAGGGGTCATCTGCTGGTCATGACCAACCTCCAAATCATGTTTCAAGATGCTAAGAATATGCATTCTTAAGTTATCGTTCGGAAACATTGTACAATTGCGGGTCACCGTGACATTGACTTCTACTGTTCTCAAAATCAATAGGGGTCATCTACTACTTATGACCAAATTCTACATCAAGTTTAAAGATCCTTGGCCCAAGGGTTCTCAAGTTATCATCCGGAAACCATTTTACTATTCCGGGAAACCAGTTGGTAGACGCTGGACCGACCGACCGACATACCGACCGACCGACTGCCTGCAAAACAAACCCTCTTCTTCGAAGGGGGCATAAACACTATAGAAAAACTATGATTAAAAAGTAACTAAAAATGAGGAAGAAGTTGAATAATTGATAATGTTTCCAGACCAGCGTTAGTGATTATGCTCATTTCCGCTTCTTGGGTTTGAACCACAGATACATGTGGTATGGACTCGCCACCCAATATTTTGTACTACAAGATTTGAAACAACTGAAAACTCCAATCGCATATTTAATATCGCGCGTTTGTGTAATAAGAAGTGACTAACCCGGTTTTTCCAATTGAAAACGATTTTCTTAATGAAAGGGGGGGGGGGGGGGGGGAGAGGGGGGGGGGGGGGGGGGGGGAGGAAAAAAGGGGTCAATCCAAGCTGCATTCATATGGTTGGATTTAGATAATTTCTAGAAAAAAAAACCACTTCTGTTACTTCTGCACAAATAACATTTACTGTACTGTACATGTATAATACATGACGTTATAAATATAGGTTTCTCGCATCGCAGTATATCAAAAAGCGTGCGCGGGATACAATAAAGATTACAGTGCGGCTTTCGTGACATTTGAAAACAGGGGCATGTTTTTGTTGTTGTATATTGTTGTGTAATTATCAAATGCAATTGACCAGTGTGCAATATGCAATAATGTGTGACCAGTTAGATTGCTGACAGGGGGGCGCCAATTAACAACAAATCATATGGCATCCTTTGTTGTGACCAGGAATACTCTATAACCGGTTCCTGTTGTGACTTATGCCCTTGGGCTAGATTAACTGTAATTCCTTCAATGGTTAGATCTACGTTAATTATTTACCATGGCAACGTTGTTAAAACGAGATATTGTTTAAAAATTAAAAAGTTTTATGGATTACTGGAGTGTTCCGCACCGTGTAAGTTAAACTCCTAGTAGAGTAACTGTTATATTCTATATAGGACCTTTGTTCTACATTATTTTTTTTAAATGATTTTAAATATAAATGCCAGCTTTTGTTATAAAGACTAGATCTTAAAAACATGTGTCTTAAATATTATCATAATATTCTGTAATAATTTGTAACAAAAGTTTTAACCTAACATCCTCGTATATGATGTAATTTGACATGATTTAAGTTATAGAAGTGAAGTTCTAGATTGGAAAAGTTTGTAACAAACAAAGTCTAAATCTTGTTATAAGAAACTTATTCCTTAAGAAAATACTTAAATTGAATAGATCGAGATCATTCTACAAAGGTCGAATTATAAATACATTTTCTGTCTTTATGTTGTGCATGACTTTCAAAGCTTGGGCCGTTTCACGCAGTTGCTACTCTAGAATTTTGAAACGTTCGTCATACAGTCACATGAAGTTCGGACCCGAAAAGTTATTTTTATAAAACACCCCGGGCCGACCATAAAAACATAATATATAATTCGTATTATGTATGCTTGATAGTCGCGCCGGGGTGTTTTATAAGAATGACTTTCCAGGGCCCAAACTTCATTCGACTGCGGTTTGTCCCTATTGTCTTAGTCACTGACTTTTTATATTGGAGTCCCAAGGTTACTGGTGTAGGCTTATTCTCTCACTCCATTTGTTGCTGCATCCACCCAGAACACACCAGGCGCCTCCCATTTACAAAAATAATATAATTAGTAAGTTAATCGTGTTTTTACACGGAGTTTTGTGTGCTCGTTTACTATAATCAATGTAACGGATCTTTCTCGAGTCCTGCAAGTGACGTCACACGGAAACTTTTCCGATATTTTACGGAAGTCGCCGAGGATCGTAATATTTGCGTTTCGGTGAAATACCGGCCAATTTGTTTTGGTGATTTATGCCCAATAAACACGTTTCTTGTCGAAAATTTCCGCACAACTGGGTTCAGTGCACTTAATTAACAAATGGCTTACAAAATATTAACAGGTGAAATTTTCAATCAATGGGACCTTTAAGATTTTCCTTACTCTTAACAGTTTCCTCAAGAAGATAATTTAAAAAGGAGAATGTTCATTGCAGCATGTTGAAAATTCATTAAATCTTCTATGACCATTTTCTACAATGATGGTGAAATTACACACAATCATTCACTTTTAAGCGAATTATGATAATTAAACATTTTGGACTTAAGTTCAAATACTTAAGATATCACTTAAGTTGCTACTTGAATATGATCCCTGATCCATATTGTTTGGGCGTTTTCTGTGGTAAATTAATAATAAACGGCAAAATGATATGATGGGACGATCAAAACATGCAAGCGTCTATGTATGTTTTCTATAGAAAAATGTCTTAACTATATACATTGTATAATCTAATAGTCAACCCTTTACAACGCATACTTGACTGTTCAGCACAATAAAAACGACTGGTACCTTTTTACCATGCTAAGTTGTGTATGGTCCATGTTCCGGGTCACTAGGTCAAAGTCACAGGGGCTCGACATTATAAAATTTCGTGTGCTCTTAATCTCCAAAATCCGGTCAGAAGTTATTTATACTTCACAGAAATGATTATAATGCCTTAAGTTGTGCAGGTCCAATAATTAAAGCATCAAATGTTTAATAAATTTTATATACTGTGTCAGTGGGGTGTTCGCCTTCAGTGATAGTTCTAGTTTAATGTTTAAAACTTTGCTTTTGTTGAATTTGTTTCAAAAAAATATAATATGAAATCGCGGGAAACAGCATTAGAAAGCATAGGACACATGATGTCATTTTAACGACGTCATTGTCGTTTGGTTTCTGGCATTCATTACGTTTGGTATACATTTTGACGTAAATTCGGGTAGAAAATTCTTATCCGTTATATTTCGATAAACCATATTAAAAACTTTTCATGTTCGACTCAGTTTGAGCATTAAATGGTGTGCATATGTATTTTGTTCATATAAAACAAAAGAGAAGCAATTTTGAAAGTCATATAAATTCTTATAGAAAGCATGCTAGAGTTTATCAAATGCTTGCATTTTATGTTGATTCAAACTGAGTCGAACATGTAAAATGTTTTATAATCACGTGCCATGAGTATGTTGAGATGAAATGATTTTCTTCCAAATTTTTTTTACCTCAACTATGAACGTATGAACGAACAGTTGTAAAGCTGCTGTAATAAGATTTTGATGGGGAAAAAAATTATTGAACATATAGTGTAGCGTTGCTCACCAACATTTTAAACAAACTTTTCAAATTGCTATATGCAGATATTTACGTGTCTTGTTGATTCTAGCCATTACGTATACATATCATGTTTTAGTATATGGTTTTGGAGAAATTTGATTTATTCACCGTAAACTGTGAACGAGCAGCTTTAAACTATTTCAACAAATTTTCAAAATATGTCATTATAATATGTATTGATTCTCAGTACAAATTAAAGAATGGTGTTTCATAGAAGGTTACAGTTTAGGCTGAACTTTTCAGTATGAAATCATGTCTTCTTTCTTTTTCTTGTACTTACCTGTTATAACTGGCATAAAGCATTACAGCCTGGAGGATTAACAGGGATAGTGTGTATTTTATGCGTAGATTTAAAAAATAACATAAGATATTTTTACTGTTATACCCATGATTGTAATAATGATTCAGATGTGGGAAACTGAATCACAATTAATTTTATTGAGATTATTTAACAGTCTCATATAATTCATATATGAATGTCATTGTGCATGGTATTTTATTCATGCAATGAACTGATGTGAAATAAAGAGAATTAATAGAAAATAAATGAATAAATACAAAATATAATTTATTTAGCAATCATAATGCAGGCAATTTAAAGTACAGCCTAAAATAACGATACAAACAAAAATACGGTATGTTAAAAAACTTAATTGCCTTGTACTAAATTTTGCACTAGTGTAATAATTGTATCTATATATAACTGAACAAGCGGAATAGCTCAAAGATCAACCACGAACGGTATACTAACTACTAAACCTAATGGTATAATTGCATACAAACCATTGAAAAGTATTGATCTAATCGCATTTGCCCCGTCAGTTAAAATTCAATACTGCCAAAATTGATAATAATCAGTTTTCACGCAATTGGTCATTTATATTCGTCATTTATATATTCATTTTTTTCAGATATTGAGCCATATTTAAAGTTTATATTAAAACGAACATACCTATATTACTCTATTGGCGTTGTCTATATTATTACGGATAAGTTTCATAGATATGCTAGGGTCGCAACGAAGCACAGGACAATGCAGTAAGACGGTACGTTTTAAAGATTTGTCTTTTTCCTTCACTCAACTTCTAGCTCCCAATGCGGATGCTTTAACACTACACTAAGGGAGACGGTTATATATTGCCTAATTCCAAAGCTTTCAAATATTACGCGGAAAACTTAAGTTAACATTTAACATAATAATAATATTTTACAACTTCTGGTTTAACATTGTGGTTTGTTGAACTATAATGTTTCACACAAACGAATTCGTCACAGTAATGTATTCGTACGAATTCCTCATACATGTGTATCAAATACGTGCGAATATGCCACAAATAGGTATTATGAAATTTCCCTACCCCCTGTTTGCACCACCTCTTCGTACAAACAAACATTTCACCATATGTGTGACAAATACGAATATGTCACAAGTAGGTATAAAATGTGTAAAATTATATCATTATATTATTCATGTTTGAACGAGCCTCGTGTATGAAACTTCTCTCGTATATTACCTCTTTTTGTCATGTATACTTGTATGATATGAGTGAAATAAAGGTTTTTCACTTTGAATTTTCCTGCCAATTGTTTTCACCACCTCTTAGTACCAACGAATTTTCACAGTCCATTTATAATTCATTGATTTAGCTATTGATGATCATTTAATCCATGATAGCTCTTTACCAGCCGCCGTAGCTTAGAACAAGAATACTGTAATACAAAAGTATCACAGCGGACCTTAGAACAGTGTCTTAACTTGATAAATTATCGCCAAGTCCCTATACATTTTTGCTTTTATGTTTGCTTTTCGACTTTTTGCAATTTGAGCAAAACTGTTCCTCATATTACAACTTTTATCTTAAAGAAACTTTATAGTTTTTAAAGCAATGACTATAATACCAACAGTCCACTTTTTTGTTGAAAGAGAAAATGTAACAGACGTTGATGCCTTACATCAAGACAAAGCAAATTCAGTAAACAACAATAACCGGTGAAATGGTAATTTAAGTAATGCATTCTTAGGCAATATATACAACCATTCACATTGCACTCGGCATTGTTTGTTGTTCAGTGACTGTGCAATGATATAAATCTCGCACGGTCTTTTGACCCCTCGGATTGATTAAAATTGACTGTTTTGTCATATGTACAAAGGCCAAAATACCATGTTCGGATAAAACTTCCGTTCAAAAACATACTGTAGTATAATTGTGTATACCAGCTTTAAAAACGTGAGGCGTGGTAACATAATGGACCCACTTTACCGGAAGATAACGGCATGTTTGACCTATACAGGTGTTTTATACTTGCCGAACAAAAAAAATGTCCACTGCTTTCTTAACGTTTTACAGAGACGTATTAAATAATTTGACGTTTACATGAATGGAAAGATAATAGCATAAATCTTATGACATTTTAAAGCTATACATTGAAGAATTATGTTAACCCATCTTTATCTTACTTTCTTAGGCTATTTTCATTCATTTTCATAATATTTGTGCAAAGAACTATCCACTACTTCACTTACATAACCCGTTTTTACGAACTAACCGATCAGTAACAAGAGAAGGGGGGGGGGGGGGGGGTAAAAAAGAATAACGTTACATTTGAACAACTGGGCACGCTGGTCAGTTAACGAATTTTCCAATTTACGAATTTGAAATTGACGTGAATATAATTAATTATACTGTATACATGGGAACCATTTCTGTGCGGGACCAGTAACGGCAGAGTTATGGCCCTTGATTAAGCAAGAGAACTGCCTTGTAGTACAATTGAATATGTCAAGGGCCATAACTGAAATGTTGAAATAAGCACGACTGTCGCACTACTTTCTACACGTTTTCATGTAATGGTAATTTGTGCCAAGTCATTCTATAATCCCGCTATATGCGGCAAAGTTATGCCAACGACACGAACAACACCATTACTATACATTATATAGTAAAAATCAACGAAGTTCAAAGTGCACTGTGCTCTTGACCGTTGAACTATTGACCCGTGTCTTGTTAGCCACACATTGTCTTGATGTAGTAACACTTGTGTCGAAATCAGTCCATGTATCATGAAGTTACTGACCGGACACGAAATGCGACAGACAGACAGACGGACTAACGGACGAACTCGAGCGATCCTATAGTCTCCAAAGCAACAATGATCTTCTATTCATTTAGACCAATCATGCTTTGTGTCAAACAGATATCAATCTATTGAATGTGAAAGGATTTCATGTTTAAGACCTTTGTGAGTTTGACCTTTGACAGAGTGACCCGTAAAACTATGTGGAACTTCTACTACACACCTGATCCAATGACATAGAATTCTACATGGGTCATCTACTCTATATGTTCTATATGAGGGCTCTATCAGACAGAGCAAAAACAATATGCCGCTTGATCAATGTGGGTAACATAAACTGTTAATTTGTGGTACTGATGCGCAGTTATTAACAACTCAGGCATCCGGCCTTCGTGGCTAATTACTGCGTATCAATACTCCAAATCATTGTTTATTAAACGATGAACACCGCTGGAACGGGTGTTATTTCCTAATGAATTTTTGTATGTATAAATATATTTTTTCGTAAGTAACATTGACCTTAACCTTGACCCTAGTGACCTGCAATGCAAATTAGCTTCCTCTCCACACAAGCTCTCTACATACCAAGTTTCATTGCAATTTGTCATTCCTAACTAGAGTCATTGAGCGGAAACCATTTTTCTATTTTAGTAACAGTGACCTTGACCTTGACCCTAGGTGGTGAACATTTGTGGTGAACTTTTCTAAAATCCTTCAAAGGGTTCAAGAGATATGGAGCGGATACGATTTGTGATGGACAGACAGATGGACAGACAGACTAACGGACTGACGGACGGACAGACAACTTGACCAAAAACAATATGTCTCTCCCCTGTTATGTTGGGGAGACATAAATCACTTGTGACTAATATTTTGGAAAACTTACAGAACGTCGTACGGCTTCCGGCATTCATTACGATCGGTATATACATTTTGAGTTAATCCGGGTGGAAAATGTTGATAATTTTAACTAAATGGACAGTGAGTTTATCGGGATATAATCCACCGTTATATTTGGATAAACCACCGAAAAATAAGAATAATCGCAATATTCGATAAGAAAAGTCAATACATAGCCGGCTTCTGTTATATTATAAACAAGTGTTATCAAATGATAAAGGGAGACTAACTCGGTTAAAGTAACGGCTTTTGAACGTGAGCTTCACCGTTTTCAGATGCCGTTTTTATCTTCTGTTTGGACATTTAATAAACAGGTTTCGAGCTATGTCCCAGACTAGTATCATTTCACACAATAAAGGAAGATATATTACATATGAATAGGATTGAATTCTTAATATCTTCAAATTAACTTTTAAATGCTGTAAAACAAAGACCCAACCATTTACATTAATGTGGAAGCATGTGGTCATATTGATACAAGTCACTAGTACTGCTCTAGTCACTGCATTTTCTCGCAGTAGTTTCTGTCGCTGTGAATTCTTGATCTGGTTTAAGGAATTATAATCCGGACGAGGTCAAGTTCACAAAGGACGATGGTCAGATTTGGGCAAAGGCATAAGTTATAGTTCTTTGTGTCGCCACTTCCACAAAATGGGATATATCAAGGCGCTAAATATCAAATCTATCCCTGATATATTTTTCAAGTCGTCATGATCAGAACAAAACAACAAATAAAAAGGTTCCAGTATAATTTCCTGTAAGGTATTTCTTTATTTTTGAAATAATACGCTACCAAATCATTAAGCGTTACCTGAAACGCTTTTAAGAAATTTCATTAAAACATGTAGCGTGGCGGTCCTATCAAACAAAGCTCACCAAGATTGCAAAATATTTTCTCAAATTTCTGTGTAGATTTGTGTTGTTAATTTGGAGTGTTTTAAATTCTGTCACTGTGAACGAGAAACTTTAACAAATACTACATACCATAGTAACTTTTGAATATTTCCAGTTTACTAGTTCTTTGTATATTATGCAAAGATGAATTGTAGTTCACGAAATCAATCTTTAATTGAAGTGCTTTACGTTCTCTGCGAACCTTTGCAAGAGATTACAGAGGACTGACAGAAGGCAGCTGTTTTTGATCGGATTACTTACAACGCCATTGTATTTTCTTCTCATAAATACAGGTAAGTCATTTTCATTTCACCATTCTAAAATTTGGCGGGAATCTGATCACCAGAGACACCTGGAGGCAGTTTTTTAGCGTGAACACTATAGACAAAATGATTAAAGCACGATAGTGCAGTTTGTAGTTCCCTGACAGAAAAAAGTTTATAGCCTTATCTCACGTCTACCCATTAATCATCGCGGAGTGATAGGCAATGCTTTACTGGAGTAGCTGAAATCAACAAATAGCTTTTTTCATGAAAATAGAATTTCATATACGAAAGTAGATTTGTTTTGGTGCAATTATGTGTTTAATTGGTAATTGGTAAAAAATGTCCTATCACGTAAACAATTGAATTTGTACATTATTGGCCAAAAATGCTGACCTTATTTAACGCCTGACATTAGGATTCCGCTTTACATTTTTTTTCTCTTTTAAGCCCAGGCAATCATCTTGACTGGAAAAGTTAAAGTTAAGTTACGACCGCTTTTTAGTACTTCGGTACTTTGATTCTTTGCTAACCTCAGTCGAATTACGTTTTTCATGTAGACACCAATCAGAGGACTGCTGTAGAACGATTTTGCATCGCTTAAGTTCTACAAAATGTATATCAGTGTTTACTCTACCACTTATTGACAATTTAATCTGGATCATACCGCTTCTTTCTTCATCTTTCTATCATATTATATGAATATAACATTACAGCTACAGCATCAATTGTCTCTTTCCACAGATAAAGGTGTTCAACTAAAATTTATAATGTCTTTAAATCTGAACTTGGTAAAGTTAGGCATTAAGGAAAATTCAACTTTTACATCCGTAATTTTCCCTTTACTTTACCAAATTAATATCAACTCAACATAAGGGTTTCGAACTTCCAGCCTTACGCCCATTCCTGACACCAACTAGCTACGACTTTAGCATGTATAGTGTATTAACATATAAATATATAATATAGGAACTGAATCATCTATATATTGAGCTCAACTGATAAATTGTTTGAAACATGTTTATCAAAATTGCATATTTAGCTCAATGCTAGTCGGTTTTTGACAATAATCTTTTACAGAAGCAAATACTACTAGTAAGTACTTCAGAGAGCATGGAATACCTACAAGTATTATGTCACAAGGTGGGGTAGCTTTGAAGAACAACACCCGATATGCTATTCCTGGTATCATAACCCTGGCAACCATGGTACGAATTTAAGCTGATTTCATACAATACAAATGTAATTTGGGTTTAAACAAGGTAAAATCTGATACATGTATGTAGTTATCAATGTGGTCTTAGTTTCGGGATGCATGTATTTGTAAACATTTAGTAGCTTGAATACAATCAGAACTCAAAATGGTGTTTATACAGAAAGATTTTACATTTGTACAAATGTTGTGGCGTTTTCAGACAATAAACCCTCAGTTGCTTCTGTTAAAGAAAAATTATATTATTGTCTGTGAGGGGTCAACGGACTACAACTCTAACTACTTTTCACCATTGACAATAAATATAGCTTGTTCTTCTTACTTCGTTTGATATTGAAATGATTTAATTGGACTTAAGATATTCGATGTTAAAATTCTTGATGTTGACATACTTGAGTGCAAAGGCAATAGATTAAGGAAGTTAAACACTTGTTGTTGTTTTTCATTTCAGGATGACAATGCCAGAACATTGAAATCTAAGTACGTGTCCTACAGAGCTGGATATGAGCGTGCAGTAAACGTAACAAATAGTTGCAATAAACAAATTAACAAAAAGTCCCCAGTTACTGTGCGGACACACTTAACAAAAAATAAGTTTATAAGCAATAAGCAAGGAAATGTTAAAATGTGTCCAATATGGAAGGTAGGAACTACATTTTTCTTCAGACTATTTGCTATCAAAAACAAGAACTTAGTAAATCCATATGATTTAAGCTTTCTACTCAAACACCACCTGTATACTCCTAGAATACATACATCAACCGGCACTAAGACATTTCTATTTGTCCGCGACCCCTATCACCGGCTTCTGTCAAGTTATGTTGATAAACTGATGGCACCAAATCCGGTTTACTGGCAAATCCTTGGCGTTCCTGCCATTCGTCTCGCAAGAAGAAATGCACATCATACAAGTTTATCATGTGGTCATGATTTAAAATTCAGGGAGTACGTGAAATATGTAGCTGACACTTTGATTTCCCGTAAAAGAAACCCTGATATGCATTTTGACACTTATGTCTCATTGTGCAGGCCATGCCAAATAAAATACGATTATATTGGCAAACTGGAAAACTTACAAGTTGATTCCGTTGAAATGCTGAAAGCATTAGATCTAGGTGACACAATTACACTATTAGAATTAAATGGAACTGCACTTGCCGCAGACGATGCTATTAGGGACACGACATACCAGCCATTCGATCCGGAATTTTTACCGAAACTTAACAAATGTATAGAAAGAGTCGAAGTATTCGAAAGAGCCTGGAAAAAGTTACAAATCCGTGGTCTGATTGGTGAGAAAAACTTAACAATTGACAGAACTGATGCTAAAACTTTAACTTATAATTCGTTTGTTGAAATGGCGCGAAATGCTCGCAAGATGTCAACAAAAGAAGAAAGGAAAAGGTTAAAGGAAAGATCATTCCTTGAGATGTTTTCATCAGTTGACAGAGCTGATATGGAAACCATTTCTAGTGTTTACGCTGATGATTTCAAACTGTTTGGTTACGAGTCAAGACCAGATGCATTGTTCACAGCTAACTAGATTATATGATTCTAACAGTAAAATCAGGCTGATTTCAGTGTAATTCATGCATGTATTTAGTGAAAATCTTTAAAATCATTTGGTGCCGTTTTCGCATTAAATGACCTTTAAAACTGTACATGTACAAAATGTACACGGTTTCAGAAAGTACAGCTTTAAATAAGCATTTCCAATTTCAATAATGCCACCAAGCGTGCATATGATATTTTAGTTCAATGTAAAGAAATGTACTGTCTGAGCAATTCGTGTGTTATAAATTGCCCTTCCATGTTCATTTTCTGGTCAGAATTTTAAAAATACCGAGTCAAAAATTAACCAACTTGCTAGAAAATCTAAGATAATAACATACAGAACAAAAAAGCTAACTCGAGGATGTGTTTAACATATTGAGCTGTACCACGGAGAACTATTTTTATTGGATGTTAACAAAATGCCGCATTTGTTCTTGTCAAAATTCTTCATGTCACGAGACCGTAGATCATCCCTAAATCCGTACGCTCTACCTCATAATATAGCACTTTTTTTGTTGGTTATTTCAAGGAAATATATTGATGTGATCATAGTTTAATAAAAACACCCTTATGACTTTTGTTAAATAACGTTATGCTAGTTTTCAAGTTATGCTAAACTCAAGGAAAAATACAGTTACGTTCACACATGATCATGAGTGGAGAACCATTGTGAGCTCTTGAATTTACAGACCTTAGTAAAGTTAAAATGTGAGTTGGAACAAATTGTCTAACCTTAATGTAACCTTTTGTGAACTTCATATCATCTGTGCTACTCATTGTATTTCATATGCATTGAACTCTGCTTTCCCTGGTGACTTTTTGTTTATCAGTTATTGTATTATGCAGTGCATTATGGGATAGTCAAAATCCGGCCGATATACATGGTGATCGACCACCGCTCCAAGGACCAGCACAAGTTGCCGGCGTTAATCATGGGAACTAAGATTGACCTGTTGTCGGCGCAGGGAATAAAGCAGTATCCGGCCAGAAACCAAGCCGTAAAAAGTATTAGTGACAAACAAATATTATATAACGCGATAAATAACATGTGCTTCTTGGCTCCATATTGAAGCTGAACTGTTGCTATATACCAAACAAAAACTGTACTAAGAAATAAGCAAGCGCCAGTTTAACAACTATCAGTTGATCGTTATCCTTGTCTTTACAGAGCTTTAGCAATATCACCTTTTACCACAGCGACTGCTAAATTTTGATGAATCTAAATTAAGTAAATGAATTTCAAATTGACAGGATCGCCGAGATCAGTAAGTATAACAATGTTTGTCAAATTTTCAGCACAAAATAAGCACACTCATACTATTCAGCTGCACTCAGTTGAGGTCATGTTGACATTATTTGACGTAAGCTCTGATGCAATGTTTTGCACGTAAACATCATGCTATGATTTCAATGTCGTATCAGTGTCTAGCACATTCGTTCGAACAAGAAAACACCTAATATTGCAAAGTTTATCACGAATAGCGATGCCATATCTAGGCAAACAGGAGAGACTCCAGGCGGTAGTAATTCTTTCGTGTAGAACTTCCGTTGATGATGTTGCACGGCTGTAAAAATGTCACAGGAATACAATTCCACGTCTTACGTTCGATATCGACAAACTGGAGACATTTCTGACAGGTCCAGGTCAGATAGACCTTTTTAGATGTTTAAATGAGACATGATTCCAATGATGCCATCAAACGTTACGTCAGGTCAATGGGATCTCGTTTATTGGCAATTATACGTTGAAGAGGTGGTAGCACTAGATATTAGCTAGATTTAGGAGAAAACCACTGTGTTAAACCTATCTTATAGTTTTCTGATTACTTTCTTTCAAATCTGCGAGTTTTAAAATTTATCCCTATCTTATAAATCACGGATGAAATTTAAGTTTTTCTGCAAAACGTATAATAACATTGATGTCATCATATGGACCATGAATCAACTTTTAATTTGATACCAAATATGCGTATGTGTAAAATATAGATTTTTGTGCATGGTTGTCTAAACCCTATGCACACTTTCTTACATGAGGAGGAGTCATGGACACTTTCATTCTTGACTGAATTCACTATATAAAGAAACAGATGTTTTATACAATCAGAACACTTTAAATGATCCCTCGATATCTCCTGTTATACATTGACCTTTGCATAAACATTTGCATTCGAATTAAAGCAAATAAGGTCCAGTAGTATATACGCACGGCCATAATAATCAGTTATGACTTGTTGCCATTATCAGAAAAAAAAGAAAGAAAAAATGCCGTACGGTACGGCATCAATTCTAAATAAGATCAATAAGAGTAGTTTCACTCATTTCTTGATTACTTTATTGGTATTATTAAATTAGAGGTAGTTTCAAGAAAAGCGTGGGAACCCTGATTTAAACGTAACCCCCATCACTGATGTCACTTGATACTTGAAACGTGGCCGAGGTTGCGGGTTCGAGCCCCACTGTGGTCACGACCGTACCTCCTCAAATGACACCCGTTAGTATAAGTAGAGTATTAAGCCAATAACCAAGACATCCGTTACGCTGCCAAGAAAGCTCTGTTCGTCTTGCAAGGATAGGGAAATCACTTGATAGGTACTGTACACGTGCACAATGAAAATAAGTGCTTATGAAAATAAATGAAACCTGGCAAATACATGTTAATCTTTGATAAAGTTTGCCAACAAGTTGAATCGTTTTATCACATAATAGTGATTGAATGGAAACTTAACTGGATTTTCCAAGGAAGTGGATTTTAGAGTGATTTGATAAGCTGCAAGCTTTCTTCACACTCGAGCTAAGATACATTTATATAAGCTATTATAAGCTACATGTATAAACACTGCAAACGTAACCAAGATCTAAGGCATTGTTTCGTCATAAATCACCTAATGATACAACGTTTGATTATATCATGCAAAGGATATTCTAGCATGTTTTTTCACAATTTCGTGCAGTAATTACAGCAGGCA
The DNA here is from genome assembly GCA_022818135.1 of Saxidomus purpurata. Lineage (NCBI taxonomy): Eukaryota > Metazoa > Mollusca > Bivalvia > Venerida > Veneridae > Saxidomus > Saxidomus purpurata. The sequence goes on from JAFMSR010000002.1 coordinate 31,421,302, forward strand.
CATCTGCAACCCAATCAACGGCCATATCGCCATCATCGGACATGTCTTCTACTCATTATTCTCGTCGATCCCGCCAATGTGAAATTCATTTAATTAATTGAGATTAATCAAAATTTAGCAGTCGTCGTGGTATTAAAGGATGTTACTAAAGCTCTGTTAAGACCAGGATAGTCAAACGATAAATAATTATTACACTGGCGCTTCCTTATTTTTTAATGCTAAGAGTACAGTATTCGTGTGGTATATAGCAACAGTTCTGCTTTGATATGGAGTCAAGAAGCAGAGTTTATGCATCACGTTATATAAGTTTTGTTTGGTCACATATTTTTAACGGCTTACTTGGTTTAGTTTGCCCGCGTGTTGGGCCTAGAACGGTGGTCGTACTTCATGAACATCGGCCGGATTTTGACGTAATGCCAATTTGATTAAACGACATCATTGTTTACATTTTGACATTAACATCCGGGTAGATAATTTTGATAACAGTGAGTTTATTGGGATATAATCCCCAGTTATGTAGAGGATAATAAATTTTGTGTAATATCACTTTATAATTTCACCGAGTGGGCACTAAAAGTGATATTTTCACGAATGACGTAGCTACGAGTGAAAATAACTACTTTTTGTGTTCACGAGTAAAATTAACGTGATATTACATCGATACCAACATTTTTTTCCAGATATCCAGCTTTAATTACCCTCGGTATACTTTGACGTTAATACCGGTTAAAGATTGCAAAAACAGTGAAAATAAAAATGATATCCACAGTTTCAATACTAGATTATCACTTTTATTTCACTGAGAAAACTCTATAATTCACTGGAAACATAATTAAATTTAAATAAATTTCGATGAAATATCGAAAAAATAAAATAAATAATTTTTTTTTAATGGTATACATCTGTAACTGTCTACATATAAAACACAAGAGAAGAAATGTTGAAAGTCATGTAGCATGTAAGAATTTATCAAATGCTTTCAGTCGAGTATGTTAAACGTTTTATTATAAAGGGTCCTGTAAATGTTTTTTACCTAAACTGTGAATGATCAGCTTTAAAGCTGCTTATTCTCTGATTTGATGGGGAAAAGGGTTCTTCGAATATGAACATAAAGTGTAGCGGTGACGTCAAACTAAGCTCACCAACATTTTAAACAAACTTTCTCAAATTGCTATATGCAGATATTTACTTGTGTTGTTGATTCTAGTCATTACGTTTACAGTTTATATTTAGTACATGTATATGGTTTTGGAGAAACTTCTTTACCGTAAACTGTGAACGAGCATCTTTAAAGTATAACAACAAATTTTCAAAAATGTCATCATATGAATAACTATTAACTTCTAGTACAAGGTAAAGAATGGTGTTTCATATAAGGTTACAGTTTAGGCTGAACTTTTCAGTATGAAATAATATCTTCTTTCTTTTTCTCATACTTACCTGTTATAATTGTACAGAGGAATCCTAATGTCAGGCGTAATATAAGGCCGGCTTTTTTACATTAAAATACTTAATCCAGTCAGTTTTGGCCAGTAATATACAAATTCAATCGTTTACGTGATGATACTTTTTTTCCAATTTAACACATAATTTAACACAAAACATCTACTTTCGAATAATTATGAAGTAATTATTCTATTTCCGTAAAAATAGCTCTTTGTAGATTTCAGCTTCTCTGGTAAAACAATGCCTATCTCTCTGCGATGTTTAATTTGGAAACGTGGGAGATATGGCTATATTCACACATTTTCTGTCAGGAAACGACAAACTGCACTTTAACACTACTTTGTAGCCGTTCTGGTTCGTGAACCCTTAATATAGGAGAATAGCTCCGTCCCAAGTCGAACCCGAGGGTGTAGTGACTGCAACCATCGAGATAGGCTCAGAATAATGCAAGTTCAGCCAAAGCTGTACTTGGAATTACGGGGGTATATTTACTTGAACTCTCAGGACAAGGTCAACTAACAGGGTGGCTACAACCCCGAGGTTTGTACTCTGGGTATATTTGAATTGCGTATCTCCGGGATAAATAAACTACCAAGCTGAATCGTTTAATGCATATCAAGCCTTCAAATGTATTTAAACTCTTTCACATGCAGCTATAAAATAGACCTTTGTGAAAAGATCTCACGCTAGGTGTCTCTGGTGACAGGATTCCCGCCAAATGTTCTCGATTTTATCAAGGCGTGCGCCCGCCTTAAAAAATAGGACAAGGAAAACACGACACTTTAATATTCAAAAAATAAATTAAGACAGAGTAAATTATAATTTGTTTAACGATCATAATGTACAACCTAAAATAACGATATATACAAACAAAAATACGGTATGTTAAAAAAATCAGTTACGTTGTTCTAAATTATGCACTAGTGTAATAAATCTATATCTATATATAACTGAACAAGCGGAATAGTTCAAATATCAACCATGAACAGCATATTAACCTACTTGACCGAATGGTATTATTGCATACAATGTATTGTAAAATATCGATCTAATCACATTTGCCCCGTCAGTTGAAATTCACCACTGCCATGATTGACGATAACCAGTTCTCTCGCAATTGGTCATTTGTATACGACGTGAATCATATTCCCAGATATTGAGCCATATATAAAGTTTATATTAAAACGAACAGACCTATAATACTTAATCGACGTTTTCTGTTTTATCACGGATAAGTTGCATAGTTATGGTAGGGTCACAACTAAGTAAAGGACAATTCAGTGAGACGCGTACGGTAAGTTTTAAAGATTTATTTTCCTTAGCTGAAAGTCTAGCTCCCAAGGCGGATGTTTTACCCACTAGACCAAGGAAGACGGTCACATATTGCCTAATTCCAAAGGCTACATACATACACCAGCAAATTTTATGCAGGAAATGTAAGTTGGGAGTTATCATGATTATCGATATTGTACAACTTCTGGTTTAAAATTGTGGTATGTTTAATTGTAATTTTTCACACAATCATACGAATTCGTCAAATACTTGCGAATATGTCACAAATAAGTTTAATGAAATTTTCGTATCCCCTTTTTTGCACCACCTCTTGGTACCAACGAAATATTTCTCAACATGTGTGACAAATACATACAAATATGTCACATGAAGGTATAGTGAAATTTGCGTACCCACTTTTTCACCACCTCTTAGTACCAACGAAATGTTCACAGTCATTATGCATAGCTACCGAGTGTCGTTTAATCTACGAGAGCTCTTTACCGGCACCCGTAACTTAGAACAAGAATTCTGTGATACAAAAGTATCACAGCGGACATTGACTTGATGAGTAATTGCCAAGTTCCCATACATTCTTAATTTTCTTTTTTTTTCTTTCGAGAGACAGCTTCCTTCTTTTTTGTTGAGCAATAATGTTAAAAAAAAAATAATAAAAACTTACACTTTTTAAAGCATTGACTATAAAACCAACAGTCAAATTTCTTGTTGAAAAAGTTAATGCAAGTAATGCCATACTTATAGAAATGGAGAGTAAAAGTTCTGGGAACAGCAAAAATGTTCTTGCGTTATTTGGCGACCTGGAAAGCCACTCAGCTTAGCACAATAAAATAATTCATCATTTTCAACGTGTTAGAATGGAATAAGTAACTGTGCCGTCATTTATCTTGGAAGAAATTCAGTTAATGTCCGCCATTTTTGTTTTGAAAAACTATGATTGCATGTTTGGTCTTTTAAATATAAATAGATCCTACTGATGCATATCTTATGTTTTATGCTCTGTCTTGTGACACTACAAAAAGCACCATTTCTTTTCGCAATCAGCTCTCGACTCAAAACTACATGGATATTCGTTGCCGAGAAACTTACCTCGGAAATAACCAAGTGTTACATGAACGAGTTGAATACACAAATTTAAAGTTGTTCTGATGCTGTCAAGTAAGCCCGCGATCATCTTTCCCTAGGGAAAGTATAGAATGATATCTTACCTCCGCGTGTTTGGATTCGCAAGTACTTTCCTGGGAGGGGCGGGGGGAGGTATGCAAGAATATTATATCAAAAAAGTAATAAGAAATGACTCAGTTAAACAATGTTGTCCAAGAAAGCTGCTGGAATGTATTAAGTACTTTATTAGCAAGGCTATCTGGATAACAGTTACTATCTCATAAAGCTTGAACATCTGCTTCTTTGTGAGTCATTTCAATTGATTCGGAGACAAAAGTAGATCCGGTTTCACAAAGTTTGAATCTACATTGAATCACAATATGCAAGACCCCATTTCGAGATTTATCTGTAACCCAAAGACATACATTGTTATAATAAAGCCATTTAATCTGACCAATATTAATATTAATATACAATCCACTAGATCTACTACACTCTGAATATTTATGTATAACACATTCGATTTACTGCCAAATTACTGCTATTTACGCTATGTTTTTAATGCTTATTGATCTGCACTGTAAACACCACAACAATTTGTATTTATGATCTACTTATTATCGGACTTGTTGACATCTGACCCCTCTGCTTTTTTTGGATGACAGTAGACAGTGTTTTATATTTTACACAATGAATGTTATGAATATATCTTCTGCATAAAAATTCTAGTTCTTGAAACTATTCGATTCATGAAGAAATGTACAGTCTACAAACACTTGTAACGTTTTGTATGTTGATAGTTTATCAAACACAATATAATGGCTATTTTCCAGAACTTGAGTTATTTTAGGGAAACATATCGCTCTCTATGGTTTAAGCACAGAGCAATAGAATATAAAATATTTCAATGTTTCGCTACCTTCGAAGTACAGCTTACATGTCGGATCTACTTCATTTTGGTTGAATGCTGCACGTGTTGATTGTAAAATATATGCCGAAGTAGCCAGTTTCAATTTGATGGGAATTCTATTTAAACACCTTTAAGATTTCATTGGAATACGCAACAATGGTCGGAGTTTTTCTGGTCAATAGCTGTGGGTCAGAAACCTAATTGATTTACATACACTGGCATTATCTACAATCATGATTCCCAGTATTGGTTCACTGCGATGTTTACTTGCTGTCTCCATCTGAATTGTTTGTATATCCCGTTGAGTATTTCATCTACCTCTGGTAAAGAATATGTAATCAGTAATGTCTTGGCTTGAATGAACCAACTGCAACTTTCATGAGTTTTACCGACAGTTGCCTATTAGCTAGCCTTTTTTCAACTGATTGTTCAGATAGTAAACAAACATTATTAAAAGTTGTCAAGATTCTCTTGTGAATGTTGGCTTCAATTGGAAGTATACCTGATAGCATATACACTGCTGCATCGCTGGTATTTGTTGTTAGAGACAATATTTGTTTAATTAGTTGTTTTTTAAAGCGTTCAACACATAATAACTGTGTTTTGTTTGGAATAACAATCTCAAGACCATAAATAAGTATCGAAAGTACATAACAATTATACAGATTGAGTGAGGTCTCTGGGTCTACACTGTGTCCATTAGTTCCATGCAATCCAGATGCCATCAGACTGTATGTTGTTTTGTGTGTTTTTTCAATGTTATGGTCAACTTGAATTTCCGAAGTTTGAGTTAGTGTATTGCTTCTTTTCACTCCAAGATGAGTTGCTGTTTGGACATTAGTTATAGGACTATTGTATAGTTCAAACGTGTGTTGATTAACATAATTCTTCATGTTTCTTCCACCTGAAAAGCTCAGTGCTTCGATCTTTTTCTGTTGTAAAGTGCATCTTTCTGAATTTGCTAAGTCTTCAGCGATATTGATCAACAATTGTGTTTCAAAAGAATTATAAGAATTCAGTGCTACGTCATCTGCACACGTGCTATGTCTCCAATGAATACACCCAGGTCTGCAGTTTCTAGGCGTTTCAGCAACGGGTTCACGTATACCTTGTAAAAATCTGCACTCGCTACGCCTACCTGTTGGCGGAAATAAACTTTGAAGACTTTAGCGAATGGAATTCTTACTTTTGTTAACCGCCACCTTGAGCATACAAGTGCAGAACGTCAGCTTCTGGATCACAGTATTAGTCTTAATTTATTTTGACTTTTAAACATAAAAGGGTTCACAGTTAGCCGTTCAAAACATGCTCCTTTGTTCCAGTAAGCAATATTTTCTCATCCGTGCAAGTTTAAGCGTTCCTATCTTCGTCAATTCTGGGCTTATGAACCTGATATTTCACGGTATTATCAAGGAGGGTTCAGACTCTAGGATAGCATACTAAACATTACGTTATTAAAACTTATAATGATATAATAATCGATATTTTCAACGGTTTTTGCGTTTCTTTACTCGTCGTAATTGCTTGTTAGTTCAATGATATTCCAACAAAAATACATTGGCGTGTAGGTATGTCATTGTTCTCAAAGTATGTTACTTGTTCATAGCGACACATAAAATTATGAAAACAACAAAAAAATGTTTACACCATTTTGTTGCTTAGCTAAAAATAAGTGCTCCGCGTCCCAGATGCCCTTCCAATTCAAAGCCGTTAAATCACTAGTATTCCTTTAGTCACTTAATTTTCTCGCAGTGGTTTCTGTCGCTGTGACTTTTGTTTTGTATATGGTCTAACGAATCATAATCCGGACAAGGTCATGTTCACAAAGGACGATGATAAGGTTTAAGCTAAGGCAGAAGTTATGGTCTTGGTGTCCCCACTTCTACAAAATAGGATCTATCAACGCGCTAAATATCAATCTATTATACTTTTCAAGTCATGCTCTGAACAAATTGTGACAGACGTCGACGATCGGGTGGACAGACAAAATAGGCGACGTCTGTATGTAAAGGAGAGTATCAACCACGTATTGTCACTTAATATGCGAGTCAAGTATGTGGTGTACATCTGGCATTTTGAGGCGGCACTAATTTATTATGTTTTTGACAGAGTCTCGCATTATTCAAATTTGGAGCCGTTCTCCAGACTGATGTACTTTTAGAATTAAAAAATACAGTATTCACCCGATAAAACATTGAACTGTTACCAATCAAATTCGATTTATATGTGTATATCTTAAAGCTGCTATTTCTCAGATTTTGGTGAAGAATTGTCTAAAATTGACATAATGATATTTAGAACGTATCAACAAATAAAAAGGTTCTAGTATAAATTTCTGTAAAGCATTTCTTTATTTTTTGAAATCATATACTACCAAATTACCAAGGGTTACTTGAAACACATTTGAAATTCCATTATAAATATATAGGTTAGCGGTGAAATCAAACCAAGCTCAACAACATTGCATCATATTTTCTCAAATTGCTGTGAAAATATGTGTTTTTGAATTGGAGATTTTTAAAATTCTTTCACTGTGAACGAGCAGCTTTAACAAATAATACATACCAAGCTATCGTAACTCACTAATATTTCCAGTTACTGGTTCTTTGTGTATTATCCAAAGATAAATTGTAGTTCACGAAATCAAACTTTCTTTGAAGGGCTTGACGTTTTCTGTGAATCTTTGCAAGAGATTAAAGAGGACTGACAGGAGGCAGCTGTTTTTGATTGGATTACTTACAACGTCATTGTATCTTCTTTTCAGTAAACAGGTAGGTCAAACCTTTTGGTAGAAAGAAAATGTGTCTATCTTTATTTACATTTCATCATTTTACTAGTTTTTAAAGCGTCCTTAATAAATACGAGAAAGTTTGGCGGGAATTCGATCACTAAATACATCTAGCGGCAGGTTTTTTAGCGCGAACACTTTTGTATCTGCTAGCACAATCCTGTCTAAATGATCAAAGAACGACAGTGAAGTTCGTCGTTTCCTGACAGAAACAGTTTTAATATAGCACGTTTACAAATTAAACATTGCGGAGAGATAGGCATTGTTTTACCGGAGTAGCTACATGTAAGATCCACAAATAACTATTTTAACATGTTCTGATGAGAAAAGTCACATTTCTGATTTATAAAAATATAATTTCATATACGAAAGTAAATCTTTGAGGTAAAATTATGTGCTAAACTGGTAAAAAATGTCCTGTCACGTAAACAATGGAATTTGCACATTATTTGCTAAAACTGACTGGATTAAGTATTTTATATTTAAAAAGCCAACCTTTTGTTACGCCTGATATTAGGATATCGCTTTACAATTTGTTCTCTCTTTAAAACCCAGGCAATAATAGTAACTTGAAAAGTTTGCAAATACGACCGCTTTTTTGTACGTTAGTACTTTGATTCTTGTTACCATCAGTCGAAGTACGTGTTTCATGTAGACGCCAATCGTAGGACTGCTCAAGAACGATTTCGCATCGCTTTAGTTTTCTCTCAGTGTTTACTGCACCATTCAAACTACTCGTCATCATTGCGTTCATTTCTTCATCTTTCTTTTATATAATTTAATGAAAGTTACATTACAGCTACAGCATAAAATGTCTCTTTCCACAGATAAAGGTGTTCAAACAAAAGTTAATAATTTTCGGTGGTTTATATCCCGATAATCTCACTATCAACTCAGTGAAAACTATCAACATTTTCAAAATCATCAAAATGTATAGCGAGCGTAATTGATAACGATTGCGTCGTTAAAATGACGGCATGTTTTCTATGCTTTCTGATGACGTTTCCTGCAATTCATTATTAAAATTGAAGTAAACACTCAACAAAAAGTTTTGGACATAAAATAAACAGAAAAATGTTGGTATCGATGTAATATCACGATACTTTCACACGTGAACACCAAGAAAATAACACTTTTGGTGCCCACTCGGTGAAATTACATCGTGCAATTACAACAAAACCAACAATAATTGTCTAAATCTCAATCTTAGGAAGAATTATACCGGAAAGTGTCAATATAATCTATAATTCTGGATATAGTATACTGAGTCGATTGTATAATCCAAATTAAGCATCAACGAAAAGTAAACTTTTCCCTACAATTTACCAAATTAATAAAAACTCAACCGATAAGAGTTTCGAACATCCAGCCTTACACCCATCCCTGTCACCAACTTGTCACGACTTTAGTATGGTGGTTTATGTAAACACAAACATATTACAACGTTGTTTGAAATATGTTTATCAAAATTACATAATTATTTAACTCTATGCTAGTCAGTTTTTAGACTTATCTTTCACAGAATCAAGTACTGTTAGTATCTCCTTCGGACAGCATGAAATACAAACAAGTATTATATCGAAAGATGGTCTAGGCTTGAAGAACAACACACGATATGCTATTCCTGATATTTTGACTCGGGCAAGCATGGTACGAATTAAAGCTGATTTCATACAAAGATTTAGTTTTAAACAAGGTACAATATAAAAATTACTGTGGTCCTCGTTTAGGGTTACATGTATTTGCAAACATTTGGGAAACTTGAATAAAATCAGAACTCAAAATGGTGTTTCTAAATCACAGAAACACATTTTGTGCTGAATGTTTACATTTGTACAAACATTTGGCGTTTTAAGTCAACACACCGTCTGTCAGATACATCTGTGAAAGACATATTATATTATTGTCTGTGAGAACAACTCTAACAACTTTTCACCACTGACAATAAATATAGCTTGTTCTTCTTACTTCGTTTGATATTGAAAGGATTTCATTGGACTTAAGATATTCGGTGTTAAATTTCTTGATGTTGGAAGAGTTGAGTGCAAAGGCGATAGATTAAGGAAATTAAACAGCTGCTGTTTTTTTTTCATTTCAGGATGACAACTCCAGAACATTGAATTCTAAATACATGAAGTTCAACGTGTCTTATAGAGTGGGATACGAGCGTGCAATAAACGTAACAAATAGTTGCAATAAACAAATGAAAAAAAAGCCATCATTTGTAAGGCGGACATACTTAAAAAGAAATAAGCTTATAAGCAATAAGGAAGGAAATGTTAAAATGTGTCCAATATGGAAGGTAGGAACTACATTTTTCAGTAGACTATTTGCTATCAAAAACATGAACTTAGTAAATCCATATAATTTAAACTTTCCACTCAAAAACCACCATTATACTTCTAGAAGACGTACATCAACCAGCACTACGGCTTTTCTATTTGTCCGCGACCCCTATCACCGGCTTCTGTCAAGTTATGTTGATAAACTGATGGCACCAAATCCGGTTTACTGGCAAATCCTCGGAGTTCCTGCCATTCGTCTTGCAAGAAGAAATGCACAAAATAAAAGTTTATCATGTGGCCATGATTTAACATTCAGGGAGTATGTGAAATATGTAGCTACCACTTTGGCTTCCCGTAAAAGAAACCCTGATATGCATTTTGATACTTATGTCTCATTGTGCAAGCCATGTCAAATAAAATACGATTTTATTGGCAAACTGGAAAACTTACAAGTTGATTCCGTTGAAATGCTGAAAGCATTAGATCTAGGTGACACAATTACACTATTAGAATTAAATGGAACTGCACTTGCCGCAGACGATGCTATTAAGGACACGACATACCAGCCATTCGATCCGGAATTTGTACCGACACTTAACAAATGTATAGAAAGAGTCGAAGTATTCGAAAGAGCCTGGAAAAAGTTACAAATTCGTGGTCTGATTGGTGAGAAAAACTTAACAATAGATAGAAATGATGCTAAAACTTTAACTTTTAATTTGTTTCTTGAAATGGCGCGAAATGCTCGCAAGATGTCAACAAAAGAAGAAAGGAACAGAATAAAGGAAAGATCATTCCTTGAGATGTTTTCATCAGTTGATAGAGCTGATATGGAAACCATTTCTAGAGTTTACGCTTGTGACTTCAAACTGTTTGGTTACGAGTCAAGACCAGATGCACTGTTCACACTTAATTTCATGTAGATTGCAGGATTCTATCAATAAAGTCAGGCCGAATTTTGTGTAACTCATGCAGATATTCATTCAGTGAGAATCTTTAAAATAATTTAGGTTCCTTTTTCGCATTAAATTACCTTCAAAAATTGTACATGCACAAAATGTACACGGTTTTAGAGAACAGCTTTTAGCATTTCGAATTTCAATAATGCCACCAAGCGTACATATGCTTTTTTAGTTCCAACCTAATAAAAGATCTTCACAACAACGCTGTCTGAGCAATTCGAGAGTTTCCATGTTCATATTCTGGCCAGAATTTTTAACTTGCAGAGTCAAAAACAAACCAACTGCTATAGAAAATCATGGAGAACAATAGTCATAGGATGTAAAGAGCCTTATTTATTCTTGGCCCGATTTTCCATGTTATAAGAGCGTAAATCATGAAGTAAATCATCCCTTAGTGCGACGAAAGGACGACCCTACGCTGTACCTCTAAATATTCACTTCTTTGTTGGCGATTTCAAAGATATATATTGTTGTGTTCAAAGTTGAAACGTTTATGGCTAGTGTTCAGTTACGTAATACTGGTTGTCAAGTCATCCTAAACTCTAAGAAAATCCAGTTTTGTTCACATCCATGATGCTATATATGATCATAAGTGGATTATCATCATGGACTCTTGAATTTAAACACCTAACTCAAGGAATATGTGAGTCGGAATAAATTATCTGACCTTAATGTTGTTTTAGCTTCATATCATCTGTGCTACTCAATACACATACATGTATGTTATACTTATTGAACTATGCTATCCCGGGTGATATTTTCTGTATAAAAGTTATTGTATTATGCTATGCATTATGTGATTGTTTACCAGTCACGGTGCTTGATTACATCATCTACCTGATACATATATTCAGTGCAAACTATTTTCTGGAAACCATCAAATGGTACTTAATTTTGTAAAAAAACCTGTTATTGACGCACGTGTCGTCATTATTGCATAGGTTTCAATAGGTACCATGGGGTTGCATAATTCAATATGGAGCAGCCAACATTATTCTATGTATTATGTTTGAAAACAAAACTGTTATGAATCATTGAATTGTATTATGATAATTGATTTGAAAACAATACGATACAAAATACACATGTCTTTTACCGTTATTACAAAGTTTTGGACACATTTAATTGACATTCTAATAATTTTACCCCAAACTTGTAGGCTACGTTTTTTATAGCTTTGTTTACGGACCTTACGACCCGATTCATCAAAGCTCAGACGAAAAAGTTTGGGAACATGTTTTTGTTAACATTCAGATTTTTAGCTCACCTGAGCTGGCTCAGGGTGAGCTATTAGGATCGATGAATGTCCGTCGTCTGTCGTCCGTCCACACTTAGTTCGTTAACACTCTAGTGGTCACATTTTTGCCTCAATTGTCACGAAACTTGGTCAGGATGTTTGTCCCAGTAATTACTCGGACGAGTTCGAATATGGGTCATCTCGGATGAAAAACTAGGTCACATGACACAAAAATAGAAAAATTTGGTAAGGCTCTAGAGGCTACTGTTTCAGTCCAAATATCCTGGCAATTTGTCAGAAAGGTTGTTTGGTTGATTTCTAGCGCAAGTTCGAATATGGGTCATCTAGGGTCAAAAACTAGGTCACAGAGCCCAAATGTGGAAAAACCTTGTTAACACTCTAGAGGTTACATTTTCAGCCCAAATATCCTGGAAATTTGTCAGAAAGGTTGTTTCGATGATTTCTAGCTCAAGTTTTAATATGGGTTATCTGGGATCAAAAACTAGGTCACAGAGCCCAAGTATGGAAAGCCTTGTTAATACTCTAGAGGTAACATTTTCAGCCCAAATATCCTGGAAATTTGTCAGAAAGGTTGTTAAGATGTTTTCTAGCTCAAGTTCGAATATGGGTCATCTTGGGTCAAAAACTAGGTCACAGAGCCCAAATATGGAAAAACCTTGTTAACACTCTAGAGGTAACATTTTCAGCCCAAATATCCTGGAAATTTGTCAGAAAGGTTGTTTCGATGATTTCTAGCAACTTTGTTAAAAGCAGTTGTACTCGGGTGAGCGATAAAGGGCCATCATGGCCCTCTTGTTTACATATGGCGTCAACGAGAAAATTCAATGAAAACCCATTTTAATTACCATTTTATTGCTTTTTTATGTGGGACTACATGTAAGATGATCCTAAAAAAGTATTTAAGCAGTCGGTAAGAATATGGGTAGTCGCACTGGCCGAAAACCTTATGATGTTTGTCTATAGAAATGTATTGAACATACAGACGCCTAAATTTGCTTCGGTTGATTCTCCACATTACCAGGTACAAATATACAATTTGTTGTTAATTTACAATATTTGGATCCTGTGTGTGAATTGTATTTGCAAAAGTTATTAAGATATTCTGAAATGTCTCTGCTTCCTTTAAGGCATGCTTCAAACACATCCGCAACGTCTCTTTGCATCAAAATTCGCCTTGTATTTGAAACTTTACAAAGAAATAGTTTAAGTCCATGTTTTTTTAACACACTTGTGCTTATGTTTAAATCTATTGCAAAAAGAGACATCTCTCTAATTTCATTGAGATATTTTTCGTGTTAAAAGAGATAACACTTTCACGCTGAGAGATATCTTTGTATCACCGAAAGATATTACCTGAACGTGTCACGTAATATAAACACAGAGTACCATACTATGGAACGCCTTTACTGTCTTATTATGTTGTATTGTATTATACGCAGTGCATTTTTATGTATACGAGGTACAAATTTCATTTGACATGGTACATGCATATTTAGATGGGGTCACTTTTTTGTGATATGCAGTGCTTTTTCTTTTATATGTGGTGGTTATTTAATAATATGCAGTGCAAAAGTGTGTGTATACAGTAGAATAACCATTTTATGTTGTACAAACAACGTTATATGCAGTACAAACAACATTATATGCAGTCAGTTTTTCGATACATGGGGTGGTTTTTTTATTATTTGCAGTAGTTGTACCTTTATACGTTGTATGTTGATTAATATATGTGGTAGATGTTTAAATGTATGAAGTGATTTCGTTTCAGTGTATAAGTGGTGAAATATTACTCATACTAAGATAATAAACCAATATGTGCGGTGCATATGTCAATATACATGGTGTCAACAACTTTGTATGCAGTAAATTCCTTTTAATTATGTTTGGTCCAAACAACTATATAAGCTGTACATACGGGATTATATGCGGTGCTTTTCCCATTATGGTGATGATACTTAAAGACAGTCTCTAAAAATACTCTCGGCGGAAATTAGCGAGTGAGCTAAGAAAAATTTGCCATGACACCGTACATTCAACATCGAATAGTGCGCTTGCATGTACCTTAAAGATTGTTTGTCTGCATGGTCACATAACCCATGGATATTTCTAAAGTACTGCATATTTGAGATATGGACTTTAATGTAGTTTATACAAAACTTTAACCAGAATTTCTTAGTCGAAAAAAGGGGCCATACTTCGCATTATCTGCAAGATAAAGTGAATCTAGCATGTTCATGAGTTGTGGATAATGAAATCCATCAGAGGGCTGAGATACGTCCAAAAAACTAGGCTCTGCCGAGTTTTTTGGGACGTATCTCAACACGAGGATGGGATTTCCTAATCCACAACTCAATGGACATGGTAGATTTATTTTATCACCGTTTTAATCGCATTTTCATCGCAGGGACAAGAGTGATTCTTTCTCGTTACATTATTCTATTTTATTCCGTGTATTGCACAGTAATACTTACTTGAGCCGAAGCACTCTCTATCCGCTACACAAAACAATTCAAACATAATTCCCTGTTAAAATCTGCATTGAATAAAAAAAAGAAACAAACACTTTGAATCAATACTATACAAGAAACAACAGTGTAATCAAATAGCTGTTTCAAATCAATTCTTTAAAACTGTAAACTTCAATTTTACCTATTCAAATTTCAATGTAAATGTTTAGATTGACTTTGGAATTGAAGATACCACCGTTAATAGTGCTTGCCCTGACCGTATAGTAAAAACTCGGCATATCATATAACGTAAGTGTAAAAACAGGATGGGGATGAAAAAATGAAATCAACTTTTTCTCGAATTTTACTTCAAAACTGCTATAGATGGATAGAAAATGATCTAACTAAAAAAAATGAATACCAACAACGCTATGTTTATTTAAAAAATAAAAATTTTACAGTCATTTTTCGATTTTTATGTGATGTGCTGGCTGTTTATAATTTACGTAAAATGAGAATAAGCGGTCAAGGGTAAGGTTTTCTACCACCGGTAAATGAGCGGAAATATGTATCTCATAGGTGAGAAAGAGTTAAGTTATTTAAATAGGTGTGATGGTTTGGAAGCCTTGTTTAAAATTTAATACATTCAGTAGTTAATGAGATACGGAATTTCGGTAGCGTATGCGTCTATGCTTGATGACGTGGCCGCTATTTATATCTATCTGCTTACTCGGTATTTTCCGGCTAAGTAATTCCGGAGAATGCCGGAAAGTATGATCATCGTAATGAAAAATGTACCGCATATAATGCTGTATGCACCGTGTATATAGTAGAATGGACCGAACATAATAAAAAAGAAAATGTCGTTTCCGCCATGTATATTGCCAAATGCATTGCGTAGAATGTTTTTTATGAACAAATAAATAATAATTCACCACGTATAGAATTAATCGCAAGTACTTCATATATTTAAACATCTATCACACCTATTATACAACATACAACGTATAAAGGGAAAACTACTGCGTATAATCAAAATACCACCACATGTATCGAAACATTGACTGCATATAATGTCATTTGTACTGCATATAATGTCATTTGTACTGCACATAATGTTGTATGTATTGCACATGACGTTGTTTGCACACCATATAATGGTTATTCTACTGTATATACACATTTTTGCACTGCATATGATTAAATAACCACCATATATAACGGAAAAGGCACTGCATATCATGAAAAATGTACCATGTCAAATTAAATATGTACCTCATATACATGCAAATGCACTGCGTAAGATACAATACAACATGATAAGACAGTAAAGGCGTTCCATAGAGTACGTTTTCTAATGTTTATTTGTACTAAGATCTATGGTTACCACAGCCAAGTAAGTCAAATCTTCCCTCAACAAAATGGTCACGTCTTATATAGCCCCTTTTGGGCGTTCTACTCATATGATAGAAACGTGATCTAAATGACAGTTAATGACAGGCCTGCATTCTTCTGGATATCTCCAGACCGTAAATGCAGGGCAGTCATATGCACTAATTATCAATTAATAGTAATTAGTAATATAATAAACTTTTATAATATGTATGATATTGACAAAGATATAGGACCTGTCAAAGAATGTACATGTTTATGGAAAGTATGTAAACAACGATTTGTATCAATTACCCTACAGGCCGGTAATGAGTAAAAACTTTCAACAACTTTGAATATTCTCCCCGGTATATTTTGACAAATATACCATTATTTGACATTCGTCACCCGCCAAAAGAAAGTTTTTACCTGATCAAATCTTAAAACACATATATTTACAAGCCTAAAAAAAATGCTAATCGAAGAATAATATAGTATACATGTATAGGAAGTTAGCAGTAGCAGTGAGCAGTAGCAGTGAGCAGTAGCTAAATTATAAAATGTGAAGTTGGCAGTAGCAGTAGCTTAGCAGTAGCAGTAACACAGCAGTAGCAGTAGCTTGGCAGTAGCAGTAGCAAAATTATAAAACGTGAAGTTGGCAGTAGCAGTAGCTTAGCAGTAGCAGTAGCAGTAGCAGTAGCTCAGCAGTAGCAGTAGCTTAGCAGTAGCAGTAGCACAGCAGTAGCAGTAGCTCAGCAGTAGCAGTAGCAGTAGCACAGCAGTAGCAGTAGCAGTAGCTCAGCAGTAGCAGTAGCTTAGCAGTAGCACAGCAGTAGCAGTAGCAGTAGCTTAGCAGTAGCAGTAGCAGTAGCAGTAGCAGTAGCAGTAGCACAGCAGTAGCAGTAGCACAGCAGTAGCAGTAGCAGTAGAACAGCAGTAGCACAGCAGTAGCAGTAGCAGAGGCACAGCAGTAGCACAGCAGTAGCAGTAGCAGTAGCAGTAGCACAGCAGTAGCAGTAGCTTAGCGGTAGTAGTAGCTTTTAACTATATTAGCAATACTATATAGTAAAACTCCCAAAATATGACAGTTTTAAGTGAAAACGTTGCAGTTTAGCATCAATTTGTTCAAAAACTGTAACACTTGTTGTATAATAACAAACGGGATAGAGTAAATCAATCATTGTACATGTAAGTGTTATATTTCATAAAGAAAGAAAAAAAGGTATTTTATAAGGTTTTGTTTAACAGGTATATAATGGTATTTTCTAAAGTTTTTTTATGTTTTTTTAATTCTGCAATCGAAGACCGGCTGCTTCCGTAATGATGGCCGAACACTTCCGAATGCTCCAGGTTATCGATAAGTTTCATGACCGGACATAGCTACGTAATTTAACATGATATGTTTTATATTTTCACTTTTCCCTATTTAACAGCGAAGATCTATGAGATTTTCAGTGGTTGGGGTTATTAATCAGTTTCAGTTTTCAGTTTTTTATTCAGCAAATCGTCCAGTACTTGCCTTTGGCCACTTCACATATGAATAAGATGAATACGGCCAAACACCAAACCAAATACAATTTCTAATATGCATATATAAACATGATCAAAATTAAATTGTTCTAAGAATCAGGATAAATTTACAAGACTTTCCGTCCTTAATTTTCAGAGCTACACTTATATACTTGCTACATTTATAATTGTTTTTTTTTTCTATGTAGATGTTTACAATTTACAATGATACAAAGATGTGCATTTTAGGCCATGACGTACAAATGTATTTCTTTCCCAATATTTGGTTTCTTATATTAGAGTAGAATGAACAGCACCATAACAAATGATATTCTGATTCTATCCTATTAATAATATCATTTAGGAATCGGTGTTAATTTGTAAGACATAAAAAAATTCAATGTGTATGTATTTTTATTTCGGTGCTACAGCAGACTTTTTGCTGTTGTTGACTAAATGCTTTTACTTTCACTTCCAATCGCCTTCGGATATGTTTTGATAATTTCTTTCATAGCCGTTACAAATCAATGCGCAACCTCTCGTACCTTCATGGCAGCTAATACATTTTGACAATTGCCAAAATGAAGTGTCGAGCCCATAAATGTAAAGGTACGATCTACGACATGATTTGTAGTCTAAACATATATATTTCATTTTTCGATGGTTGCCTTTCGCAGTACAGCAATATCAGTGGAAAATTTAGCATTAGTCACCGTCCGAAAATGTCACTGCACGATTTCCTTTTGTAAAATTACTGTATAAATTAAAACTTATTCAGCCGACTTACCTCGGCACTGGAGCGGTCTACTTCAAAAGTACAAAAAACACATATGACCTAGAAATCGAACTGTATAATACATCAAGTAATTTTTAGAGCAATCAAGCTATTATGAAAACACATGTGCATCTCCATATTTGGATATTGAAAGTTTGTAATTTTAAGATGGAACTCAAAATTATATTTTATTCGATATAAAGCTGAAAAGGTAATCCATGTTTATCACAAGGAAAAAACTATTTAACAACCTCGAGTTTAAGAGGCTTTTTTCTTCTATCTATGTGCATATATGCTTAACAAAATTATGAACACACATAGAAGTATCAGTGAGGGCACTAGGCAATATTGGACACTATAAATGATACTAAATTTAAATTTTAACGATTTTGAAAGTGAAATGTTTAACCCTTCATCTGAATCTTTACTTAAAAAATGTGAGTTGTGTGCGTTTACACTTTTATATAAAAAAGACTATGTATGCATTTGTCAAGAGCGGCTGTTATTCTATTCTTTTTCAAGCACATAACTACAGTCCGCGGTCGAGTGACTATAGATTCACTGACTTGAAATCACTGTAAACTCTCACTGAACTGACACTGATTGAGGGTTATGGGTTCGAGCCCTCCTACCGACCATGTCTCTTTATGTGAGAAAGTTGTCAGTTTCGTACGGAGGATTGGAGTCTAATACTGGTTCTTCCCAGGAACGATGGTCAGGTAAACTGCCCGCCTGTGAACAATTGAAATACTGTTGAAAACGACCGTTAAACCTCGAACAAAGAAACACAATGGGCCAGAACCAGTTCTTACATAATTTTGTCTTCAGGGCTATGTTGATAAAAGGCAGAACGTTACTTCTAAAAAATCAATTTTTGACAATCATTCGACATACTATTTCTTATAATAGATAAATTTGGATATACATGACTTGTACATGTACATAGCTTGTGTGTGGGTCTTGTAAAACACAACAGACACTTTTCCAAAATGTACTAGGTTTGCCAAAATATGCGCATGAAAAATTTGTAACTTGATAACAGAACGCAGTTCAGATTTGTTACTGATACAAGTATCTTAGAAAACAGCAACTTTTCATTGACGATTACACTTATAATTGAACAACAAGTATTAGCATTTCCAACAAAAATAATGATGATTGCCGTCAGCCGAGTGTTCTACTTCGGTATGAAGTGTAGAAAAGTGTTGACACCAAGATGAAGAGTATGCTGTTGACACCAATATGAATAGATTTTTATCAAGGTCCGTCCATGAGAGCATTTGTGTTAGCTTATTTTCGCGGATGAGACCCCGGCATATCTCCCATCAAAACAAATTCGCGTGTATCAGTACTATACACCACGCATAATTATAAAAGAACCAAGGTGTCTATTCGTAAAAGAGAGAGGATCTTGTACTCGGATTCCCTTGTATCTGCTTCAATAAGTCTTTTAAAAAGGACCACAATAGAAATAAGAGCTTGCTCGTTACTGTGTTATCCTTGGTACTTAGTACTGAACAAAAACATACATACAACATACATACAATTGTACAATTATTTTAAGTTTCATGAAATTATATCCATTGGTTCTTGAGTTATGACTCCGGACGGTCCGACCGACCGACAGACGGATAACGCCAAAACAATATCCCTCTGCCTTTGGCGAGGGATAAAAAGAGAACGGTCTTCTGAAACAGTTATTAAGTTGTAATATTCAAGGTTAAAGAATCCTTACGTTCTTCAGGTGTGTATGTAAACAACAATTTAATTTAAAAGAAAGCATAAGTTTCTGTAGGTTATCTTGTACATAGCTTTAATTAACTAATTAAGAAAAGTTGTCAGTGTAGTACAGTAAAATGTTAAAAGGAAGGATCCAATTTCATAATTATAAGTTTAGTAACATTAATAGGACAAATAAACGATTGAAAAAAATAACCAAAACAATAGCGTAAATGAATAACTTAGCATTAATCATATTACTATATGTGCGATTCTCATTTAATGAATTAATTGTGTAATTTTGACTGCTATCGCAGTATGAAAAGGAGTTGGGATGTTCAAAGCGAATGAAGTTTGATGGACTTTCAATTAAACTTTGAACCGTTCCAGTAATTTCCTAACACAATGAGAAGACATAGACAGACATCATGGGGTCATGTGAAACATTGAAATATTTGCAGTTTTCTTCGCTAATATTTGATTAGTAGATATAACGCCATTATGAAAATGAATGACTGCAAACAACGCCAGTTGCACAACAAATTATTTCCACATACGGTTTAATACACGTGATTATCAAGAAATAGACTGTTATCCATGCTTCCGGTGTATACATTTCTTGTATGAATTAAATGTTATACGGTATAAAAGTCTGGCAGCAGGTCCGGCTTCCGGGTATCTTATTCGGCTCAAAGCCGTTTATCTTTTTTAAATATATTTTCTTGGTTGTTTTATGTTGAATTAGCCACAGCCATAACTCATAGAAAATAACTCAATCAGAACTTAAGGAAAATATCTACATCCTCTATCCTTTCACTTTAATGTAAATCCAAGAAGAATAACCGAGGCAAGAACTTAGTGTTAAAATAAGGGAATTGTCACACCTCTGTGTAAAATGTAACAACCAGAAAATGGCGAAATATGCACATCACAGTTTGTTACTCCTGCATTCCATCAAGTTTAGTATGAATGAAACAAACAGTTATGGAGAAATAGTCCGGACAAGAATTTAGTGGTGAAATAATCAAACTCTGTATATACAGCCGTTACGTGAGAACTGTATGCGCATCTCTACTTAATATAAGTTTGTTCAAAATCCAACTTAGGGTTCAGGATAAATAAGCCGGACACGATTTCGGACTGACGGGAGTATTTATATGCCCTCGGCCCCCCACCCCCCGATTTTCTTCCAGAAGACAGAAGATAATAATGATAATAAAGATGAAATCAGGAACGTAGAATATACATGTTGATTCTAGGTTCCTGGTGAAATGTAGAAGACCCAATGAACTATTTTTTTATTAAGTTAAGGATGATGCCATGTCTTAGAACAATACAGGTCATAACGGTACAATTTTGTGATTAATCTCACGGCTAAGAAATGGAAGGTAACCCAACTTCAAAGACACATTATGTTAAGAAATGAAAATCGTTATAAATACTTGAAAACAAAAAATCTGAAAAAAGAGTAGATAGTCCTGTGCATGTTATTACCAGCGGATGTTCAACATAAAAGCAAACCTGTGTTTAGGCTACACATTCAGAGACAAAGATGTGCTTAAATATGTACGTCTTCCAATTCTAACATCACTTAAATGTTTCTGCACTTTCTGTAGACACCGGAAACACATATTATTTTTAAGGTCTGTAATATACAATTCGGTCCTGCATATGCATACATAATAACGGGAGGTATGGATTAAACTTGACGTTCTCCTTCCCAAGTCAACTTTACCTACGATATACAAACTTTAGGAAAAACTTCCTTTTTTCACAGTATCTTATAAGTCATCTCTGTTGAAAAGTTTATGGAATGGGTAACTGTTAAACACAGATTTACCAATATCATTGAAAAGAACTGCCTAAAAGAAACACGTAGAGAAAGAAATCATACAGTGTCCACTTGATAAACTCGTTCCCAGATGACACTAAAGTTAGTAAATTATTACTTTCATACCCATCAATTCAAGCAAAATATTATAATTGTAAAAACCATATTTCACAGGTTCATACAGTTTAACATGTCACACCATAGCATGTAATTCATAAAATAATCCTTTATTCCCGGGCTGCCTTGACATTCGAGAAATAGTCAAAGGTATGCCACTATAATGATTTACATTTTCAATAACATATACTATTATTGAAATCAGACGGACATATCCATACTAAATTGTTATAATTTTATTAGCACCGCGCATTCTGATGTAATAAACGCACATAATTTACGTATTTTTATATTGATGTCACAAATACTTTAGAGCACTAAAAATCTACTGCTACTGCTACTGCTAAGCTACTGCTACTGCTACTGCTACTGCTGAGCTACTGCTACTGCTACTGCTACTGCTGAGCTACTGCTACTGCTGAGCTACTGCTACTGTTGTGCTACTGCTACTGCTACTGCTGAGCTACTGCTACTGCTAAGCTACTGCTACTGTTGTGCTACTGCTACTGCTACTGCTGAGCTACTGCTACTGCTGTGCTACTGCTACTGCTGAGCTACTGCTACTGCTGGGATACTGCTACTGCTGTGCTACTGCTACTGCTGAGCTACTGCTACTGCTAAGCTACTGCTACTGCTGTGCTACTGCTACTGCTACTGCTACTGCTACTGCTACTGCTACTGCTACAGCTAAGCTACTGCTACTGCCAACTTCACGTTTTATAATTTTGCTACTGCTACTGCTACTGCTAAGCTACTGCTACTGCTGTGCTACTGCTACTGCCAACTTCACGTTTCCTACTGCTGAGCTACTGCTACTGCCTACTTCCTATACATGTAGTATACAAAACTTTAAACTGAATATATGCTATACTAGTATATGTACTATACAAAACTATAGAACTGAAAATATTCTATACTGTAAGTGGCCAGTAACGGATGCTCAATTTAATCAGTGTCAAATCGGTGTCAATCAACTTTGATTCTCAAATGATAAGTGTATAACAAGTAATTAGCTAGTAATTAGCGAGTAATTAAGAAAATGTCATCATAAAATTTAGGAAGGAAGTAATTTAAGTAAGCTTTTCATCTTTGAGAAAATCTTTCTATTAGTATAAAAAAGGGTGGTAGAATAGTCAGAGCATCAGTATTTGGTGATGTACAATGATGATCGATAAACAAGACAAAGAAACGTCAAGAGACGTATGCATGGTAAGGTTGTTTTGTTTTTTTTTGTTTTTTGTGGCTGATAGATCGAATCTAAAACAAATAGGTTTTGAAACACTATATGATTTTTTTTGCATACATTTCTATCATTTCAAGTGATTTTTTTTTTTTTAAGTTATATATATGTACAATAACATCTAAAGGAAATATCTCAATGCGTTATTTTATAGTAATATAGTATCTACAGTTTCAAAGAATGGGTTTCCACGATAAATTCGTCGTACAGTTTTTCCAGAATGAGAATACCAAAGAACACAATTCACAGTTCACGATAATTCACAGTTCACGAGAATTCACAGTTCACAGTTTCCTCCGTCATATTGTTGAATGTTGTAATTCTCGAAAGAGTTTGGTATTCTTCATTCAATTTCGTCCCATTCTGTGAGGAGATTTTCCTTTAGATGTCAGAATAAACGACAACGATAGAACCTGTGAAAATATAAAGCAAAACAGACAAGCAGTATTTTGGTACACGACAAATGTTTGACAGTATGAAAAGGGAGGTAATTCGCAATTGAGAATGGTTTATTTTAAAGAAAAATGTGAATTGCGTTGGAAAAAGAGAAAGTTGTTTAATTTAAATAGATATTTGGAATGATTATTTTTATGGTCTTTGAAAGACGAAAGATAATAATAACTAGGGTACTATATAGTTATATAATATACCTTAATATACAGAAATGAATTTCATACGTATTTGAGTATGATAGTGATCATGAAATGAATAAGGCAGTCAGATAACAAAAGCAAGATTTACATAACTATTTTACTGCTTGTCGTAACTGGAGTATAATGGCGTGTGTCGTAGGTGGCTGATCAGTCTCGTAGTCCATGATGGGGTCCGGGTCGCTGTGGAATGGCATCATCATTCGTTGATAGTAACGAAGTTTAGGCCAAGTTGATTAGTGGTGGTTTGGTGGTGAAGCCTATACATCAATGTCTCATAAAGCATGAATATCAAAAGTTCTGAAAATACTATGATATAATGTAGAGTCTTTTTGTTGACTCTTCGATTACAAGTTGAGTTTAAATGTACTAGTATCAAAGTTTCTGATTGTTGTTCCAATTCACGAAAACGAGGGCGAGTAGCACTAGCCCTTTAACTGGTATAGGTATCGTATAAGTCTTTTCATCATAATACGTGATATCAGCGATACCTTGATCATTTTATCGTTTTAACAAGTACTCTCTGACTGGAAGGAATATGATCCTTGTTAAGCAGTCATGTGTTTAGCTGAAATGCTATTTTTTTCTCAGCAAAGAATCGATAACTGAAAACATAGTCCGTGACACAATATAGTTCTCAAAACGTTATATAGCTTACAACACAAAATGACGTCGTATGTGCACTTTAGACGACATAAACATTATAATTTTCGTGTTTTGTCTCTGTGTAGTAGAGGATATAGTGCCGATATTAAGTTATTTGGTTGGTCGTTTTCTGCAGGTGTACGCTTAGGAGCAGTGGGTGTCAACGTATCCACGTTGAGCGTAGTAGCCGTACCCGCCAAATCTGTGGCCACCCTGGTGAATTGGTCGTAAGTGTCGAAATTTTCCGCACGTTTCTTGTTGCCGTTGGCAGATCGGTTAATTGAATATCTCTTTTTGTATTTACAATAAATAAAAAGAGCCAAAAGCAAAATACATGGAACAGTTACGCATATTGTAATAATACCCCATAACGGGTTGCAGGTCTTCAAGACGTAATAATTCTAATTCGTTAATTAACTGACCCATAGGAATTTGTTTCAATGTTTCTAACTGAGCAGGCAGGCGGACAGTAGATATGTTCGTAGGAGAGAAGGTAATCGGACGCCAAAGTGAATCGATAGAGAAATTTGGGAACGTCGTCAAAGTCAAGTCGCTTTTTAATGTAAACGTTGATGAATTTTTGTACCAAGAACCCAACGTGAAGAAATCATTGTAAGCCATACAAAAGAATTTAAGTGTCTGAAATTCGTAAAATGTTTGAATGAAAAAAAATTAAGGTTGAGTTTGCCAGAACTTTATTAAAGTAGTAACTCGTTTGGTTTGTGGCAGATCAGTCTTTGCTACACTATCTACCATCATTTGATCTGTAAGATCAGGGTTAATCTGTGCATGTCGATCGATATCATTGTCTGAATGGGAATCGGTATCGACTTGTATGTCAGAATCAGAGTTTGTATCAGAAGTAATTTGTTCCTTCGGAACCGGTTTTTCACTTTCGAGTTGTTTGTTATTTCTGATTTGTCTTTTGGAAAGTATGTAAACAACGATTTGTATCAATTACCCTACAGGCCGGTAATGAGTAAAAACTTTCAACAACTTTGAATATTCTCCCCGGTATATTTTGACAAATATACCATTATTTGACAAACGTAAAGAGATATCTCTCCTACTTATAGAGATATCTGTTTAACATCATTTGAGAGATATCATTCTATTTTTGAAATGTATCTCTTAAAGTAACAGAGATTTCTCTTTCAGTTCCAGAGTTATGTCTTTAAATACAGAGATATCTCTGAAAGTAAAAGAGATATCGCTCGTTGATAGATCTTTTGTTATACAGTTGACATATCACAAAAATTAAAAATTAAATCTCTTTAAAAAAAACAGATAACTTTCAAACATATTAATTAGAGATATCCTTCAATTAACAAATATGATTATAGTAACAGATTCTCATACCTCTATCCGCCTATCAAATACCTCTATCCCTATCAATAACTCTTAACCTAACTATCCCATCCGTCCAATTATTTAGCTTGCCTATAAAACCCTTTGTCAAAGCAGACTAGATATTGCCACGTTAGGAAAACACATCTATATTTGAATTTATTCACGAAACTGTTTGGCTTTTCTACAATAGTGGTAATTCGCTGTAACCAAGGGAAGTTGCATTCTTAATATTCTAAATATAAGGGTTGTCTAGTTTAAAGACGAAGTCCCATGACATTTCAGCCCTAAATGTTAAATTGACATTAATGTGACACGGTAGACGAACACGAAGTTTCGCGGGTATACTCGATAATTACACTCAACAGGTTTAGAAACGCAAAAGTGGCAAAATATTTATTTTAACAGTGTTATCGTGTTTTAAATTTATTCAAATTTCATACACAACAAAAACAATGTAAAATTGAATTCTTGTAAAAGTTTCAATAATTCATCGCAAAAAATGACTTAAATAGAAATAAAAACAATAGCGTCATTCAAATAAAAATGTTCAACAGGGGAAATTTTTGCGTTTCTAGTCAACATTATAAATTGTTTAAATCAATAAAAATTATTCGATCTGCGCTTTGTACAACTTCAATATTATCGATTTTTATCAGTATGGATAATATAAATCTTTACAATGAGAACCTGGGGAAGAGAAAGAGCATTTATTTACAAGTCATGACTGTAAAATATAATGTGATATGCCTCAAATAACGCTTTGTCATTCTTATTTAAATTGCTGATGTTTTTAGCTTACATGATGGAATTTACGGGAATTGAGTTTCAATATCGTAGTTTTCCATTTAATTTGACTTAAACAAAAATCGTTCAAGTTTAATTACACACTCAGATTTAGATTTATGAAGTGGCATAAGGACAATGGTAGCGACTGAAACCAGAAATCTATAAACATTTTTATTGTGTTTAGAAAATATATAAAACGATGTATCTTTGGAAAGGTCTTTTAAAATTCGTAGTGTTAATGTTCAGAAATCAAATAACTTTGGACAAACTTCTGTGGGAATGGGAATAAAAGTTAGCTTTTGAATGATTAAAATGACAGCAGGGTCGATCAATAGATATGTTAACACAGACGGTAGTATCGCGAGATGCGAAGACTACGGAAGCCCATTGGTGCCATTTTGTCTTATGCGTTTTGTGTTATGACTAATGATTTATGTGTCATGACTTATGTTTTATGTGTAATTACTTATGTGTTAAGAGTTATGTCTTATGTCTTATACTGATGTAAATTAAAAAAGCGGCAAAAAGACTAGTTTCATCATGGCGGAGGGTGGACTTTCATCTGAAAGTGAGAAAGAAGATTGTTTGGTAAATGTTAAAATGTAAACAGTTTGACATACGTTGTTTATTAAATGAAAACTATTGAACACAATAGAGATGAAACTTAAAATAGATTCTAGCAGCTCTGCAGTACATATATCGTTCGCTTTCATCTGGATCCAAGGTTTCATGGACATTGATAATTTAAGAAGAAACAAAGAACTAATGATAATGAGGTTTTAATTAAATTGAAATCATTTCCCCTGCTTTCCGGGGGGGGGGGGGCCCCCCCCCCCCCGGAAATGGCCCGGCCCCCCCCCCCACCCTGGATAGCGCGGAGGGAGGCGTTACGCAATGACACCAGCCGCCATCACTATAATCTGGCTTTCTTTGCCTATTTCCTGATTGTTTTACCATTTCTGTGAAACACCACCAACTTGTTAAATGATGAATGCCCTGCTAGCCATGAATGCCAAAAATAAAAAAAATACAGATGACAGTTTGCGTGCCTTGACACACCATGTAATGTGATCATGTCATAATTGTAGGCTTATCATCCCCTGCTTTTCCGCTATTTATTTCACAGCCAAGTGTGTGTAGTTTCTGAAATTGTAGAGTTTTGAGCTATTGCAGTGATAAAACATACCAAGAGCAAATTAACAAAGTGACATTTTACATTAAAATAATATATAACGGACTTTCAATGTACTGCAACTGTTTGGTAAAAGAACACATTACCTCCCTTTGTAGCACTAATTTCTTCTGGTGTAGAAACCATCAAGAAAGTAAACAAAACCAGAATTTAGTCTATTTAACATCTCATAGTTGTAAGTTTGACTTATTTAAAAGTATTTCGTTTATACTTACACAAAAGTTTAAAATCCCGCCCTGTTCGGGAGAAGATAGAAAAAAAAACTGAATTGATTTGTACCCAAAATGTTTCGTCTTACAAATACAATGCAATAGCACAACATAGATCTGCTTCAAAATTGTTTGTCCTCAGAGTGATTTAAGTAATGAATATGTTTGGAAGACAGACTTACTGAAATTGGGAAAAATGTGACAGTCATTTGGTCCGGCCAGTGCCCGAAATCTGTCGGTCCAAATTTAAATCGGCCACTAGTGTCAGATTGATAAATTTGTGAAAACTTTATCATTCAACTTTCTGTATAAAATATAAATCAATACTCCTTCATGAAGTGGTAGAAGAAAACGTATTCAGGAATTGGTTCGCAGCATAGCCGGCCAAAAGAAGAAAAAACAAAAGTCAATGGAAAAGGATACACATATGGAAAATCCAAAGAAGGTAAATATAGTGAATATTCAATTGATTATATTATTAACCTGAGCAGTATCAAACTTAGAGTGGACCTTAGCCTAATTAATTTTGCTAGAAGAAGCTTGACAACTATAAAAAAAATCAGATTATAAAATGGGTCAGGCTTCGGAGGCGATTTAGTGAGACTAAGCGGACCTATACCAAGTTTATTCCAATACTGAACCCGGGGTTTTAAAATTCAAATTTCAAAAATATTATGTGAAACCGCTTGGCCTAAAGCTTTGGCATCTGGAGGTCCATTACCAAGATTGTAAAAATTATGCCCCTGGCATCAAAATTGACCCCGCCCCAGAAGCCCTTAGTTTTACATAGCGTTATATGAGGAAATCCTTCAAAAATGTTATTGTCTGAAACTACATGATCCAGAGCTTTCATATTTAGCATGTAGCATCATCTTAAGGTCCTCTGCTACCAAGAGAAGTTCAAATCATGCCCCTGGGGTCAAATTCGGTCCAACCCAGGGGAAACTTAGTTTTACATTTATAAGTATATATAAGGAAAACTTTCAAAAATCTTCTTGTCCGAAACTGCAAGGCCCAAAGCCTACATATTTGGTATGTAGCATTGCCAAGTGGACCTCTACCAAGTTTGTTCAAATCATGACATCTAGGGTCATATTAGCCCCACCCTGGAGCTTGATTAGTTTTAAATGAAGTCATATTGGGTAAACGTTTAAAAATATTCTTGTCTAAAACCTCATAACACAGAGCTTAGATATTTGGCATGTAGGATCATCTAGTGGAAATCATGGCCCTCTGGTAAATTGACCCCACCCTAGAGCTAATTTAGTTTTACATCTATAGAGTTGTAGAGAAAAAACGTCTTGTCTTAAACTAAAAGGCACATAGTTTTATAGTTTCAAATCATAAAAGACCCACTTAGTTTTACATATAGTGATATAGGTAGAACCTTTAAAAATCTTCTTATCTTACACTACGAGGCACTTGACTTAGTTTCTATAATTTTTTCTTTACTTGAGAATGTATATAATTTCATAACAACCACTGACTTCCTTAACAACCATGTAGTTTGAATAACTTTATTGCAACCAAACTATTTTTTAAGTACCTTTGGATAACACTTACCCTTTGGAATCACATAGACTTCCATAGCAACCACTGACGTCCTAAGCAACCACCTACCGTCTTAGCAACCGTATAATTTTTTCCCTTCTACCATTACTGGCCAAATTCAACAATTGAATGTTCTGCCAGGGGGTTGCTCAAGAAAGGAAGTAAAAAGATAAAAGTGAAAGTATGTACAGTGAAGGATAAAAGAAACTAAGAGTGAAGTTAGATATAGTAGGTGGCTAGTCTAGTCTTGAAATCACTAGACTATGACAGTGCATGACATCATTTTGATCCAGCGGACTCAGTTACTGAATATTGTCAAAATCCATCAAGGAGGAGATAGCATAGTAGATGAGCAAGTAATCAGACTGTCAACATAACTGCATAATATTTAAACAGAGATCATAAGACATAATAAAGAAGACATAATGCATAATCCATAAGACATAATCCATAAGACATAATCCATAGATCATAAGACATAAAACATAAGACATAGGTCATAAGACATAATTCATAATACATAAGACGTCAGACAGAAAAAAAAATATAACAGGGGATGAGTGGGTTTGGGTTGCGATTGGTTCCTCCTTTTCAGCATATAATAATCAGAATAAATTATAGAAATTTTGAGTAAATTGACTTTTCCTCAATCAATATGTTCATTTGTGAAAGCCACCATCAGATGGGGGGGGGCACAACATGGTCAAATGTAAGAAATCGTCGTAATTTTTTGTCAAAGTCGCTGATATAACCGTAATTTTACAAAAAATTAGAAATTATTGGGAGGGACCCTACCCCCCTGCCCCCCTGTTCCTACGGCCCTGATCATAGTTTAGTGTGCTTTATATGTCCTTATACATCATTTCAATTTCAATGATATTTTGGCGTATGATTTAACATGATTTTGCACACTTATTATGGGGGTTGCATCCCTTTTTATAAAGGATGTATACAGGCCTTTCGAGATGAACTCCTGATAATGTCAAAATCAATCAAATTTCTAAATACGCCTTGGAGGATTTTCATTAAACTTGGGTCAAATGTTCACCATCATCAGGCGATGTGCAGAGCGCAATAGATAGGGTTATTTTACAAGTAGTAAGTAACACGTTCTTTCTTCTACATGACGTTTGGTAAATTTACATTATTGTTTCAGAAACAGCGGGGTACTTGGAGACACCCAACATTTTAACTACAGATTGGATGGCTTTATCAAACTAGAGGAAAATTCAGGCAAGTGACATCTCGGAGAGGAGGAACACGAATGTATGAATTCAAAAGGGAAGAAGAACAGACAGTTCAAACAGTTACAAATTATGCAACAAGAATTTTTTTCCGGACGGAAAGATTGATATGGGCAAATTATCAGACATAGAAGTTAAACTATCCACATATAATGGAGAATTCATTGAAAAATTCACTGGTAGCAACGGAGAAGATTGTTGCCTTCAAGAGTTTTTGAAAAGTATTGGTGTGTTTTCTTCACAATATTATTTGTACTTAAGAACTTCCAGAAAGTCCCTAAGTGAAGAGCTGAGTGGAGAGCCCGAAAGTGAAGGGAGCTTTCCTGTTCCAATAATTCCCTGACTGAAAGTAAATGACCAAATACCAGGGGAAATATGTGTCCAGTACACTAAAATATGTCACTCATCATACACAGAAGAACTTTCACAAAATTTCTGCTATACTATTGATGATTGCTTTCAAGATACACGTGTATATGATCCTGACACAGAGAGAAATGGGTATAATCCATTGGAAAATAACTTCAAAGTTACAAGCTTGACGGTCAACCAGAACACTGTTTTGAGTCGGCTTTAAAATAGCGTTTTGCAAAATTGAAAGTTTAGGTACCACCTCAAATATATTCAAAGTCCATTGACATATTGCTTTGATGTTATGCACACTTGTTTACCATCATGACCCCAACCTGTAGACTTTGAAAATATTTAGAACTCAAAGTCCATCGACATATTGCTTTGAAACTTCAAATGTTTGTTCACCATTATGTCCCCAACCTGTAGACAGGAGTAGGTAACTCTATCAAGCATTTTGTCATAATTATCCCCCTTCTTGACTTAGAATTATATGTTAAGGTTTGCGTACCACCTCAGGTATTTCTAAAATCCATTGACATATTGGTTTGAAACTTTGCAACGTTGTTCACCATGATGCCCTAAACCTTTAGGGAAGAGAAGGTAACTCTATCAAGCATTTTGACTGAACTGTCCCCCTTTATGGACTTTGTATTTATGGACAAGCATTTGTATTACTATCATAATCTGAGAATAGTTGAGCGCACTGTTCCTCTGGCAGCTCTTGTTTGTGTCATGGTTGTTAGTTTAAGACAAAGATGCCTTATTAGCATGGCAGCGCCGAGCAATTCTACTCCTTTGTTCTTACTATGGGCCAGAAGATATGTTAAATATTAAATGATTGATATACATGATTTCTTGTTCTTTTTTCAAACGGATAAACAAAACTGTGGAGAACCAAAAGCTGGGGATGATTGCTGCCTGTCTATCAACTTGCTTACGGTTCGGAGTCCCTAAGTACTACCCAAAATACCCGGTACTATTATTTTTTCGAAAGTCCAAAATATATATCCCCGCCACTGGTCGATTCTCATCGTAACATGTTCCGCAAGGGAGTAGCCAAAGTATTATTCTAAAGTTGTGCAACTCTCGGCATGCTTTCCTATCATGTAGTATTTCGTCTATAATCTGCCATGTTTCCAGTTTTCGCAGTTCGGTAGACGCACAAATCTGATATTGGTCCAAAAGATTTATTCAGTGTATATACTTTCCGAAATGTCAAAGAAATGTGCGCTGAGCGCAGAACTTATAAGTCCAGCGAATGATAGACGCATAAATTAATATACGCACTGTTAGCATGTAAGAAAACACTTACAATTATCGTTATTGAATGTCATGCATGTATTTTTGTTTGGAAGTACGAATAGTAAAAGAACCCGCAGTTTGCTATTCGTACGGCAGTTTTGTATCACATACATGTAACATAAATTATGTATATTTTTGAAATGATTAAACTGATAATTTTTCAACCAGTTTCTTACATTTCCCAATGTATAGAAAGACCTGATAGCACCTATAAAAACATTAAATGGTTGATCTGGTTGGGTTTTAAGGTTTTTTAATCGATTAACTATTGAAAATAAACATAAAATCAGGTGAGAGTTTTGCTAATTTGGTTTCATATATTACGATTTTATGTAAATACATGACTGTATACATTTCATGAGTGCAAAAAAGAAGAAAAAAAAGCGAAAAAAGCAGAGCAAATCTTCATAACGTATTTGTAAGAATTCTCGTATGTCCAAATCTTAATTAATGTACTCATTATGAATAAATTTTATTGTACAAAAATACGTTTTCTGCAAAATAAAACTGAAAAAAGCAGAGCACATTTATACACGTGTTTCTCGTAAAATATATTAGTTTAATCACTTCAGAAATACATATGCTATGTGATACAAAACTGCCGTACGAAAAGCAAACTGCGGGTTATTTCACTACTCGTCCGAATAGCCACTTTTTTTTTGTTTTGCGAAATGAGTTGCATGACTTTCTTCAACATTTACATTCGCGTACAGGCTCCCCTTGCCATTAGTTACAAGACTTAAAAATTGCAGAAATTCCTACTACTCAAATGGCGATTTTATTGGGAGCTTGGAAGAACTGATTGCTTTCCGTTTAAAATCAGCAACTGGCAAGTAGCTGACACGTTTAATGACGCACGGTGATACTTGTGTTGTCTTTATAAAATCGAGGATTGATACGTTTGTTCGTTTGACACCCTCACATGGTTTGGCACCCTTGCTGGAGCGAGGTTCCGGGGTGTGGTGCTTGGAGCGAGCATGTGAGAGATTTTGGAAATGCATAACCAGTGCACCTGTACATTCCAGGCGAAAGCAATTTCCCATAGGGATCAGCAGACTGGCGAAAAAGAAACGGTAATTCCTAATACCCGTACCGTACACCGTGCAAATCTTCGTAATGTACTGAGAACTACAGAATGATACGACCGTATTCAATTTATTTTCAGAAAACAGTTTAAGATATTATTATGTACAATATAACAGAGTATTTATTTCAAATGTTTAAAAAATGTTTTGTAAACCCTTTCGTAGGTGGTATAGGAGACTCATCAGTGAAGACTAACTGACCCGAAACCAGGTACAAATGTACGTATGGAAATAACATATGCAATCATTCGAGGCTGATGGAATTCATCGATATTTCTGCTTAAAATGATGTAGTATCAGTAAGAAGTATTCGTATTCTGTAACGTTGTCAACAATTGGAGTCTAAGTTTTGATATAAACAACATGTAAAACAACATTCAATATCGGGGAAAATACGCGACATTTATCATTGTTCATTAACAAAACTGAGTTCACTCCCGGTATTTCGCGTCACCATTCATATTTCTTTTACATCGCTATGATAAGCGAAACATAAGCTAGGTTTACCAAAGATATTTTCAAAATGTAACATGATAAATATTTTCTTACTTTTTGTTTACATAATTTTTAAACATAGATTAAATACGGTCGTATCGTTCCGCCACGAAGATTTGTACGGTGTACGGTACGGGTTTAAGTAATAGCCAAAAGAAACCACCTCTCTAGAGCCCCTACAAACACACGGATGAACATGCTAACTCAATATTCTGTTTACGTAACAGACAAAAATTTCACAGTGAAACACTGGTGGAGAATTATCAAAAAGTCATGTGACGCTATGAGATAAGACAAATCATTCCATAATTTCGTCAACGAGTTCAAGCATTTCCCTGTATAACTCTAGAGCCCCTTGTGCAGTAATGGGAATGTGGAGGTCAGGTTTTAGTACTTTTGCCAAATCTTGAAATTCTTGACTGCATACAGTCCTGTGTAAGCCGTACATTTCGCAGCATACCTCAATCTTGTTGATCGACAGTCTTTCCAAAATTGTGACCACCTAATACCTCGGGAACAAAATCGGGCTCTGTATTTCTTTGTTTACGTATGGAATGCAGGTTCCAGTTTACCGCTATTCTGTCAAGTTCGGCTTGAATCAAGTGCGTAAAACAAAACTTTAAGCACTCGACATGTAAAGGATTTCATTCATCATACTCGTCACTGTCCTTTAAATCTTTGAAAAGAAAACCCACCATTGAATTCCATGACGTCTCATGGTTCCCCACCAAGCCTCTATTCGTTGATTTGAAACACTTCTTCCATACATAAAACTTCTAAGACCATACTTACTATCTGTATCATTGAATCGGAAGAACGGTTGGAGTAAAAGCAGAGTTGAGTTTTCCGTTCCTTTGTATCACCGAAGAATTCGCGGAGCAACCCCAGGCGTCTTCAGTGCTCCAAGATAATACATGGCGATGATTGCGGGGTTGTTGCTACTTTCAGCCACTTCTAACCAAAATATCCTTCGGCTTTAACTGTCAATAGCACCGTGTACACAAAAGCCACAAGGCTTCAGTTAATTGTATCCGTCTACATGCCAAACATAATTGGGCCCCTTTGTTATGTACTTACGTCTTTTCAGCCGGTGGGCTTCCGAAAAGTAATTCCATTAGGGTCAATAGTTCTCATAATAGAAAGCACTCTTAACCTATGTTCATTTACTAAACGTTTCCACATGGAACGTTAACCAATGCACTGACCGATTGTCTCAATTTCTTTGGAATTATTATTATTAATAATAACAATGTGATCTGGTGTGTACACAGTTCGACGTCGTAAGTTTTTACTTTTAAATCTAGCCGTGTACTTCCTGCTGTCAATGTTTCAGGTATATAAGAAGGTGTCACTCCTGTAACAGGGTAAACCTGGTGTATCAACAGACACAGCCACACGCTACACTGCGATCATGTTTATCAAATGGATCTGAAAATATATACAACCAACTACATGATTGTTACAAAATTACCCTGTCGTTTAAGTACAATCATGTTTGTGTGTTTTCTGATTTCAAACCTGTTTCGTCATGCTAATTTTATAATTGATTCGGAATCACATACATTTGTAGTCATCATTCTAGCAAAATATCACGACACGTTCACATATATGAAGACGACATAATATATGTAGAATGGTATGTTGCTATGTTTTTGACAATTTGTTGCGTTGTATGATGTAGCCTATGTCGATATGTGGTGTGAGGATTGTATGAATGAACGTACCTTAAGTCTGCTTATTGCACGTATAACCATGTATTTGCTATCGGTAGAATGGCTGTAGTCACTAGAAATTACTCCATAACAAAGTTATATGACCGAGCTAGGAATCAAACAAACGACCCCTGGATTAGCAGACTTACGCTTTACCAACGAAGCCAATACAACATGAAGTGTTACATTGTGTTCACAAAATCAAACGTTCTCTTGCTCACTTGCATAATTATAAAGAAATATATAAAACTATATGGCTACCATACATAAAGTTAAAAAGCTTACACAATCAAGGTATTTACTACTTACACCAATTAATAAAACGTCTTCATTTTCGTACCCTTTGTAACTGAAGAGTAATTGAGATTTCGCCCGCCATTGTTTTTGGCATGAGACTGCTGTGTCTTAGAAGTAATACATAAGTCACAAGACATAACTCTTAACACATAACACATAAGTCATGACACGTAAGTCATTAGTCATAAAACAAAACGCATAAGACAAAATGTCACTAATGGGCTTCCGTAGAAGACTACTGAAACTTGTTTGTTACGTTGCCAGTAATTGCAATTAACTGTACAGTAGTTGTACGTAAACTACGACTAAATAACATAAATGACATAATGCTATGTAACACCGGATACAGCTCCTTTCGAATACAGCTCCCCGGGGAGCTGTTTTCGGTGCACATTAACGAATATAGCTCCCTTGAAATAGCGGAGCTGTATTCGAACCAAAGCATATGCACATTCGAATAAAGCTCCCTATGTTTGATAAAACTGATGGTAAAACGGATTAAATAACATAAGTCTGAGTACGTGGCGATGTGTATTTTGGGCAAATGAGTTTATGTCTAAATTTTAGGAAGAAGCTTGGCCGTTCCGAAAACTTTTGAGTCAATTGCCAAATTGTAGTTCGAAAGCTCGGATCCATCTGTGCGACCATCTGTCTGTGGTCCTACTCTATATGTTGTCTTATCAGATTACACCAAGTGTGAATGTGCTTAATTCCGTCAACAGTTTATCTATTAAATGAAGTACAAAACCACTTGAACTGCCGCCTTATGTGCTACAGCCACATGAAAAAATGTAGGTTTATTCAACATCAATAATACCACAAAGTTTCGTTCAACCGTCCGTCGAACACATACGGACGAAAAGACAGACATCCTAGGGCTAAGTACTGCATCCTGAATAGCGGGATGGATCCTTATTATCCTATAATAAACTCCGTGCCGCGTACTTATAAACGAATGATACCCTGATACTCTATTCGAAGAAAAGGTACAAGAACCGCGATAGCTCCCATTAGATTAGGGGAGCATTATTCATTAATGCGCACCGAATACAATACTCCGTGGAGCTGTATTCGAAAGGAGCTACAATACTATCAGACGTCTTCTAAACGATATTGCTGTACACGATGTGTATAATAAGTTATTGATGATTCCAGTCGTGCAAGTTATGAAGAATCATGTTTTGGAAAAGAAAAAATATGCGTTTTATCACAAGTGATTGACCGTAGCTGTTGTATTGAACCCTT
This sequence comes from Saxidomus purpurata, assembly GCA_022818135.1. Classification (NCBI taxonomy): domain Eukaryota; kingdom Metazoa; phylum Mollusca; class Bivalvia; order Venerida; family Veneridae; genus Saxidomus; species Saxidomus purpurata. Next base: position 31,458,471 of record JAFMSR010000002.1, read on the forward strand.
GTCGAGTACTGATGTTATTTCGATTCTAACATAGACATATATTACAGAAGGTGAATAAATGCAAAGCCTTACTTTTTACGCGAACGCTCATTTAACGTCATGTGGCACATTAATATGACGTCATGTTTACGCATATCGGTTCCCGCGTTGTTTATGGTTTCTTCTAACATGACTCAAGATTAGGTCTCTATAAACAAAGAGTAGAAAAATTATATTATAATAAACCATAAACAACGCGGGAACCGATATGCTGTAAACATGACGTCATATTGTGCCGCATGACGTGAAATGAGCGATCGCGTAAAATGTTACGCTTTGCATTTATTCACCGTCTGTAATATATGGCCTCCGGTCTTCGTTGCTAATTACTGGCTCGGATGTTATTTCATAACTATAGATCTAACATAATTTTTCTACTCTTTGTAGAGCCCTATATAGAGACAAAATCGTAAGTCCTGTTAGAATTAAGAAATAATCTGTGACTTGGAGTGCTTTATCGAAATAAAAGCCTTCACCGAAGGTGATGTGTCGGGCGGAATAATTCACGAGTGCTAGGCAGAGTTAATGAAAAGTTTCGTAAGTACTACGGACCTTTTTTCAGTTTGACGGTAATTTGTAAAATGGCATAAATAGTAGCTGTTGGAATTCACTCCCCTATTTCGGGTCGCCATTCAAGATCTCAACATAACTATATTATACAAACTTATTTAAGTATATAATCTAATACACAGAATATATAAAATACCTAATAGTGACATGCAGAAGACGTCAGATTCAGAACCTAACAAAAATGACAATCGATTTAAATGCGTTCCGCTAAGCTGAACTTTACAGCGTTTTAACGTGGAGTAATGACGTTAATGTGATGACGTAAACGTTTTCATTCATTGTTTTATATCCCGGCAATCGGAACATCACTCGGCTTTTTCACTCGTTGTGTATGATAGTCCAACACTTAACGCCCTGCGATAAAGAAGTTAATTCAAAAAGTACATTGTCATAATCTGCTATTTTGTGTTCGGTGAATCAGGGGATGGAACGTAGCCCCGTTTCTACAGAGGGCTAAGAGACGAATTTGTATCTGCGGAGGAAAATATCGAACAGTGCTTGCTAAAAGTGAAAGAAGAGCAACATTTTGATGTGTAAGTAGACTTACCGCATATTCAAACATCTTTGAGTACTTTCATCAGGTGAAGAAATTATAATCTTCCATCGGCTTTTTGTTTTAACTTCGTAAGTGCCATACTTATCCTGTTTACTTGAACATTGTTTGTAACGATCGATGTTTACAAATGCAAAACGACCGACTCCTGGTATTCTTTCTTCGTCATTTCAAAGCAAAATTAAACGGTTACAGAAGCGTTGTAAGTGTACGCAAGTGTTGGTATCAGCCGTCGTTAATGCGAAGGCATGTAAATGACTTGATGGGTGAGGTAAACATTTTTGAAATTTCAATGTCTGATGTTTATTTGAATAAGTAAAAATTTGTACAATGTATTATTATATTTTGGATATATCTGCAAGAAATACATGTACTTATGAACATATGCATTAAAACCGACGGTTGCGAGTTAACGTGCCTTACACTATCAATATCGAACTGCAATTGATCAAATATTTGGCAATTGTGATTTGAAAAAATGTCATTGAAAACCTTTGACGTATTTGTCTACCAGTCTTAACAATCTTTTTGTCAAATTATTCAAATAACTGCTTTTCAATACTATATAGTTCTATTTTGGCTCCTAACAAGCGCAATAATAGCCACTTTTCCAACACACATGACAATATTGCGACATCTGTTTAATTCATCAAGTTTAAAATTGTCAAAATGTGCATGTGCTTCATGAAAGTACGATGATCTCTCATGAAGCGCCAGACAAAATATTCCTTATAACTGACATTGTGAAGTCACTCTTATTTTGTGCGCTACTTATTACAGGATACATGTACACTAAACCAGGTCCGATCACGGTAAGTTTTTTTGTGTGCGTCGGTATGCGTGTCTAACATGGAACGCAGATAGCATGAAGAGGCATGAAATACTATATTCATTTTCAACATGACAACCCCAAAATGGAGTTAAGAAATGACCAGAATACATCATAATATAATATAAATATAGAGTAATACGGACTGTGTCGGCAAATGCATATACATTGTAGCTTTAGGAAATCAATGTTCCGACTGTAATTTTGGTAATAAGTGCGGAACTTAAACTGTGATTATCTACAATAGTGAACATGGTATATCTGAAAAGGAATTCACATTTAGATTAACGTCCCACACAACAGCCATTTGTAAGAGTATCCTTTACCTTTACTTTGCCTCGAAATACTGCGAGAAAGCTCATAGTTCACTTAGTCTAGATATCTTCTAGTGCATACAATAAATGTAAACCTCAACGCTCAGCAACAACTTGCCTATTACAATCATTTTTCTCGTTTCCTCCTCTTGTTAATGGAGACTATCTGTTATGGATAGTCCCATGTTATTTGGGCGACAACTCTTTTTACTGTTGCGGATAGTTGTATAGATTTAGAGGTGTTTAGCCGTAAAACATTTAACACGTCATCGTACTACGTCATGTCCTTTTCAACTGTGTGCTGCAAGAAGGAAGGTGTGTAGAAATTAGACAAATTAAAAAATGATTATTCCTTGTCAATTTGGAGGAATCTTAACACTAAACTTATGAAAACTTTTCTTAAATACCCCTTCTACACTATGCACACTAATAAATTGTTTTATGTTATTTTGAAACAATTGATAATGTCGGATTTAAACGAGTTTATGGCAAATCGGGGTCCGTTGCTTTGCTGAGAAAAAGCACACAGTCAATGAGAATATAATTTAAACGATTACAACACCATCAATGGTTAATATTAAGTAATAAGCTAAGTCCTATACATAAGTAATGTCCATTTCCCAAGTTCGAAAACATTCCATTTGTTTTTAAAAAGATGAAAATACTGTCATGACGTCATGTGTGATGTAGATTCTATTGATGACGTATATACACGAGTTGAACATGAGTGAAGTTCTGTCAACAATATCATAATGCATAAATCTGCCGTAGTCAAAACAGAGCATAGTAAATCTATTGTTTTGGATTATTTCAATTAAGTTAGATTGCTGTCGGGGATGATGATAATTTGTACTACTGTACTGTATTATAGATCTATAATAGTTTATTTGACCTAGTCTAATTATAAATTTTCTTTTTAACGCCGTTGGAGCTTACTGTACTACTTTTGGAAATGAAGCGAAGTCGAAGACAAAGATTGGAGAAACGTGCGGATGAAATGGGATTGTCAAACAAACGGAATGATAACGATGACCATGTTGATGACGAAGATGATTTAGGGTTGGGTGACAAGCGCCAAAAACGGACGGATCAAAATCTACGAGAGAAGGGGGACGGTAACAGTCAGAAGTCGAATGGTGACGATGATAAAACAGGACCAGGTCAAGTATTACATAGTATTCATTCTGATCTTGGTTGTTCAGTATCTGAATCCCTAAAGTCAAAAATTGTTGCGGGTAAATATGTCGATCAAGCTCAGTTATTAGACACTGGTGTTAAGCCAGAGCACAATAAATTGTCAATAAATGCTACAGGTGAACTGGTATTGAAACCTAATAGCACATCTTGCAAAATTAATGATATTGAAACCTGGTCAGATGCATTTCTCATTTACACCAGTATCTATCTATGTGGTCACCCTGAGAAAGCACAGGGGTTGCTTAAATACATGAGTACGGTCCGTGATGGTGCAAAAAGGCACAAGGGTTTAGGTTGGAAAGACTATGACCAGCAATTTAGGTATCGTATGTCAGTCAATCCCGCAATGTCCTGGGCTAAAATAGACTATGAACTATGGCTGGTTTACATGAGCAACAGCCAGTCTACAAGTAGTATAGATCTAGTACAGAATAGCAAACAGTACATTGGCAGGTGCTTTGATTTTAACTATAGACAATGTACTCGATCTGTTTGCCCATACAAGCACGCTTGCATAATTTGTCATGCTGATCATCCATCTAGGTACTGTTTCAACAAAAAACAGTCTTTTGACGTCACGGCAAGAACACAAGTACGGACCTTTGTTCCCCAAGGTCAGCGAGGTCACAGGCCACAGTTCAGAGGGCGCGGATCCTTCCAACATTCAAACAGATTTATGGGTCCTTGGAAAAACTCCAGTTAAATTTGCAGCACTAGCGCGCTATACTAAAACATATCCAAATCGTACAGACGCAAAACTTTTACTTGATGGATTTAGATTTGGCTTTAAGCTTCAATATTATGGTCTTAGAGAATTTTCCACCTCAAAAAATCTAAAGTCCGCTTTTGCAAACAAATCAGCACTGCTGGAAAAAATTGACAATGAAATTAAATTAGGTCGTATTTCCGGCCCATTCACCAGCCCTCCATTCCATAACTTGAAAATTTCCCCAGTTGGCGTTGTTCCGAAATCAGACGGCAGTTGGAGATTGATCACCCATTTGTCATACCCGTCGGGAAAAAGTATTAACGACGGGATTGATGATAGTATTTGTTCAGTAAACTACACATCTTTTGACACAGTAGCGGATATGATTTTTAAACAGGGAAGATCTGTACTTATGGCTAAACGGGACATTAAATCTGCTTTTCGTTTGTTACCGGTGCATCCGAGCGATTTTCATTTGCTCGGCATTAAAATTGATGATAATTATTATTTCGATAAATGTTTGCCAATGGGGCTAAGTTTATCTTGCGCCTTATGGGAAAAAGTTTCAACTTTCCTGCATTGGCTAGTTACTGATCTCACTGGCTTAGAAACGTTAGATCATTACTTAGACGATTTCATTTTTGTGGGGAGATCAGGGCTGGATAACTGTCTAACACTTGTCGACGCATTCGAATTTGTATGCCATGAATTAGGGATCCCGATAGCTGAGGAAAAATCTGTTTGGACTGTTACAGTTATAACCTTTTTAGGGTTCGAAATAGACTCGGACCAAATGACAATTAGGATTCCGATTGGCAAGATTAGGGAATTATTAGATTTAATTAATCAAGTCCTATGTAAGTCAAAAGTAACATTAAAAGAGTTACAGGCTTTGACGGGGAAACTGTGTTTCTTCAGTAAAGCTGTCCGTTCCAGTAGGGCCTTTCTTCGGCGTTTGTATGAAGCCATGTCGGGCCTAGACCGACCTCACCATCATCGTCGGGTCACGGCGGATATGAAAGACGATCTGCGCGTTTGGGTTTCGTTCTTAAGCAATTTCAACGGTGTGGTTTATATACCTGAAGATGTGTGGCATGACTGTAGTGTCTTACATCTGTATACGGACAGTGCAGGGGCTGCAGATTGTGGCGGGGCTTGCTATCTTGACGGCTGCTGGGCCTTTTTCCCATGGCCAAATACTTGGGCTAACTCACAAATACTTAAAGATATGACATTTCTTGAAATGGTGCCAGTAGTTTTAGCAATAGCGCTGTGGGCTTCAAAAATCGCTAACAAAAAAATCTTAATGTGGATTGATAATGAGGCACTGGTACAAGTTCTGAATAAGCAGTCAAGCAAGTCAAAAACGGTCATGCATCTTGTTCGTTACTTTGTGTTAAAAGCTATGTCATTTGATATCATTTTCAAAGCGAGGCACATTGCATCAAAAGCTAATACGATTTGTGATTCTCTTTCTCGCAAACAGTGGTCAAGATTCAGGAAGCTAGCACCACACGCAAAAAGGGACCCAGAAGTAATACCCCAAGATTTTCTTTCTTTGATATCGAATGTGAGTCTTCCAAAATTCTGAGTTCATCATTGTCTGCTAATACATCAGCTGCTTACCGAATGGGTTTGAACCGCTTTAGTCAGTTCCGTTTGGATTACGACCTGGACACGGAATGGCCCCCTAAACTTGAACACGTAATTCAGTTTGTTGCACTTCTGTCACTGCAAGGGTTAACAGCTTCCACTGCCAGGCTTTATGTCGCTGCTATAGGTTTTCAGTGTAAAATCTCCGGAAATGCGGACGTAACTAAACAATTTTTGATAACTAAAGTTTTAGAAGGAATGAGAAGGATTAAACATACTTCTGACACAAGGTTGCCAATAACGCCTAATTTGCTTTTAAAAATATTGTCTAAACTCCCAGCAGTATGTTTCAATATATACGAAATAGCGTTATTTTCAGCAGCTTATTCGCTAGCCTTTTTCGGTTTCTTGCGAGTGGGCGAGTTAACAACTTCAAAGAGACAGAATTTGCATAGCATTATTGGAATAAATGATATTGAACTAGATAAGCATAACAAAACTCTGACTATCTCGTTGAGATTTTCTAAAACTGACCAAGTGGGTAAGGGAGAAAAATTGCAAATATCCGCCCAGGGTGGTCAAATTTGCCCCTTCAGAACTGTTCAGGAATTCATGGCAATGAGACCGAAAGTACACGGTCCATTGTTTGTACATTATGACGCCAGCCCACTCACTAGATATCAATTTTCTTCTGTTTTGACAAAAGCGTTGGCCGTTCAAGATTTGAATCATACGCACTTTAAATCACACTCATTTCGAATAGGCGCCGCGACAACGGCGGCAAGTCTAGGCGTGGCGGACAAAGATATAAAGTTAGCAGGCAGATGGAAGTCAAGTGCTTATAAAAGTTATGTACGTTGCCAAACCAGAGTACTTCCAAAATTAATACAACAGTGATATATTGGCAGTTTGTTAACATGGTTAGATTCAATATCGATGTCTGGTTGTATGTACGGTATATATTCATTCATGTTGATTTAGTTCAAAGTTCATATATTTTATAATAATCAAACTTCAGGTTCCCGTAGAGTTATTTGGTGTGTGGGTTCGTCTCTAATAAAGCAAGCATTCTTGTCAGCCCGCAGTAGCAGTGGAGGTCAAAGTTTGGGGTTACGTAATGTAGAGATCTGGTGGCAAGGTTACAGCGGCCTGTGTCTTACCCAGCTGCTATCCAAGTTGAGAACCCTGTGCAGAATAAGGGAAGAACCTGATTATTTAATTATTCACTGCGGGGGAAATGATCTGGGGAAAACCAGCTTGTTTAATCTCAGGGTGGAAATCGATAAAATAGTTAAGTATAGAGATACCCACCTTCCCTCTACAAAATTAATTTGGTCTTATATTCTCCCCAGAATTCAGTGGAGATATTCCTTGAACATTTTGGCAATGGAGAAAGCCAGAAGGAGACTGAATAGTTATGGCGCTAAGAAAGTCATAGACTCTGGTGGGGTTTGTATCCAGCATTCTGGCATAAAAAATAAACAGACTGATCTGTTTTTGAGTGATGGTGTACACTTATCTGAGGCTGGAAACAGTTTATTTTTGCACGGTTTGGCTTGCCAATTGGAGTCAATTATAAATACTAATTGTCTTAGTAAATAGTCTGGGCGCGGCGTCCGGCATCTTGCGTTTGTTAATTATCGGGGCGTTCACTGGTGCCAAATACATACTGTTTATTTGGCGGTGGCCGTCGGTAGTCCGTTGGGTGTCGGACTCCGGGACCGACTGCCATGTGGCGGCCAGCGAACTGTCGGACACTTTAATTTACCTGTTGCATGTTATTTCAGCCTCTGTTTCCCAGGGCCAGAATAACAATATTATAATGCAACATGATTCAACATTCATTTTGTTGTTGTTGTTGTTCAAACAATGCCCAATTGGGGCCTGTGTGCCGACTTGAAGTAATTGTGAATTTAATAAACTCGTATTTGCCGGGATGCCCTAATTGGTCGTTTGTAATGACTGTGTATCCCGTGCTGTGAATTTTTCAATGTGTTGAAAGACAATTTGTGAAAATCGGATATTTGTTGTTGTTGTATGAATCTTGACTGATTAGTGAATAATTGGTGTTGTTGTTTTGAATGGAACTTGACTATGACATTGAAAATAGAGTTTGTTAAAAATACGGAGCCGTGCCCAGACATATGCCAATGCTAATATCTAATAAAAGTATTGTTGCAATTTGAAAAGTTATTATTAAATTTACAAACTATTTTGAAGTTTTTATAGTTTTATATTTCTTTTGTTTTCTCTGGGAGTACCAAATAACAAATTTAATTTACGTATCGAATTTGACTTAAACTCTTTAGAGGTCCATACTAAAGTTGATGCAACTTTTGTCATATATGAAATTGATATTTGTAAAAGAAAAACACAGATTGAAACAAGCGTAGCCTATCAACTCGTCTTTTCTCTATAGTGAGCAATTGATGCAATTTCCAGAGGTGGTTGCCTGTTTGCACATATTAAGACATCTTTCTGGGATTAAAAAAAACGTGTATGACCCTTTTATTCTGGTGGATATCAATCACGTATGTTTCTGCATTGGTAAGGAATGGTGGGGTAAACATATAATTGGCTAAGAAACATTATACGATTACACATGTGGTCTACGCTCATTGCTTCAGTAGAACGAATGAAAAAGGCAAGAAAAACTTTCTACGCACAAGCACTAGATAAACTAGAAAAAAACAACAACAGGAAATCTGCTTCACGTGGTTCTGCACCAAAACGTGCTAAAATGTAGTCAGGGAGATGGTCGAAGACTTTGGAGTTTAAATACACAAGAAGGCGAATGAACAAACATAGCATGGCCGCATTCATTATGTATTTTATCAATTAAAGTATCGGAATATATTTCATCGAGTCCACCTTCGTCGAATGGTTCGAGTTACTGTAATCTCATGGGTCATGGTCCATGGTTCGAGACCTGCTACCGATCATGTCTCTTTATGTGAGAAAGCTGGCAGTTTCTTAAAGACAATACGGATCTGGTACTGTTTCTTTCCAGGAACGAACTCGGCTGTAAAAATGAAATTCGATTGAAACGGGCGTTAAACTCACACAACAGCACATTCCATCCACGTTACTACTGTTTGTATAGAAAAACGAAATTATACGACGCCTATACATGCACCGTGCTTGTAAACAAAATGGCAGACATGGATGACAACATATATCATGCTAAACGGCGTTGCCGCCGATGTCAATGAAATACATGTTAGTCGGTTCACAACATTCAATTTGGTAAATTTCGCGGAAGAATATGATTTTTGTAGTACAAACAACAATAAATTTATATGTAAGGACAGATTCTGTGAGAATTTTAAACACGTTAAGTGTCTAGACGTCAAAATCCAATTGTCAGTCTGTTCAAATAAACTTAATATTCTTGTATCGGAGAAGTGGTTAGGTTATGAAAGGCATTGTATTCCTGATTTTAATTGATATAGAGGGGTGTTTTTTTCCGCAAGATACATTTTTTGACGTAAACATCAACTTCCTATGATTTATCGCAAATTGATTTTTGGACACTATTTGAATTGCCTATATAAGTACATACAGTTAGTTATAATCGATTGTCTCTAAATATTTACAATAAAGCCTATGGCAGCTGAAAATATTTTTCCGATATGTACACTAATAGTAAAGAATGTATAATGTATATACAATGATTGTGTGCGACCAATAACTACCCGTATTTCGAAATAGTGTGTGCATATAAGAAATGTATTACATTGTATCAGGTATTTTGTTATGTAAAGAAACCGTTCTCTTAAAGCATGACTATAAATATAAAATTTAAAATACATACCTTGAAATAGAGTGGACTTTTCTACGTTTGGTGTTTAGCTATCCACAAAAGGTATCGTTTAAACTATGTTATTTTATGTATATGTATTAGGTCTATATTTCAGAAATACACGAGAGATCACGCGAAGCAAAGCAGTAAGACTTTAATCTGTTTTTCTTTTAATAGGGACTATAAAGGGCTTGTAGAAACTTTCGTCGGGGCTTATTTTCTCTCTTACGCCACAGTGCTACTTATTGGAGGAATAAATTAGTTTTAAAGTGGCAAATTGCTGGTACTGAATAAATACTGCCTAATTAGATGAAATGGGATTTTTATTTTATCCCTGTTTTATATTATCCATTGCGGTCATGATGGATTGTTTTATTTTTGATATCTAAATTCAATGTTTTGCAGCATAAAATCATGGACATAGTGTGTAAAGGAACTAGTGCCCATCCTCCTAAGAAGTAAGTAACATACACTATAATAAATTATATGGTAGCGATATATATTTATTTTATAAATATATATTATACATCTGAATCAGAATTACATCAAAGCTGCAACGTCCTTAAGTTAGTAATTATATGTTTCAGGTCCCGTAATCTACGAAATCAACAGGTGCGCGAAATGACAGGAGGCACATTCGCCGGCGGTCCCAGGTCTCGTTTCGGTTGGTAAACATGAGTTTTCACATTTGAGTAAAGTTGTACATCCCAAGAAATCTCTTAAGATTTATTGGCTTATCGGCGAAATTATCGGGTTTATATAGGAGTAAAATCTTTAACTCATCAAAAAGTAATGAAATCATTATCTGAAAATATTTATTAAGTTATTGAAGTTTACATACCCGAAGCGAGACCTAGATTCGCCGAAAAATGTGTCTTCGACCAAATTGTAATTTAAAGCAGTTACTTTTAGTATATACATGAAAGAAAACGCCGGTCAGTTTTAGAAAGGTTGTAATGTCTGTTTGGGCATTTAAATTGAAACTGGCTTTTCTTCTCTCATATATGTATGTAACCTCACGGCGATTGATACGATCAGGAATGAGGTGCCGAGAGTGTTGTATAACTTGTTTCACTATCGACCAAAATAAATTATATTGGATAGAAGTTTTACTCTCAAGGCATTTTGAGTAGCAGTATCATGCACGTAGCATTATTTAGCTAGTTTCATATTGCTTGTACAAAATATTGATATCTTTTCATTGCGTTATTTTTTTAATGTTTCATATCTTAATTTCCTTTTCCAATCTAAAACCTATTGCAGCTTCTCACTCACTTTTTTTGCAATTTTGAAAATAATATGAGACTGCACTTTGAACGGCAATGCATCATAGCAAAGTAACGGTAGCGTTTATTCTGTCATTCACGTACATCAATGTGAAAAGCTAAATTTGAAGTGACAACCTTAAGGCAAAAACAACCAATAATTTGAACTGATATACTTTCAGATTTATTCACGACCAATTTGTTTGCCAAGCATGCATTCTGGTTTTCATAGTAAGCAGTATAACAATGTCGAGTATAAGTGCAGGCATGGATGATGGGGGCAGTTTCCCCTACCCATATTTCTTTACTGGATTTGTATTGGGCTTCATTGTAAGTATACATGCACCATCTGGCTTTACATTCTTAGCAATTCATAAATGTTCGCAGATATTTCTGCAATGTTGTTGATTCATGTTTTTACCGGCATTTGACAAGACAAATTTATAAATGATACTCCAATATACTTTAATGCTATGGATTATTATCGTACCAGTTGGTAAAAAGGGATATACATACGTGATATGTCTTTTATACTTCATTAATAATATAGATGTAGACAGAAGAAAAAATGTAGAAGTAAAAATGTTAGAATTGGAGGTTTATGACTGATACAAGGAAAGCAGTTATTTACATGTGAGACAATCATCGTAGAGCATTGTTGCTGCAGGGTCGTATCGATCAAATAGAGATTGATTTTGTAGAATAGAGCTATAGTTTGCTTGTCGCACATATATACATTTTTTTGGTACAAACAGAATAGAGCAATAGTCTGTTTGTGGCACAGGACAGTAGAAAATAGTATTGTTCTGGGTGTGGCATGTGGAATAGAGGTGTGCTCTGTTTGTGGTATAAGTAGATTAGAGTATTGCTCTGAAGAAGTAGAATAGAGCCAATAGTGATCAGTATGTTTTAAACATAGAGCAGTGAAATGTTTTCAAGTGTATTACAAAAGTATGATAGAAGATATTTTGTGAAATGAAAGAAGTAGAATATAGCAATATTTTGCATTAATTACATATAAAAAGAGCATTGGTTTGTACGCAGTATTAGTACAATAAAATTAATCCGTACAAGTCAAAGAGTCCCAAATGATGGATATTTTACAGAAGGGCTTATTTTTGCTGGTAGCAAACACCGCTTATACTCAGTGAAACATGTGTTAGTGGTCATCTCAATGTAACAACCGCCTGTCTTTAAAAACCAAGACTAATAAATTGCATTTGACAATTATATATCCCATACATCTGTTTATCAGTTGCTTTGAAGTGCAACCCTTACTCCAACCCGTCACCGGATGATAAAGACTGGTTACCGCATTCTTGTTTCACTCTTATTAAAGCTCAGTATAACATTACGGAGTTTATTTGTCAATTATATGAATCTGTACATTTATCAATTATATGAAACTGTACATTGGATAAATGTACCATGATTATCATTTCAGCTTCTCGTAAATTTTGTATCACGATTTATTGTCGTACTCGCCATCAAAAGAAAAGGACTGACCAGAAAAAATATCGTAGAAATATTGAACAAGACGATTTGTGGGGTACGTACATATTTATAGTATTATTGGCCCTGTTTTGTTTTACAACATGTAATAAATGAAAACATTTTTAGAAAATTATTTCAATTCATCAGGTGCTCGATGTATTAGTAGAGCATTTCATATCTATTGTACTTGTTTTGGCGTCGACGTCAGCGTCGTCTTGTGCGCAACATTGAGCATTGAAACCATTGCAGCCACAGGGAAAGACCCCATTTAATGTTAAAGTTTTGCAAGCAACATTGGGACTAAAAAAACATTTTGCGTATTGGTAGTAAAATGTATTCGTTTAAATCTTGACATTATTTAAATATTCGAGTTCAGAGGATCGTGTTTCGGAACGCGTCGGTATGTGTATTTTGTCATGTTAAATGTTTAATGAACAGTTTTGATTTTCAAACGCTATTGACAAACCATCCGATTAGTTAAATGTGTTGTCATCCAAACAATTCCTCATATATATATCTGTTAAGTTTCTTGTGCATCAAAACATTTATGTTTATTTATGCAAACATAAGACATTACAAAGTCTTCTATTGCTGTACCAAGATTAGTTTTCATGGAGCATGTACCAAAATCATTCTCAGACAAAACATACTCTTTCATGTTCTCATTTATTCTTGCATTTTATTGGGGAAAAATTATCCATGACAAAGAGACCTTAAAGGAGATGGCTTTATAACCGATAGTGTCCTGTTAACTAGGAAGAATCCTATTCCTCTGTTCTGTCTATGTTACCGATGGTTTTTTTTCTTCAGATTTTGTTCTTAACAGCATAATTATAAAATAAAAGAAGTACTCTTAAAAGTTTAATGTACAATTGACCTTTCTTCATGACCAAGCGCACCCTAGTCTTTGGTATAATAGTAGGTTACACATTATCAAATTGTTTTTATTATTTGCAGAATGTCATATGGCCGTGGTCAAGTCGATTAGGACTGGTGTGGTGTGTTTCAGGCTCAATCATTACAGGTCTTGGTGGAATTAACTGCGGAATACAAGAAGAAAATGGCATAACTACTGTCCAAAATCAATGTTACTTTGATGTAGAAGGAGAGAAAAGCGATTTGTACAGAGGTTTGGCAATAGGTCTAGTTACCATGCACATGTATTCCTTTGTGTATCTGATTTTCAGTAGTTGTCCCGTGCAGAATGTGCTGGAGCAAATAAAGGAAGATCCTAAACCTGCTACACGAAATGTAGCAGCACCTGCTGCACAAAGGAGTGTCGTGTAAGCACCTGCTGCGCGAGCACCTGTCTCAAATACAGCTGTATAAATGATTTAACAAACTAGTATCCTCTCCGCCAGCGAATACTTACGTCAATAATCAAGGAGCCTGTGGTGGTCAACGAACTATAGAAAAGAAACAATTGACACAAAAAGACTTTGATGAAAGAAAAACCGGGTTAGAAAGAAAAGAAAGTGAACTAGTCTTTCAGGACTAAGGGACATAAATGGTATACCACCATGTTGACTAGTGCCTTCATATAGCCAGACTCACATAATATTAAGTACTCGAACAAGACAGAAACATTGTATTAAAGTCATAATTCTGTTCAAAATGGCAATACATGTATTACTTAAAGGATAATACACGGCTGAGCCTGGCCGGGCATGATATTCGGCCCGCAAGGAGCATGACGGCAAGATGGCTTTAGCCTGAGTGATATTGTGCGACCGAGGGCCGATAGGCTCTGTCGTGTATTAACGTGTATTATACATACATTACGATCATTTTCAGTAGTATTATCTGTAACGACGTTCAAAACAATGTGCAAGTGCACCCTCGATATCGCATAATGTACTAACTCTAAAGCTAACCTTCATGTATTAATATACATAGTAACGTATCTTTATGACTTAATAATACATACGTAACTTTAAATAGTAACAAATTGGTACAGTATTGTGAAGGTAATTTTTACGAAGGCTAATAATTATGTAATTATTGAAAGTGTTGTTGTTCTATGATATGATATATTTGTAATTGATGCAGTACTGTTCATTCTTGGTCTTTATAAAATATGCATATTGTAAATTGTTGTGTTTACTTATGCGAAAATACAACGCGGTTTTCAAAAGACTAATGGTTCAATTGTGTTGTTTCAATGTACATACCCAGGATGGCAATGTAGGGACCCAAAGTTCTGTGCGTTTTAATAAGTAACGAATTTCCTTAACAAGCCTAATTTCCCTTAGGTAAGAAAGTCCTTCAATTCTGAAATCATAAAGCTCATCATCTACGTGTTTTTTTTCTAATCAGCATTATGCTACAACCTACATAGGGATAACAGTCTAATCGAAAAATAATAATGTAGAGCAATATAAGTTAACAGTTAACAGTAACTTATCATTTTTTAGACATTTTAGTGTCCTTCCTCAGAACTGCCGCGATATTACCGGGATGCAAATGATATCTCGCCAGATTCATTTATTTAATCCTTTTTTAACATTTAAATAATTGCATTAATATGTTCATAGTTAAGGCACCCGTGTGTAAACCAAAAGAATTTGCCGCAATCTGATTGCATTTTTCTGTATTTCATGATAAATTACAAGTGCAGTATGTGTAAGTAATATAAGTATGAGAATATAAACAGTTTAACAACATAATCAAACGACTTTCACTTTCATTTTCGAATGCCGTGGAAATGTAAATAGAATCTAACTTAAAGCGTTTTAAGAGTTTTTCCCCGTTGTATATAACATCGAAATTTAGAATTTCCGGATGTAGTCATTCGGTTCGTGCAATTTGACATACATGTGCATTGCCTTTGTTATTTCACACATACATGACTTTTAAGTGAACAGTTAATGATTACAGAATTTCAACTGCATCTATTTAGTAACGATTTTTCAGTTGAAGTTTAGTGATGGTTAGCAAAATTATTCTTTGGTAATGACCCATGAATAAAATTTGTAGATAAAAAACTGCCGCATAAATTATTTTGTTGTTTACAGTTAAAATATGATAGAACATCTATGGACTGTCGCCTTGGTCAATATTACTTCAATATCATGGTGAATATCACATAATATCCAATGCTAGGCTAGCATCAGTCGTTAGAGTCATTACTTCTGTCTTTTCTGGACATTTTACAACATCTCATTAATTTCTTCTCCCATTGACTCTGTTGAACTGTGATTGAGACAAATGTTTGATAGAGATATCATTCTTTAATTAAAAAAAGACTTAAAGAGAAAAAAGACAGACTTTTTTAAGTCTAATCCAATGCCCAACAAGTCTTTAATTGCATTATAGATCTATATCCAAGCTTAACTGCAAAAGATCAGATGCAGAACATACATTGCCATCTGTTATTGTTCCCGTGTTATCGTAGATGCTAACTACCCCTTAGCGACGGACATTTCCATCTGAACTGCGTGCTCATGTAAGGAACTAATAATATTACATATTATGGAACGCCACAGCTGCCTTATTTGACGTAACAACTTTACGTGCATTCGAAGCAGCATTGTACGTGACGGTTTCGTCATTACATGTGACGGTTTTATCATTATATGTGACAGAATCGTCATTCCGTGTGATGGTATCAACATTATGTGTGGTAGTTTCGCCCTGATATGTGACCCTTTTATTGATACATGTGATGACACCATTTATACATGTGACGGTTTTATCATTATACACTGTATGTGACAGAATCGTCATTCCGTGTGATGGTATCAACATTACGTGTGGTAGTTTCACCTTGATATGTGACCCTTTTATTGATACATGTGATGACACCATTTATATATGTGACGGTTTTATCATAATATGTGACAGAATCGTCATTCCGTGTTATGGTATCAACATTACGTGTGGTAGTTTTTCCTTGATATTTGACACTTTTATTGATACATGTGATGACACCGTTTGTACATGTGACGGTTTTATCATTACATGTAGCTTAACGTAACACGAATTGGAATATTTTCGTTGTATCGTCAATTGGAGCCTGAATCATTGTATTTTTGAATGGATAAGTTTTGCCTATAAAAATAGCAGATCGGTAAATTGTTGGTATATGCTTACGACATTTGACCAAAAGCTACATGAAAATGCATTTCTTTTATGCTAAACAACTTAAGTTCGATAATTTTTAGCAAAATCCATGCATTTTGGGTTTGTTTTGCACTTTTTACCATTGAATCCTATGCATTCAACTTGCATTACTTTCACACGCATCGATGTCTGAAACAGCCGACTAGCTACGGTCATGCAGGAAAGAAGTGAGCATTCCGTAAGAGTATTCGTTTCTTCAGAAGTTGCGATTAACCATGTAAAATACACGAATCGTTATACATTTTGTACTGACTTGGATTTTGTTTACTAAATCAGCCATTTTTGGGTCGATTGCTAAAATCGAGCCAAAGTTAACAAAGTATATATCGGGCTTACGGCCGAACGCACAACATACAAACAAGTAGTTCCATATAAACAGTTGTTAGACATTATAGCGATTTCTGTTTTCAAAATTATATAGTAATAAATCTAAATAATTTAAAAACATTTCAGAATAGAATAATATTATTTCGTTATTGTTCTTTAAATGTGTAATTAATCGTAAATACTATTAATGCGCGAACGAACGACTTGGACATACAAATTTATAAGAACTCGTTTTTTTACCTATGAATCTATATTCGGCGGACATAGAGCAGTTGCTAGAGATGCTGGAAATTGAAGTTGCGCTGACTTACTGCGGCGGTCGCGAGTTCGAAACCCATCTAATACAGGTTTTTTTTACATTTTTCTTCTGTTTTACTAATAATTTTAAGACTTTAAACCATTTTAAATGTTTTACAGCAAATAATCATAGAAAACTTCATTCATGTCAAACTTATAAGGATAATGTTAATAAGACAAACTGTATACATATTATTCGATAACAGTAAAGTTTTGCTTGTACAACCAGAATTCGTTTCCTTGGGTTCTTTTGGGGCCATGCCTCAACATCAATCATCACCAATTTCTAGAATATTTACATGTCAGTTTTGTTTGTGGGCCCGCTGTGATACTTTGTATCACTGTTTTTCTTGTTCAGTTATTAATTTACTCTGTGTCTTCTTTGATCTTGCTCATTGTTCAGTTTTTGCCTACAATTTAGGATAGGAATTTATTTTGTATTATTGACACAATACACTCAACCCTATGGGCAAATCCCATAACTTTTGAATGACATTAAAAGTTGTGCAAACTTTGAATTTTTTGTTTAGGTTTGTAAAAATCCACTTCTCAGTTACCATTCACAGCTATGATAATTTATAGGGTAGTTGAACATACATGTAGTCGCTGATTGCAAAAGGTAAGCACATGGGTTCCTATCAAA
The DNA here is from genome assembly GCA_022818135.1 of Saxidomus purpurata. NCBI lineage: Eukaryota > Metazoa > Mollusca > Bivalvia > Venerida > Veneridae > Saxidomus > Saxidomus purpurata. The sequence continues at coordinate 31,476,225 of JAFMSR010000002.1, forward strand.
AGTGAAGTTTACACATATGGTCAAAGGTCAAACTCTGTGGACATTTGTGTCTTCAGTTTGTTGATAACTTTACTCATGTATGGGTTGCCCTGATATTTACACATGTATGTGTACAGTCTGTGTTGTTCAGAGACAATCGACCCTCCAGCACTTTCAGTCCTTTGATTTGTCTCGTTAGTCGGAGCAATATGATCGTTAAATTGGAGCCAGTGCGTTTTGCCGATACAGTGTGGTACCCTCAGTTGCTAATACGGTCGATATTTGTTAATGTCGCCTGTGAAAAACCCGTATTAATTACTGAGCTTTGTTTTAAGGTAAATTTGAATGAGACAAGAGACGAATTCAACGTTAACACCGGTAGGGTATTTCCAAGTGGATATTTATAGAAACAGCTTATGGAATAAGGTATGTGTATATTTTCTGTACTATTTATCATTTTACATGTTTCATAAATCTGCATGCGTCAATGTCAAATATAGATTTCTAAGTTAAAATATTCTGCGATGGTATTGGATAATTTCTTCATCGGAAAGATATTTCTCAAGGTGAGTTATTGTTTCTTTGTTCAAGTTTGTGCATCACTGTTTTCATCAATCTACAGTACGAAAATTCAAAACGGAAGTAGAAGTAGCACAGGAGTAAATGTTCTTAGTTTGTCTGTCACAAACAAATCATACTATGACCAACTATCTCATGGTGGTCTGAGTCACTTGCAGCAAGTTCCACCAGTACAGGATGTATTTGAAAGGAATATTTTTTGTATGAACTTGACTAGGAGTGGGTGGGGAGCCCCAATTTGTACAGTCATGCTGTTGGTCAAATTCATTTGTGGCATTGTTTAAATTAAAGAAATAAGCCAGTCTCAATTCCTATTTTAGTGCAGGCATGATTTCTTTCCTCCTATAAGCCATGATACATGAATTATTTCATGACTATTCAAGTTTTTACAAGATTTTTATCAAAGGTTATAAGTATATTCTCTAGAACTATGTGCATGATGTGTTTGTTGGAAAACAATTTATTAAAGTATTTGAATATGAACAGATATGGCTATTTAATGTCTATACATTTTCACCGCAGTAGTAGTGAACATTTTGTTTGGTGCTTACAAGATCCCGATAAGTTGTTATCTCAACATAACGACGTATAAGAATCTGTAGGACCACATTCGTAACAGATCGTATTTGTAACAGGTGTTAGAAATGAGATCGCATATGTAACAGAAATCAAGCACATATGTAACAATTTTTGAGACGAATGTGATCGATGCCGTTTTTTGATGTGACATCAGATCACATTTGTCACAGCTCATTTGCAATCAGTAAAATGAACAAAAAAGTGTATTTTTACATCTGAATCACATTTGTAACATGTTTTAGCTCACTTATACGAAGTGACAAAGTAAGCTATTGTGATCACCCTTTGTACGTCGTCCGTCGTCCGGTCGTCTGTCCGTTCACATTTTTCTTGTGAATACGATAGAGACAACATTAATTTTTGATTTTAACCACAACTTGCACAGGACTTATATATGTCTATGATATCTAGGTTCCTTTCGAAAACCAGCCATATCACCTTATTCGTCTTGGAATTGTGGCCCCTGGGATGGCAATAATTACTGATTTTAGCCCTGTGAACGCGATAGAGACCACATTTTTTGTTTATTTTGACTAACCTTGCACACAACTTATATATCAATAAGATCTCGGTTCCCTTCAAAAACAACTGTATTGCACCATTCGACTTGGAGTTACGGCCCCTGAATTGGCAAAAAAGTGCTGATTTATCCTTGTCAACACAATGGAGACTACATTTACAATTCGATTGTTATCAAAATTACACAGGCTCTCACTTCCTCTTAAAACAGTCATATCGCGACATTTGTCTCGGAGTTATAGCTGAAATGGCAAAATTTGCTTATTTTAGTCTTGGAACACAATAAAGACCATATTTATTATTTCATTTTGAACAAACTTGTATAGAAGTCATATATCTAGAACATCTCGGTTCCTGGCGAAAACGAGCTACATATGTATAAAGCACCATTTATCAAGGAGTTATGGCAACTAAAATGACAAAATTTGCTTTATTGTGAACATGACAAAGATCACATTTATTATTTGATTTTGACCAAACTTGCATTGAAGTTATATATAGTCAAGATCTTGTTTTTCCTCGAAAAGTAGCCATATCACGTTAGTTCTCTTAGAGTCATGGCCCCTAAAATGGCAAAATCGCAGATTTAATAATATTTATAGTGTAATACTACTCATGTGAGCGATAGTGTTCCATGACGGCTCTCTTGTTAATTAGAGGGATATTTCTGGTCAGGTTAATATCTTGGTATCTGGCAATTAAACTTGGCAAGAATACCGTTATCATGACTGGTCTATTCATAGTAGCATGGTACTACATGTACATGTCACTTATAAATTTCTCACATCGGTTTTGGTTTGTAAGATTTCATTTTTACTAAATGCATGAATATATAAGTATGTATGATTAAATGGGAGGATGCACACCACATGCAATCCCTGTATAACTTTTACAATCGGCAAATCACTGGCTGTATCGCTTCAACAACAAATAAAATGCAGTAAAATCAAGATCAGGGCAGTCTCATCTATGGCATCAAACAAGCGTATGAAAAACTAACTTAATTAAATCATATATTTACGCAGTTGTTTCTCACCTTATTTTCCTTAGTCTGCCTTGTGTTTCGTTTTTCGGCAAGACGGATACAGGATTACGTTTTTTATTTCTCAATTTAAACATTTTCTCATATAAATGTCTGTCAACCTTTAAGATATTTAATGTGGGAAATGCTATAATTTTGCTGTTAAGTAATAATGAAAATATTTACATGTATATGTTTGAACATATTTGTATAAGCATGCATTATTAAATACATTCATTCCCTCATGCTGAGAGGAGTTGAATTGTTACAACTGTATTCTGTAGCAATAGACTACAAGTAAGATGTTTTGTATTATATTCTGTGTATAATTATAGACGTTTTTTTGTTGAAAGTTTGAAACATTTAATTAGCAATTTGCTCATTCTGCAATTTATATTGTGTACAGTTGTGTAATTATCCATGCATGTATATTATGTTCTGTCCTTTTATGATTTTTGTTCGTTCTACTTGTTTATCTAATTACATCTTCTATTTATATTTATGTCAATCACTGTAAAGTGGAAATAAAGAGTATATTATATACAATGTATATACAGTATATCAAAATCAAAGATTATGTGGCAGGAGAAAAATAGTTCCAAATTCAAAATGTAAACATTGTATTTCATTTCTTGTGTTTTCACAGTAAAATCTGCTTTCATTGAGATAAGAGGCTATAATCAGCATATTATTACAGGCGGATTATATTATTAATCAAGGCAGTTATCCTGACTAAGTTTCATAAAGATTTTAAAAATGCAACCTTTATTGCATACACAAATATTATCTATGAGTTGACCCTGTGACCTCATGTTTAACTCCAGATGGCCCATCTGCAAACTCAATCTAAAATTCACCAAGACAGTCATTCTGACTGTGTTTCATGAAATTTCAATGAAAAATGCAATCTCAATTGCATTCACGAGGGTTTTCTATGATTTGAAACCATGTCGGACTCCTAGTTTTTGTCCTCAGACTACCCATATTCATACTTTACAAAGCTTTTACCGAGGTTGTTATTCTGACAAAGTTTCATGAAGATCAAACGAAAAATGCAACCTCTATTGTAAACACATGGTTTCTCTATGAGTTGATCCAATGACCTAATTCTCCTGATAACCTATATTCGTACTCGACCTAGATTTTATAAAGGTAATTATACTGACGATGTTTCATAAAGATCCAATGAAAAATGAAACCTCTATTGCATACTCATGTTTTTTTTCTATCATTTGGCCCCTTGACTTATTGTTTGACCTCCGATCACCCATATTCGAACTTGACCAAGATTTTAACAAGGCAGTCAGCCTGACTTAGTTTCATGAAAATCCAGTGAAAAGTACAACCTCTATTGCATACACAAGATTAAGTGTGGACAGACGAGAGATATAGACAGACAGACAGATGACGGACACCAGGAGATCAGAATAGCTCACTTTTGTGCACTTCGCGCTCAGGTGAGCTAATAAAAAAGACAATCATTTCGATAGTCATTTGACCGAAATAGTTTCATTGGAATTCGAATGTTCGTTAGTAGTTTACACGAACGAACGCTATTTTTATTTATTTTTGTGTCAGGTAAGGAACTGTGGTCCAAATGGCCAATGCTTCATATGCCTCAACAGTTGTCTCGTTCATTATCAGTATCCTTTCCCTGACTGACCTGCAATATTGAAAGAAATATAAACATTATATTCTGTCCTCGTGTCGAAAGTTCAGGCCAGCTGACCGGTGTATGATAAAGAACTAATAACCACAAAAATACTTTAATCGAAGATTATTTATTAAAGTACACGTATGCTTTAAAGCTGCTCGCTCTCAGATTTTGGTAAAAAAATAAAGTGGATACAAAAACAGTTTAAATCAAGTGATTTCGTCAAGGAGGCTGGTTGTTTTTGGCGGCTTAATCCGTATTTATACATAAAAAAATAATTGAACTTAAAGGGTTTTTAGGTACAAACTTGCATAATCACGTGTCTACAAATCTGATCCGAATAATATTTCCAATTATTTACTTAATTCATTTAATGAACAGTAAATGCATGCGTTAAGTTATGCACTAAAATGTTAAGTAGATCTACTTGAGAAATCAAGCGTGGTCTGTCTGTCTGACTAATCAGTATAAACACCGTGAACGAGGCTATGTTTAAAGAAATGTCCAAATGATCGATTAAACATGCACGCATAGTGACTTTTTGTAAAGAATTGTTTAAATTTGGATACATTCGTGTAATTCATTAATGAGCTTTGTTTTAAGGTAAATTTGAATGAGACGAATTCAACGTGAACACCGGTATAGGATATTTCCAAGTGGATATTCATAGAAACAGCTTATGGAAGAATGAGGTATGCGTATACTTTCTGTACTATTTATCATTTTACATGTTGCAGTTCACAATTCCATTCATGAAAGTAACCATAACAAAGCACAAAACATGTTACAAACGTTTTTATTAATTAGTAGTCAAGTGTCTTAACCATACGACCACCGCTCCACCCTTACAGTTGTTTTCCGATATATGTCTAACCCTCTCTCCATCCCACCATCATCAAGTTATTGACTGTGGATTTAATATGTAACTGACCGCGAATTTACCCTATAATTGACCGTGGATTTAACCTATAATTGACCGAGGATTTAACTTATAATTGACCGTGGAGTTAACCTATACTAAGTAATTGACCATGGATTTAACTTATAATTGACCGTGGATTTAACCTATTGTTGACCGTGGATTTAACCTATAACTGACAGAAGATTTACCCTATAACTGACCGAGGATTTACCCTATAATTGACCGTGGATTTAACCTATTGTTGACCGTGGATTTAACCTATAACTGACCGTGGATTTACCCTATAATTGACGGTGGATTTAACCTATAATTGACCGAGGATTTAACTTATAATTGACCGTGGATTTAACATATACTAAGTAATTGTCCATGGATTTAACTTATAACTGACCATGGATTTAACTTATAATTGACCGTGGATTTAACCTATAACTGACAGAAGATTTACCCTATAACTGACCGAGGATTTAACCTATAACTGACCGTGGATTTGACCTTTACTTGACCGCGGATTTAATCTATTGTAAAACTATTATAACGCAACAGTATCTACCAATAGTTATCATTTTCAACATTGAATTTATACATAATTATTGTGCCTTGAATCTTAAAATCATACAAAATTGTGTTTAAAACAATCCACACAAATCGACTAGATTTTGATGCGTAGAAGCGTTTGCTATGCAGTCAAACTTATTAATCATATCTAAAATTAGATGTCCTTGGCGTCCATCCATATTTTAATATTGCTTTATATCTACATACGTACAAAAATTTGGTCATTCGCTGTTTATGGTGCTTCAATTAGGGGTGATAGATCTTTCTCCTTCGTAAATACTGTTCCCAATATATATACTACAAGCACAGCTCTTGTCGGCTTTGCAGCGCCCTATAGTATGCCAATGGAAATGTATTTCAATTTAATGTCTGGCTCGAATTGCTAATTATTGATAACTTGGCTTCTGGGCCAGCTGACACAGCATGTAAACCCTGTTTTGTTTTACTGTCAAAATGAAAAGAAGACTGTCTTTGATTTGATCCGTTTTGCATAATAATTAATCTTGTTTCTAAAACGATTTGGACACACATGCATGAGGTCGACACATATCCTTGTTCTTTAGTCAGACTGTGTATTATTTATATTACAACAAGGGATCTAAGTTACAACAAACCTAAATTGTATATATCACCAATAAATTGAGTTACAGTTTGAGTACCATTTCATTCAATTTTCAATACTTCGTACGTGGTGGTAGTTATTATCATACCATTCTTGAAAACACATCTTTCAACTTTTCATAATTTGGTGGTCCAGTAGTGGGTAAACGCATGTAAGAGTGTTTCACCCACTATCACGGCATTTGTAAACATACACTTCGAACGGAAACACCTTAATTAAATCATTTACACTTTATTACAACACAATTACATATATGTATCTATAATTGTCCACTTAAAAAAAATTATCTTTCAATCGTTAACAGATACCTTCTTTTCCAATTTAATCGCGGTCTGTGACTTTACATATGATATTTGTTGCACATGCTTTTCTAAGATAAGTTTATTCTTTAAATCTTTCGGTTTGATAAATTTATTTTGATGCATTTTAAAAAGAAGATTTGACCAATATAGACTCGATCTTTTAGGTTCGTTTAAAGAACTGGATTTTAATGTATCGATGAACGCCTTTGGGGTACAATTTTTTATCTTTGACCATTCGGCTATCCAATTTCGTTTGTGTAATCCTTTCCAAGATTTGTTTCTGATCGAAAATTTTCGGTGTTTATATTCCAGATGTTTTTGATAGCCGACAACTTGCTTTTTACGAACGACTGAATAAATAGGGGTTTGTTTTTGTACGTTATTTTGTTATTTCGAAAAGATCCGCTGTTCTAAAATTGCATCAACTTAACAGGGGCTAAATGTTTTCAAGAAAGTTTTCCAATTTTTTAGAGATTTGACATAGAACTGAGACATGTCTATGACGTTTGGGAGATTATCTATACAGTAACAACTGCATAAGAAAAAATTCTTCGTTGAAAACTGTATCAAGTGAGCTAAGATAGGATTTCCCTATTGCATTCCAGTTTTGAGTTTCAGCATGCACGATTTTATAGATCATCTTTATATGAAGCGCTAATTTTAAATCGCTCAGGCTATAAAGACTAAATCCCCCGCACGTTAATTTTGCCTAGTAAGTGTTTTTCTCCATACATCATCATTATTTATACTATTACCATGACAGACACCAAGTGTTTTGACGTTTGTATTTGTCCACCTGGTTTCATTGAAACTTGGAGTTTTATTCTTTAGTTTTCCTATCATTAATCCTGTGGGTTTTTCCTTATTCACCTTTGCGCCAGACGCATTTTCATATCTGCTGAGGGGTTTAAATATGTATGGTAGAGTTTTTTTGTTTGCTGAAATTTCCTTTAGAAATGTATGTTTACTGATGCAATGTGATTGGTCGAACCCGCGAAAATGAAACGCTTTTACATGCTTTTCTGGTGAAACAATTACCCACTTTTGAACCGCTACGTAATGAAGAAGCTGTTTTATACGAATTAAATTGTTATAGTTACATCCACATACAAAATATTGTGGTTTGAATTAAACGGTGAACAAATTGGTAATATAATGTATGATATAACTGTATGGTTGAATATTGATCTTTATCTTACATGTTTAAATAATATATGTGTGCCTTTTTAATGCATGCATTTTATAAATGTACATTGTACGATCATGAATTTCAAATTGATTGAGACTATAATGAACTGTAATACTATATCGGTACTGAAAAGTGTGTTTTATGACCCGCCACAGACTGAAAGACAAAATAATGTTGAGTATGATGAAAATTATTATGTTTTACTGAGTTACAAAATATTGAACACTTTTTTTTACTTTACTTCTCTTGAAATACCACCAAATAAAAATGAGGTAAAACGCTTAATCCTTCTGAAACGTTGCATAATAAGGTGAATTTAAAAAAGTAGTACATGCACAAGAAAGTTAATCAAAAGAACTTCAGCATCTGATCGGGCATCATTGCGGGCCGCAGCAGCGGACCGCGGTGAGTAAAAGATGCATGGAGACTTAAGCACTAGATCGAATATATGCGTCTCTCTTCATTGAAAAATTGAGGTACTTCTGAGATGAAAACTGTAGACACAGTATATTTTTTAGCTTTTAAACCAGTTTAGAATATTTTACGGCAAATAATAATAAAAATCTTCCATCATGTCAAATTAATAAGGATAATGGTAATGAAAAAATGAGACATACCAGGAACGGTTAATAGAGCATTCCTGGACATACTGTATAAATATTATTTGATAACAGTAAAGTTTCGATACTACAGGTCAGTCAGTTGATGTGCTGTCGTGTTAGGTTTTGCTTGTTCAACCAGAATTGGTTTCTTCGAGTTCTTTTGGGGCCATGCCTCAAAATCAACCATCATCAATTTCCAAAATATTTACATGGCATTATAATACATTTTTTTGTATTGTTTGTTTGCTCGCTGTGATACTGTGTATCACAGTTTTTCTTGTTTTCCTTTATTATGACTAAGTGACTGGTATCCCCGACTTTAATAAAAGTAAGAAGTTTCCTCCTGCTTATGCTGGCCATCCGCTAGTATATACTGTACCATCGTTAGATCTAGATTAAAGCAATAAAAATTTCAAATCAATTGAATACTATAGGATGTTATGTCTCAGGATCTTTTGAATGTGGTGAAATAAGTCTCCTTTGATATTTAAAATATAGTTGTAGTCTTTTTTGATAGTGAATCGGACACAGATAGTAGAAGTTCAGGTTCAAATAGCGAAAGTCATTGCAGTGATGATGAAGAAGAGAAAATAAGAATATTTGGCAGAGGATACGAAGACGACGATGATGAGGAGGAAGAGGAAAGTGATAGAGAAGAGATGGCCGTTGCGCTATCGCCATGTCAAGTGACTTCGATGAAACCGTCAGCACATGGTGCGTTAACATTTTGTTTTTGTGGGAGAAATTTCAATAATATTTCCTTTAATTTTCAATGTTAGAAAATATCCTGATAACGTAGTATTAAATATTCTATTTTACTATGAAAAAGTTAAAGTAATGTAAATGTTCAGGGAGAAGAGTCTTTATTGTAGCTTTTTAAAATCTACCGCCGGGATACTATGCCTTGAGAAAACAAGTTTTTGCTAAAAGTGTATGTCATATTTTTGTGTGAGCATTTCAGAGTTTTATCGTTCGTACCGGATAATCCATATGACCAACGCCCCCAGAAGAGTTTAGTTATTTTAGGTTTCGGGTGATAGTGCAAGATTCAGAATTCGTCCCGTACAAAATACCATCCCTGGGTTTTTGACATACCCGGTGTAGAACACCGATACATCCGCCCTCGGTTTTAGGTCTCATCATAAGTGCTCGAAGTTATGTTAGCGGAGGAGCGGGGGATCCAATGCGTTAACCATTTGATCACTAATCCATTCCTGTCAATTTTGTTTCTCATAGAGTCCTAAAACTTAAACGTATGTTACTGTTTAAAATGACCGTATTAAAAATTGACCTAAACGATTCTTAAAACACGAGGAATACTTTACAAAAGTGTATAAAATAGAGTTTACTTAAAACTCCTCTGATTGACAAATAGATATATTTAGCCACTTCGGTGTATTAGTCATTATGACAAGGAAATTCAAAACAGATTTGCATGGTTTTGCACAATAAACAATGGAAATAAACCTTTTACATAGATTCATTTATTTTGGTTGTTATTTGGTAATATTCTAAGGAGTTAAAAACACCTTTGATAAATGTTTTATCTTAAAATGATAATGGTCGTACTGAACAGTAATATAGCGTTGGCCTTTTGCTGCCAAGCTAAAGCTTAGTTTATAAAACATAATGTGTATTAATTCAATAATTGTGCATGGTATATTCTTTTTCTTTTCAAGAAAACGCAATGTCGGTCATTCAGAGGGCAAACAAATGTACGGTATTCAATGGATCGCATGTAGTGAACACTTATCAGCAAATCAGTCCGGATATGCACAATCAGTTCATAAGTATGTCTCCTTATAAGTTTCGTCAAAGCATTTACTAATAATTGTCGTGAATTGAATAAGACAATCCAGCACTGCGGTTTACTGCTAACATTGTTTACACGAAGTAAAATTTGCAAATACAAAGAAATGTCGGTCTTAAACAAACATGTCTTGACCCGAGTACAGAAAGCAGTATGCGATCAACTCTTCAAAAAACGTTCAGTTATGGTACTCCTTCTTAAACCTAAACATGGAAAGTAAGCTCAATCGCACAAGATCAGAGTGATTGATTTTGATTGCCAGCAAAAGAACATATCATTCTTGGTTAAGGTATAGAGTTGAAGTCACCGATAGCGTTTGATACGTTGACTTTTTGGTTATGATCAAGGTCCATTTTAAGTCTTGAAAAAATACATAGATACTTAGACTGAATATACTAGTATATGACAAAGGAATAGTACACTGAATTTTGCCCTGTTATTTTAGACATACCACAAAACAAGCAAATTATGTTTATCAATCATTCTTAGTTAATTATCCAGATGAAAGAAAATAATATATACTGAAGATATTTAAAAGTACAAGAAATAAAGCATGAGTATTTGTTGTATTTGTATAGATCAGGGAAGCGAATTCATCAAAACAGAGGTGAAAAGGCATAAACCGCTTTTTGTTGAAACTAATGGAACGAGAGAATGCATAGACGTGGTAGAGAGTGAGAATGCTATAGTTATTACCGGCATTCCCGGTGAAGGTAAAACAACGACGGCTATAATGATTATAAACAAACTTATGAGACAGGGGTACAAAGCTATAATTGTTACGTCACCAGAAGAATGGAACAACAAAGTTGTGCAGGCAGATGAGTCCGAAAAGCTGGTCCTGTTGATAGATGACATGTTTGGTAAAGTGGGTGTTGATGAGCAAAGGGTAAATGAATGGCTGGCAATAAATGAAGTTGTTAGTCAACATCTAGAAAATAAAAAAGGCAGTGTGAAAATCATATGTACGGTGAGGAAGAAGATATATAATGCCACAAAACAAAGGTTAAGGAAGTTCAGATGGTTCCGGACATTTCGGGTTGTCGACATTTCAGCTGAGAGATATGCTATGAGCGAAAACGAGAAGGGGCAGCTTCTTCAGAAGTACTTCAAACATTACCATATTCCGAAAGAAAGTAGGTGCACTCAGGCAGCTCAATACAATCCGCCTCATGGCTTTCCTCACTGTGCTGAGTTGTACTGTACAGAGCCACATTGCAGACGGATGGGCATTGCTTTCTTTGTATCACCTATGTCTGCTGTAGAGAGTGAAATTCAGATCCTGTATGAAAAAGGATCTACACAATACTATGCTTTGTTGCTGGTTCACCTTTCACCTGATCAGAAATTAAGCGTCGAAAGTTTGTCTGGCGAACAAGAATTCGATGAAACGCTGCTAAACAAGACAAGGCTGTTGTCAAAAATTGAAACCAAAGACGGAATGGTTATCGTACGTGCTGTAGAAAAGCTCACTGACATTTATCTGAAAGAGGATGATGACGGATCAGTTGGGTTTAAACACGACTCTATCAGCGAAATGATTGGCGTGATTGCAACACGAAACAGTCCTATACCCGCTGTCAACTATCTCAGCTTGCAGTTTTTAGCGGAGAAAACAAAATATGTGTCATATAAAGAAAAAGACAAAGATGAGATTGCCATTCTTCCGAAAAAGACAACATCACGTCTAGTTGTCAGACTAACCGAGGCCTTGTTAAATGGCGAGGCATTTGCTGCTTGTAAACATCATGCTTGGGATAACATTGATTTCCTGAACAAATGGTTAGACCATGTACAGAATACTGAATCGAAACAAATTGAAGGCAATACGCTGTTGGATGATTTCATGACAACACCATTAGAGACCTACTATGTCATGCAAAGAAATTCTAGTTCAAGACCGGAAGAAATTCAAGTAAATTTGATGTTCCTACTGTATTTGAACAAAAAAGACACGGCCAAACAGGAGATAGAGATGGTTTACAATAAACAAGCTATGGAGGAAAATATTAGACTATCAAAGTTTAAAAGAGAATTTAGGTGTCCCTCGGGAAGGAAGTTGAATCACCCAAGTAATACACAAGAATATGTAGGCATGATTGGGAAGAAATAAAAACGTTCTGCAGTGAGTTCTTAAATAATTCTAGCAAATGATCTTGTTGTCAGTAAGGTAATCACGTATTTTTAGTCACTGAAATCGGATAATACCCGTCAAAGTAAGGAAATGGTGAGCAAAATAATGTATTTAGTACACAAGACTTACCGATATATACAAGTTTATTGCAGTCATCGAGACTGCTTTGTATACTAGTGTTCTATCTTTTGATGTCTACGCGGAAAGACAAGAAACTGAATAGGTTAACTAAACTTTTGAATAACGTCGACCTCTGAGAAACTAATGTTTAAGATAAATACTTCAGCTTTCTTTTCTTCGTTTTATTCAAATTTCGCGCATCGTACATGCATTTGCAAATTTTGATTCTGTGACATCACAAGTTCAATGACCTCCGCGCTATTCAAGGATGATATGTTTTTGTTATATAAGTTTCTTGTAATCTTCAAGTATGCTCCATTTTCATTCTGTTTGAGAAATTGTATATTTCATGTGTGCAACTTAAGATTCTCGTAGTGACGTCAAAAGGAAACTTGGAACGATGACCGTTGCTTTAACGTCAGATTGCGAGTTCGATTCCTTGTTTGTGTAAATATTGATCATTTTAACTCATTTGTGACTACTCGAGTTTAATATTGTTGTAAAGTTAGTTTTATGTACAGAATGCGCCGACAAATAACACATATTATTGTTAGTGAAATCGTTGTAAATAGAAGATTTTACCAGTGTACAGACTGTGGGAATGGCCTAATTATTGTTATTTATACTTTCTTTTTAGTTTCTACACATTACTTTATCTAATTTGCTTTAATTGTAAAATTAATCTATGTGTTGTTTTTAGGGGAATTTCTTGATCTATTTTGTTAAAGTATTCGCAATTCTGTTATTTTGACATACAGTACTTTTTGTAAAGCACTATTTATGTTGACAGTTCAATAACTGGAGTAAATAAAAACAACAAAAGAGATTAATGAAATTAATGTTATTTTATCAAAGGTGAAAATAAAATGTGCACCAGTAGTGGGATGTTAAGTGTAATAAAATATCCTTAGCTGGGGGTCATTTATTGGATTGCCGCAAACAATACGACCCAGTATCTTAAACGTTTTCATTTTGTACATGAAATGGTATATAGCTAGTCTAATTCACAGAGGAAAAGTAAGACTAAGAAGGTTAAATACAATGTGTATGTAGTGAGAGACATTCGGAATCACGTTACAATGTAACGTCAGAATCGTCAAACTTTGCATATTTGACCATGTGCAACCCTTTCTTTTATCACCAAAGGTCATCGACAGATAATCGTGAACAGTAATATGCTACGTATGTTTTATAATACATTTTCACCTTGTGCAATAAGTAGCACTGTATCTTATTTATGATCAGCATGTTTAATTTTGTAAACACAACCTTTACAACGAATCATGTAATGTCATTGAATCAAAGGGATTTTCCTGTACTGCAATAACTCGCACATGTAGATCTAATGTTTCGGAGAGGACAGCGACCCTTCCCGAAACATTTTTTCATGGTATATATTAATATCCTAATCCTGAGTAGAAAGTTTACAAATCTATTCATTTTTGGAAAACGGACTTTAAATTATCATGAAAATTAATAAAAACTGACTGACATGAAAAATGTCAATAAATGTACGTAAAAGGTTCATAAAAAGATACACATACACACACAAAAAAAAGTTTTTATTTCAAGACAATGTTTAATGGTTAGCCCTCAACATAAAATTAACTGATTCGAAACATATATGAAAAGTCCATCTAGCAGGATGTATCGGATTACATTGCTCTAAACACAACAAATACAAATATAAATCTTTACAGCTTTTGTTGACAAAGATTTTAACTTGGGTTGATGCCTACCTTAAACAAGACGTGTATGAAAATGCAATGGCATGTTTTTTGCGGTCGTTTTCGAAGTCCTATTACAAACCGTACGATGAGTGATAATGACATTTACTGCGAAAAGTTATATTTAGACTTTCACTTTCGCTTCTACGACAAACTGTATCACGCACATATAATGTATATACAAGGTTAGCTTTTAAAATCAAAGCACTGAAAGTGCTGACAACAAGGTGTCCTCTGCAAAATGAGTGATATACGTCGCTAACAGTATCTATGCTCTTGGTCATGCGGTTTTAGACAATATTTTTTAATTGTTTCGTATTTTATGCCATAGCAACCAAAGTTTTGCATGGAATGGAAATCACTGAACATTTTGATAGAGTTTCATGCAAGAAACATCCCTGCAAAGTTTTACAACATTGGACCAGTGTTTTCAGAGATGTCATTTGAAGGAAATGGTGGACTGACGGACAGACGGAGTCCGACGGACGGAATGCAATCCCAATCAATCCATGTAGGAGAGTTACAGCCTTTATATGACAGTTGGGACAGACTGAGGCATTGGATTTTGAAAAACTTGTGGCATTGGAATATCAATAGGTGCAAGATATTAAGAAGATATTTTAAATATATGAATTATAGTTAAATGAAATAAACTATTGTAACAAAACATATGTACAAAAAAGCGAACAAATAACAAATGAACGAGATCAAATATTTGAGATCATATTACATACTATCTATGACATTGTGTTGCTGATGGGATAAATGTTTTTTAATCATATTCATGATGATACTAGCTTGCATTGCATTTACATATGACATTACACAAACTTTGACTGTATTTAACGCATTTCTGTTGCATTCCAAATATGTTAAAAATTTCTGATTACCTTTTACATTGAGTCACACAAAAATCATTATCAGCACCCTCAACACATGACCTGGAGGTCATTGAACAATCTTGGTAAAGGTGGACTAGGCATTTCTACATGCCAAATATCTAATATTTAGGTCTTGTGAATTTAGAGTGAAATTTGTTCCCATATAAAACCAAGTGACACCTCGGTTGGGTTCAGTTTTGACATGGGGTCATAATTTGAGTAATCTTGGTAGAGATCCAGTAGACAATGCCACATGCTAAATATCTAACCTCTAGGCCTTGTGGTTTTAGAGAAGAAGAGTCTTTTAAGTGTTTTCTATTTGTTGCCATAGCAATTAGAGTTCTGCATGGAATGAAATATTTTGAACAACATTGATAGAGCTTCGTGCAAGAAACATCCCTGCAAAGTTTTAACAATGAGATAATGGTTTCAGACAACATGATGTTGTTGAAGGAAATTGTGGATGGATGGATGATAGACATAATGCGATCTTAATAGCACTATTAGTCCATTTGAGCTAAAATCATAAAATGCAGTTTTATGTATCAGATTGAAAATGCATCACAAGTGTATATGCGGAAGATGGTCTTTCACAAAGCTATGATTTAATAGTAGAATACTTTAAGTGTATTAAAGTGACATTATGCGCATTTTTTTCAAGTAAAAATCCAGCTGAATATGGTGTGTGTACAAAAGCGTAGAGGAAATAATAGCTTTTAACCCAATATACCAAACTCTTCACGCTACCAGTATGAAATAATTAGTTTCCAATATTGATTTTTTTTTTATTTGACTGGGAGAGTCAATTTAAGATAACAACTGCATGCAGGAGTTGCTTCCCTTCCACTGCCGAAATATCTACCAACATCAATAACGACACAATCAACTATCATTTTATCAGTCCGATTTTTTTATATCTAAAGCACCAACTTCAAATACTAATGCGGCATAATCATTAATTTAACACATTTAAACGAACAGCAACCAAAAATTGCTTTATAAAACTGTCACCAAAAATACACTATGTACAGTAAGATGCGCATAATGTCCTTTTAACCATCAATAGTGATTTATACATTGGGTGTGACAAGTTTCACTTACAATTTCAAAGTACCATGAATGTATGATAGATGCAATCATGTTATCATTGGGATGTAGAGCTATGTGCTAAATACAAAAGGACAATGAGCATTTATATAAAAAATTTGTCATTGTAGATTTTGAAGGTGGAGTTCAGAACAGTGGGATCATTGATACTGAAGATATTACAATTTATAATTGAAAACTCGCCAAGTTGAAAATGGCAACAATTCTGTTAAAACAAGAGGGTTTAAATGGCCACATGTTACTCTGGTTTCAGACAATAAGAATTTAAAATGTTTGTATTTTAGGCATTATACCCAAGCGAGTCCTTGATAGGGAGGGTTGAATTTTAACAATCTTGGTAGAGGTTTAGTTAACAATGCCGCATGCCAATTATTTAAGCCCTTGGCCTTCTGGTTCATAAAAAAATTGTTAAAGTTTAATGCTGTGAGTTCAGAAATGTTGTTTAAAGAAGGAATTTAATGGACATCAAATAGACGGCAAGACACTGCTTTCCTCTCAATCAGGTCAAGCAAATATTTCAAAAGTAATAAAGTTTTTTAATATGTTACAAATAATTTTACAGTATAGGTTGTCGGTTAACAGAAATAGAGCTGGACGTTGAGACATATCCCCCCATTTGTCTCTGTCCAGTTGAACCAGACAAGCACAGTCTCCAAGTCTGGTTCACTCAATAAAATTCCAGGGACCAGACAAGGAGACACTTCCTACCTATATTCAATTAATTCAAAATATTTACAGGTTGCACTATGTTACAAGATGATCCAGACAAACTCACCGGTAAAGTTGGAAAAAGTCTGGGGATATTGCCTAGTAAATGCAAAGCAATCCATTTCTTGAAATATTAAAAAAAAAACAAGCTTTTAATTACGTGAGACTGCAAATATGATAAGTTAATATTTAAGTGATTTCAATTATGTAAGTAAACACGTTGTAGCTCTCTGGAGGTAACAGAAATTATTTAACCTCTTCACCGGTTACACCGTTAACTCAAGCGGAGTAACTCAGCATATCTCAATAGTAAACGTCTATCGGTCGCTAAGTTATGGGTCGCCACTATCGGTCATTCAAAATGGCGGGGTGTCTGCAGCTTTTCGAGTCCGAATGGATTTTTAATCATATGATGAAATCCGACAATTAAACCGAATACATTGTATCATTCATTTACTTCATCGTTTATGTTTATAATACCTCCCCCTTTAACAAAAACCCACTTTTATTATCCATTTCCGTTTTAAGCACGCATGTAATTTTACTGAATGGAAATAAGGATGTTCACATTGTATGAAATGTCGGATCCAAATACTCCTCTCGATTACGTTTAATTTCCATAATACATGTAAACATGCGGGATTCCAAAACAAGATTTGATCCTGAATCTGCCTGATGGTGTAGTAATTCAAATACTCTGAATTTTGCCTACATAAGTGTTACAATGATTTAAAGCATTAACACGTGTATTACGCAACGGAAACGGGTTTTAGTTTATTTTTAAGTCGAGATCACAAATACGATCAACACGCGTTTCAGTTAAAGTCGATCTACTTTGCAGGCGAAAGGAGAAACCTATGGCTGTTCAAACTGTCAGGGGCTATACGTTTGACGCATCAGGCGTACGCCGTTCTATTCGTTTCAAAAAGCCAGAATGAAATCGGCGCCTTTTAAGCAATGAGGTTTGGATATACCGGCGTACCCCGGCTTACTCCGGCCAGCGTCAAACGTATAAGCCCCTCCGCTGAGTCGTTTTCAAAATTGCCTACTATAACAAGGTGTCCCACGTGACACCTTGTTAAAAAACTAGAAATCTAGAAAGCGGCTCCCCTTACGTTGGGTAAGAAAATTAAACAAAGTGCACTGTCAAAAAGACGAAGCAATACCAAGTCCCCAATTACTATATGCAAATTCGAGATAAGATAAGATTTCAAGATAAGGTCCAAACTAAAGGAACAAATGTGAATAGTTCTCCAAATTAGGCAACAGTATTTAGCATATACAATCTAATAGTGGGTATCTATACTTTTAAGCGGCAACGTTACAATGGGCATTTATTCATTAAAACAAGGCACACCGGACTTTTTCCTCTGCCCCCCCCCCCCCCCCCCCCCCCCCCCTTTTCTCCCTCCTCTCTCCTGGAATTTTTTTTTTTTTTTAAATAATATTTGGGGGGGGGGTTTTTTTTTTTTTTTTTTTTTTTTTTTTTTTTTTTTTTTTTTTTTTTTTTTTTTTTTTTTTTTTTTTTTTTTTTTTTTTTTTTTTTTTTTTTTTAAAAAAATACAAACCATATTTTTTTTTTTTTGTTTTTGAATACTAAATGTTTTTTATATTTGATATCAAGGTTTTTGGACACTGTGTACAACGAAGCGATATTGCCAAAAATAGTCGGTACACCGGTACAACTGCGCTAACACGTATCTGGTTTGTAAGGTCGGTTTTTATCTGTCAATTTGAATGAAAAATCAGCATTTATCTTTGGTACACGGCTTTCGCTTTAAATGGAACGAAGATGCTGGAAGCCATGTGTTTTGGGTTTTCGGAGATGTTTGCAATTTTAGGTTGTTTTTATAGTAAAGTCCTATAGTGGCTAGCCGGTATTATTATGTATAGATATGACATTTCTAAAAATGGAATTGCCTCCTGATCATGTGATAGCAGCTGAATCTATAATCAACCGTGAAAAATATTTGTGTTACCAAACTTTTTGTTTGGTTATGATGTCTTCACCGGTTACATGTATGTCTAGCATCATTTTTGCGTCAATATATTCTTTCCCCATTCCTCTTCAAAGTCAATTGGCATTCAATGGGATTGGAATTCAGATTACTACGAAATACATGTATATCTGATGAATTTTGTTGTGATTTTTACCTGGTACCTTCAAGATATTTATCCATAACAGACACACACACAACCTCCCTTCAATCTCCTTATCCTGATTTTTGCTTTTACAATGGTAGCATGGTCATGCATCAATCGTACATTTCGAAAACCTGTAGCATGGCGGCGTTGATCGAAACATGTCTTTTATTTTCATAGCAACTTTGTTTTGTAGAACTGTGCATTACCGCATTAACCTGCAGGTACTGCAACGAATAGCAATACCTTGGTTGGTAAAGCATATGGCATATACATCCTTTTTGACACTCATGGTTTGCTTTGCAATGCAAGATCTTTTTCCGTCCCTTGTTGCCCATATATGCACCCTTCGCTGTAGCTCGAAAAAATGAATACATGTATCGTTCTCGGTAGCATTTTTTTGTTTCTGCGTTGTATCTCTTGTTCCGTTTCAGGCGTTTTGCTATTTTGACGCGAGCATATTTCTGGTATTTGGTAAGCAAATGGGGAGACATTCTTGCACAGGTCTTTTTCATTTTCAAGAGACGTTCAAGAATGGTTTTGTCAGCTCCTGTTGAAAAGCCAACATACTTACTGTAGTGTATATTGCATCCCTAGCTTCTTTTCCTTGACCTTTGCTGTCATTTTACAGGCCGTTACGCTTTTCAGCCTGCGAGCATGGGCTGCATCTTGCGTGTAAACTACACAATGTACCGCTTTGAAATTTTTCAAACCAGCGTATTACTGAGTAATATGACATCCCATTATGTCCACAAATAGAATATAACATATTTCATTAAAATATTCCCCTAACCCCTATACCGAGAATGCAACAATTCTTTATTATATGACTTTATTTTGGTCGTATATTGTGATCGTCTCCAAATCAAAACTGCAGTAGTATAAACGTGTAGGTAGTGTAAAACCACAAACACATATACTTAAACTGAATGGAGTATTACACGCTTTGTATCAACAGAAAGAAAATACATGTAACTGTATTGTCTACATGTAACTGTATTGTCTACATGTAGCTGTATTGTCTACATGTAGCTGTATTGTCTACATGTAGCTGTATTGTCTACATGTACATGTAGCTGTATTGTCTACATGTAACTGTATTGTCTACATGTAACTGTATTGTCTGCATGTAGATGTATTGTCTACATGTAATTGTATTATCTACATGTAACTGTTTTGTCTACATGTAGCTGTATTGTCTACATGTAGCTGTATTGTCTACTTGTACATGTAGCTGTATTGTCTACATGTAGCTGTATTGTCTACATGTACATGTAGCTGTATTGTCTACATGTAACTGTATTGTCTACATGTAACTGTATTGTCTGCATGTAGATGTATTGTCTACATGTAATTGTATTATCTACATGTAACTGTTTTGTCTACATGTAGCTGTATTGTCTACATGTAGCTGTATTGTCTACTTGTACATGTAGCTGTATTGTCTACATGTAGCTGTATTGTCTACTTGTACATGTAGCTGTATTGTCTAAATGTAGCTGTATTGTCTACATGCAGCTATATTGTCTACATGTAGCTGTATTGTCTACATGTACATGTAGCTGTATTGTCTACATGTAGCTGTATTGTCTACATGTAACTGTTTTGTCTACATGTAACTGTATTGTCTACATGTAGCTGTATTGTCTACATGTAGCTGTATTGTCTACATGTAGCTGTATTGTCTACATGTACATGTAGCTGTATTGTCTACATGTAACTGTATTGCCTACATGTAGCTGTATTGTCTACATGTAGCTGTATTGTCTACATGTAGCTGTATTGTCTACATGTAGCTGTATTGTCTACATGTAGCTGTATTGTCTACATGTACATGTAACTGTATTGTCTACATGTAACTGTATTATCTACATGTAGCTGTATTGTCTTCATGTAACTGTATTGTCTACATGTAACTGTATTATCTACATGTAGCTGTATTGTCTACATGTAACTGTATTGTCTACATGTAGCTGTATTGCCCACATTGCCCACATGTAGCTGTATTGTCTACATGTAGCTGTATTGTCTACATGTAGCTGTATTGTCCACATGTAACTGTATTGTCTTCATGTAGCTGTATTGCCCACATTGCCCACATGTAGCTGTATTGTCTACATATAGCTGTATTGTCTACATATACATGTAGCTGTATTGTCTACATGTAGCTGTATTGTCTACATGTAACTGTATTGTCTACATGTAGCTGTATTGTCTACATGTAGCTGTATTGTCTACATGTAGCTGTATTGTCTACATGTAGCTGTATTGTCTACATGTAACTGTATTGTCTACATGTACATGTAACTGTATTGTCTACATGTAGCTGTATTGTCTACATGTACATGTAACTGTATTGTCTACATGTAGCTGTATTGTCTACATGTACATGTAACTGTATTGTCTACATGTAGCTGTATTGTCTACATGTACATGTAACTGTATTGTCTACATGTAGCTGTATTGTCTACATGTGACTGTATTGTCTACATGTAGCTGTATTGTCTACATGTACATGTAACTGTATTGTCTACATGTAACTGTATTTTCTACATGTAACTGTATTGTCTACATGTAGCTGTATTGTCTACATGTACATGTAACTGTATTGTTTACATGTAGCTGTATTGTTTACATGTAGCTGTATTGTCTACATGTAGCTGTATTGTCTACATGTAGCTGTATTGTCTACATGTAGCTGTATTGTATACATGTAGCTGTATTGTCTACATGTAGCTGTATTGTCTACATGTAACTGTATTGTCTACATGTAGCTGTATTGTCTACATGTACATGTAGCTGTATTGTCTACATGTAGCTGTATTGTCTACATGTAACTGTATTGTCTACATTTACATGTGACTGTATTGTCTACATGTAGCTGTATTGTCTACATGTACATGTAGCTGTATTGTCTACATGTATCTGTATTGTCTACATGTAACTGTATTGTCTATATGTACATGTAACTGTATTGTCTACATGTAACTGTGTTGTCTACATGTAACTGTATTGTCTACATGTAGCTGTATCGTCTACATGTACATGTAGCTGTATTTGTCTACATGTAGCTGTATTGTCTACATGTAACTGTATTGTCTACATGTACATGTGACTGTATTGTCTACATGTAGCTGTATTGTCTACATGTACTAGTAGCTGTATTGTCTACATGTAACTGTATTGTCTACATGTAACTGTATTGTCTATATGTACATGTAACTGTATTGTCTACATGTAACTGTATTGTCTACATGTAGCTGTATTGTCTACATGTAGCTGTATTGTCTACATATAGCTGTATTGTCTACATGTAGCTGTATTGTCTACATGTAGATGTATTGTCTACATGTAGCTGTATTGTCTACATGTAACTGTATTGTCCACATGTAACTGTATTGTCTACATGTAGCTGTATTGTCTACTTGTAACTGTATTGTCTAATACGTTACGTTTAATTTCAATCTCGTCGGTAATAGCGAAAAAAAGGCCCGAACGCTCCTCGTATAAATTTGCCTTAATTCTTAAAGTTATATGACACATAAGTTTTCCTTCTTAAAGTTATATGAAACCATGATCTAATCTTTAGGTCAAAACTGAACTGGTGATTTCAAATGCAATCTTCTGACTAATGTTAGAGTGTTATAAAAAGGAACTTCGTAATATTTCATGCAAACGCTACATCAGTGGTTACATGTGTACAACACCTTAAATATACTGTAACATTCATTGTATGCATGCTGCTTTACAGAAGCAATGGTCAACTTAAATATTTAATTTTTAGACAATACCATATGTCCGCATTAGAATAAGAAATTAAAATTATTTTGAAAACATCGTTTTACGAGAATCCCTGAAATGTTCATACGACCGCCCTTCCGACATTGTGAATTTTGAATTCTATAGAGAGAATAGTTTGCTTTGATTTAATATTTATCATGCACTTGCGACCTTTAGATTGCAGTCACTACAGGCACTACCAATACGACTTTTTATCTAAGGTGCTACGTCCTATCGCCTTGACATGATATTCAAAAATGTGTTATTAAAGGTCATGAATAGCACTTACGACTCTTCTTATATAAGGCGCTTAATTACTTTGCTCGTCTTAAAAAAGGGGAAATTAACACAAACCTGAATAACCATATGTAGCGAAATCGTCAAACTGTTCAACAAAGCCAAAATCTTAACCCCGCCTCAACAATAAAAGATAATGAGAGAGTACACGAAATTTGATCCGAAAACTGGCATGACCTTACGCAAAGCCGTCTGGAACCATGCACATGTACATATTAAACAGTTGTGGCATTTCTTTTCAAAATCCCTTATGAAAAGTGTTTTAAGAAATACCGAGGAAGTTTGATTTTGACGGACAGGAAATATTTGTCTCTGTAGAATGCGTGGAAACACAGTTAAGTAAGAGCATTTAGAACTTTTCAAATTATACTTTCATCAAGGTTAGAGGAACGATTGCTAAATTTACAATCGCGGTGGTAAAACACTTGCAATATTTCAACAAAATACCAAGTTTTCCACAATTACATGTAAATAGGCAAATACGAAACCGAACTAGATGAAGCGAGTGTTTTGATAAGATTCAGCATCTGAGTCACTATTGACAGAGACAACAGAGCGCTCTCTGTGGTTTTGGCCGGACAATTTTCCCACTTTGAAGTATTGTGTATATATCTTAAAAAGAATAATTAAGACTCCTTTCAAATTATTTTGCACTTAAACATCCGTGTTACTATTTATAACACTTGTTATAATGTCACACCATTTGTCGAAGACGTAACATCAACTTTATTCTGAGTCTCATGCCTCAGTGCGGCTTGAAGTGAGCCCAGGTGTTAAAGTACCAGGTGATGTTGTCATAGAACATTCACATCATTAAACAGATTTCAAAAGCATGTTTGTCTGTATAGACATAAATCTATATGGTCATATGGTAAACCGCTGCAGATGTAAAGATATATTACCCAGTTTACTTGTATAATAAATCGTTATAATTATATTGATGAGGTATGATGACGTTATTGACAATTGTTCTTAATTTACGGCTTTAACTTCGGCGTCTTATAAAACGCTGGAATGCCGAAATAGACATATGACTAAAATATATAAATAGTCTAAGAATAGCTGGACATTAGAGACGTTTTCGTTATCATTGACGTTTGCTGTTGCTGCTGCTGCTGCTCTCCCTCTTCGCCTCCTACTACTGCTGTTACTGGTTCCTCTGCCACCACTACGGTTACTACTTCCTAGCGTAGCTGTTTTGTGCACATCTCCGTACACCTATAGTACACGGCCTGTACATCTAGCGAGGAACAAAACTCATCACTCAGTTAACAAGAGCACCGCAAAGCGCAGCAAGATACGCCCGAAGTGTTGTATCAGAGAATGGGAGCAAAATTTAGGCTGTTGAAGCCCAACGGACAGGAACAAGAATAAAAAATTGAAGTTATATAAAAAAATCTAAGTCCACAACCAGAAAGTCCTAACCTGGTACAAAAGTATCAAAAAACACCAAAATATTGGAGGTACCATTCATGTTGTACCACAGAAAAGTGGTCTCGGTTTTTCCGTACTGCCAATAATAAAAAAGTTACAAAATATGCTATTGATAGTAACATAAAAGGGAAGTAATTCAATAAAAAAATTAAGCAAACAAAATAGAATCTCCCAAATAAAAACAAGAGCACTGTAATCAAGAGCAAATGCAGAGCAATATCCACACAGTTATATGACGCTTGAACCCTAAGTGTGACCTTGACCTTGAAGTGAGCCATCCGGAACATGGCTTTGCACATCGTCTCAATGTGGTAAACAATTGTGTCAGGTTTCTTCGAAATCCTTCAAGGGGTTCAAGAGTTACAGAGCGGAAGGGAAACAAAATCAACCCTAAGTGTGACCTTGACCTTGAATCCACCCATCCGGAACATTGCTTCTGCACGTCGTCTCGGTCTGGTTAACATTTGTGTCAGGTTTCTTCGAAATCCTTCAAGGGGTTCAAGAGTTACAGAGCGGAAGGGAAACAAAATCATATGACCTTTGACCCCTAAATATGACCTTGACCTTGAATCAGCCATCCGGAACATTGCTTCTGCACGTCGTCTCAGTCTGGTTAACATTTGTGTCAGGTTTGAAATCCTTCAAGGGGTTCAAGAGTTACAGAGTGGAAGGGAAATTGCTAACGGACAGACGGACGGACGGACAGACGTCCGGAACATTGCTTCTGCACGTCGTCTCAGTCTGGTTAACATTTGTGTCAGGTTTCTTCGAAATCCTTCAAGGGGTTCAAGAGTTACAGAGCGGAAGGGAAACAAAAATCATATGACCTTTGACCGCTAAGTATGACCTTGACCTTGAATCCAGCCATCCGGAACATTGCTTCTGCACGTCGTCTCAGTCTGGTTAACATTTGTGTCAGGTTTCTTCGAAATCCTTCAAGGGGTTCAAGAGTTACAGAGCGGAAGGGAAACAAAATCATATGACCTTTGACCGCTAAGTATGACCTTGACCTTGAATCCAGCCATCCGGAACATTGCTTCGCACTCGTCTCAGTCTGGTTAACATTTGTGTCAGGTTTCTTCGAAATCCTTCAAGGGGTTCAAGAGTTACAGAGCGGAAGGGGAAACAAAATCATATGACCTTTGACCGCTAAGTATGACCTTGACCTTGAATCCAGCCATCCGGAACATTGCTTCTGCACGTCGTCTCAGTCTGGTTAACATTTGTGTCAGGTTTCTTCGAAATCCTTTAAGGGGTTCAACAGTTGGAGAGCGGAAGGGAAATTGCTAACGGACAGACGGACAGACGGACACCGAGGCGATAACATAATACATGTACGTCCCTTCGGGCGTATAACAATGGACAAATGTTTAATTCAACACTTTGTGGACATAACACAATGCAGTACATTTCTTTCTAATAGAATGTGGTGATCATTTTGACAAAAGACTTGTTTAAAGCACTTTTTTGGAGGGAATACTTGCTTCAAATAAAGTATCGCATACCTATTTAAGTGCGAAGTTTTACCGAACTTACAATAAATATTTATATAGGAATAACTGTTTTGTAATTTTGATATTTGCGACTGTATATACGGTTTTTAATAGTCGCAAATATTTTTAACGGCGCAAATATGAAAATCACTAAATAGTTATCCCTTTTCTAACGCACAATGTGTCTAAATGCGATAATTAAAACGTCGTTTGAAGTTTGCGACTATATACACGTTATTTAATAGTCGCAAATTTAAACGACGTCACCAATCAGAAACGACGTCACATCGGTATTGCGTTAGAAAACCATATATACGGTCGCAAATATCAAAATCACTAAATAGTTATCCCTTTTCTAACGCACAATGTGTCTAAATGCGATAATTAAAACGTCGTTTGAAGTTTGCGACTATATACACGTTATTTAATAGTCGCAAATTTAAACGACGTCACCAATCAGAAACGACGTCACATCGGTATTGCGTTAGAAAACCATATATACGGTCGCAAATATCAAAATCACTAAATAGTTATCCCTTTTCTAACGCACAATGTGTCTAAATGCGATAATTAAAACGCCGTTTGAAGTTTGCGACTATATAATATAGGAATAACTGTTTTGTAATTTTTATATTTGCGACCGTATATACGGTTTTTAATGGTCGCAAATATTTTTAACGGCGACGGCGTCAGCCGGAGCTGTTAAAACTGTTTGCGACCATTAAAACCGTATATACGGCCGCAAGTATCAAAATTACAAAACAGTTATCCCTTTTCTAACGCACAGTGTGTCTAAATGCGATAATTAAAACGCCGTTTGAATTTTGCTACTATAAGTAAGATATTTAATAGTCGCAAATTTAAACGACGTCACCAATCAGAAACGACGTTACATCGGTACTGCGTTAAAAACGATATTTTATAGTCGCAAATTCAAACGACGTCACCAATCAGAAACGACGTTACATCAGTGCAGCGTTAGAAACGTTATTTTATAGTCGCAAATTTAAATGACGTAACCAGTCAGAAACGACGTTACGTCAATAATGCGTTAGAATGAAAAATGTACTAGTCATTCAATTGTATATGACAGCAGGCCAACAAAATGGTGTTGAATGTCTCTTTAGTTTAAACAATATAATATCCTCAATGTTACATGTATATATACAATGTACTACATGACATGTACTTACATGTACAAAGTTTGCAATCTGAAAACAAGCTTTCATAGAGAACTTATTTCAGGTTTCTCTTTGATGTCAAGTGGTCCATGAGTAACAAGGAAAGAAAACAAACAACACAATAAATTAAGTAGTCTTTAATTTTAACGAGCATCATGACTCAAAAGCACATTTCACAGAAGAACTTTAAATATAATTAAATTTTATGGATTTCAAAAATGACTGACTGTCATTTATATATTACACACTGAGATCATCGCCTTCAACTAAAACATGCAGAACATATTCTCTCTGTAAGTACCACGAGGGCAGACACATTTTTCATTGATTAACTGTATAAAAGACCATAAATATTCGATTAGTTTTGGAACTTGATAAATGCTAAACCGCCGTATCTTAAATAAGCGATTGGATCAGCATTCGGCCTTTTCCGTTGGGTTTCTACGGAAACATGCGTGCAATGGTCTCATTGTTTTAAAAAAAATGCCCCAACATTTAAACTCTTCGCAGCTTCGTGAATGTAACAGTAACTACGAAGAATTATTAAAATTCATACATTCTATATTATCTATTATTCTACATTCCCAATACTGGATAGTCATACATAGTAATTTCTTCCGTAAGATGTATAATATCAATACTTTATTCACCTTCTAGTAGATGTATATTTACCGGGATACATGAATTACAACTGAAATATTAGAATACACACACTGATAGTCAGACTTGGAAGGCAACTTTTACCGTAAGAGGAATAATTAAAAAATATACAACGACGGTCAACCTCTTGCATAAATCTCGTCGCTTAGCAACCAAGAAATGCAAGTTGAAACATTATAAAATATTAATGTAGAATTATGCGTATATGATACACATGTAAATACCCTGTTGCCCGTGTAACAAAAGTGATATGAACAAAAAAAATTACACATAAATATTGCCACTACTATTTTGCGAACAAAATCAGTTTTAAATTATATAAACTGTTATTATTATTCAACAAAAGTACACCTATACAGCGGAACACTTTAGTGGTACCTTATGCCATGACTTAGTCCCCGCTTTCATTTTATTGTTATTAGTGACATCACATCCATCTTTCAAAGTACCAATAACGAATTACATTCTCAATAATATGGCATGAATCATTCATAAACGAAAGAAACTATTTCAAAACAAGTAAATAAATAGGGAAAGTAACATTATATAAGGGGACAATTCCCCCCGGAAGCACTGAAGTTAAACACCTTGCGAGCTTTCATTTGAACTCGATATCGTGTTTTGTTTTTAAATTTAACTACGCAGTTAGTAGGTTACGGATGTACTTATAAATCAAGTGAAACCGAAACATCTTCTCATCAGCAAAAGTACTGCACGTGCACCAATGTAAGTGTTTGAGGGCGGATATAAGTATTATTGTGGCGTAGTTAACTGGGTTATCGCGATGGCCAACACTGTAAGTGAATATT
This sequence comes from Saxidomus purpurata, assembly GCA_022818135.1. NCBI lineage: Eukaryota > Metazoa > Mollusca > Bivalvia > Venerida > Veneridae > Saxidomus > Saxidomus purpurata. Next base: position 31,505,034 of record JAFMSR010000002.1, read on the forward strand.
TTCATGTATGATTAAGGTGACTCTTCGTAATAACTTTCCAACTTTTTTGCAAGCGTCACCTAGTATTCCTGCGCATGCGCATAGAATACTCGTGTTCACAGACATATTGCTAATCTTAATTCAGTATCATTACTAACGCATCAAAAGAAATCATCAATAATAACGTCTGTATACGGATTAGTCTGGATGCAGTCATGCACTGCAGTCAATATCTTAATCACTCGTCTGTCAAGGGCGCGCACGTGGCTCTCCGTGAGGATTGGGTTTGCTCGATCCTTCTTCATGGAATCCCACATTAACATACTGAGTTTTTCTGGTCCCAGATAAAGTTTGACTAGCTTTATAAATGTAGAATAACGTATCATACAACATTGAAAGACAGGTGCTAGAATAGACATCTCATCGTGTCCCGACCGACCAAATCTGAAATAAAGAATCGTATAAAATCTATCAGGCTATAGCCCAATGTTATTGAACTTGCAGCTTAAATTTTATGTGCACGGTACGGATTAAAGCCATTGCAAAATGCACGTACGCAAATCAACCTTCGAAAGAAGCTCATCAGTTTTGAAATAAGCAGTACACGAGTAAAACAAGGATTTGAATCTAAATGTTTCCTGTTTTCGTCATGAATATCATTGATACCCCTACTATTTATGAATAGAGCGACGAATGGTCAAAAAGTCGCAGTCCCTATATGCAAATAACAAACTGAGAACTTGCCGATCACTATTGAACGCCAAGCTAGTAATTCTTGCAAAATTCATCTCCCTTATAATAAAGCAACCAGATACTTTATGTTATTTTTCAACAGCATTCTACTGTTCGGTGAATTGTTGATATAAAATTTTAATTTATCGATATCAGTGATCGATTATCGCTTCGTGTGCTTTGGTTTTGACAAATGTTTATATATATGTAGATCTACACTAAGAAAATAGACACCGTTTTTTATTTACGTCTGAAATAATTGTAACAACTCATTGCATCAGAAAATATGATGTCATGCTCTACCGAATGATCGTGCTGTATGCAGTATGAGTCATAAATGTTGTCATACTCTAAATCACTGTAACCTATTATAGACTGAGGGTCATAGGTTCGAACCCTGCGATCGACCATTTATCTTTAAGTGAGAAAGTTGGCAGTTTCTTACGAAGGAGTCTAGAAAGATTGCAAGGTAAGCAAACGACTGAACTCTGTTGGAACGGGTGTTATTATTTCACAACTAAATTTTAAAATGTTGAGAACAGGGTCACAGAAATCAAAGTAAAAGTACAGTGATTGTTAAAGTTAATGAAAGATTACGTAATGTTTGAATGGAGGCAAACATATCACATTCAAGTTTACCAATGAAAAAGGTGCTGAAACGAATTTAAACTGAACTGAACACACATGTTCTAAATTTCATCAGTTTAGCTTCAAAAAACAAGAAAATATGTCAAAAGACAGGAACAACTTTGAATGCAGGAGGGTATAATTAGAATAGTTATGGGAAGGGGCCAGTAGATAATCCTACATAATAAATTATGTCTATTTAAAAGACAGTACATGGGGCAGGGTCGTTTTGACCTTAAATAAATTGAACAGTCTGTGTAGAGGACCACTTAGTCAAGCTATATCCATGTACCAATATCTAAGCTCCAAGCCTTGACCCAAGGGAAATGGTTCGAATAAACTTGATAGAGGACCACTACACATTGCCACACAACCAATATGTAAGCTCTTGGCCTCGGGTTCAACTTGTAAAACATAAAATCCCCGAGTGTGGCCAATTTTAACCCTAGGTGGGATGAATTGTACAAACTGAACATAATGTCTACCAGACATTATCTAAGTTCTGGGATTTCTGATTTTGGAAAAGAAAATGTTAACATTGGCCGAATGGTTTTAGAGGAGATGTCGTTTGAAGGAGATCGAGGACGGACGGCGGACGCTGGGCAGTGAGTGGTCACAGCAGCTCAGACTGGCACTTTGAACCAGGTGAGTTTAAAAAAAACTTTGCCACTTAACTACGCATCAATGAAGGGGGACCACTGTGTTTGGTCGTTTTACTGTACAACACTTGAGTAGCATCCCTGTTGTTTGTGAGAAATAGTTTCCGTTTTTTTTTAAGTTCAAAACAAGGATCCTGATTGCATTAGTAATTTGATGACAACATTCATTCGTAGTTGACATTATGATTGCTAAGTTGCTGTTTTCCCAACCGACCTAATAATGTCACAACTTCATTTGTATAACATCATCAGTCTTATTAGCTCGAACTCATTTAAAAGCCTGTACAGAAATGTTAGATTATAAATCATATCCATTACATATATAAGTTTAGATTCTTACCCTCGGCCGTTATCTAAATGAAGAGGGAATGTTTCGTTACCGAAGTCGGTGAAAGTTTCATAGTGATGACGATCCATATTACCTGAAGAAATAATGCAATATGTTTTCTAATAGGGTGTTGAAATACATGGTTCTACAGCTGTTCATAGATAACTGACCTGCCTTGATTTGTATACATGTCATGAATCCATTCCGGAAAATCAGTTGCCAACTAAAATATCATTCTTTTGATTTCGTGTATTATATTTATTCATTTTTAGGATAAAACAATTTCGTTATGTTCTGAATATTATATTAATCGAACCGAAGTGCTGTCGCTATTTTTTGACGAAATATAAGATCTTGTGCTGTCATACAACGACCGTAAATCAGTGCTTTCAAGCCCATGAGCAAAGACCCACTGATCAAAAAAGCCAACGCTGCCTGGGCTGAGAAGTGGCCTTAAGTCAAAGGGCTTGTTTCCACATTAGTGGCTAGGACACTGTTCCTTCACTAATGGTGACATATAACACAACATTGAATGATTTAGGATAAAATGAACTGAAATGGATCATAAATATGATACAGATGTTAATTACATCTATACAATCTAGCTTCTTACCAGTCATGAAATCAAAGATATGCATGTCAATAATGTCAAGAAGGCGGCGTCCACTGCTGTATGGCTCTTTCTCCTGGACCCTCCCGCACAGGTCGTCGTACAACTCCCAGTAAGCTTTGCGATGTTTGCTGTAGGACCGTTTCCAGGGGTTACGCCACGTTTTACGCGGCGCTACTCGCTCTGGTGGTAGGAATGTAGCAAAAGACCCCTCTAACATCACAGGATGACCGCACACAGCGTGACCAGTATCACAATAATATGAACACGTTCCATGGAAACACACGTTGTTAGCTGTAAGTGAAAATAAAAGTGAACACCTGTTAGATTATAAAAGCAGTGCATCAAAGGAAAATACTTGAAATACCATCATTTTATCTTGGAGATATTTTTGCAGATTCCTTAATTTCTGCTGATAAAAAGATGTCTTACATTATATCAATTTGCAGACAGAATTTTTCACGTATTTATCACATGCAATCTACGATGATTAGAACAACATAATATAAGAACCACATACATTTGTACATATCTACTGAGTTGGAATTTTGCCTTTTCGACTATGGAACCTTTGTCACCTTCAATATGTAACCAGAACACGTGGTTAATTCAATGTAATGTCCAAATATATACAATGTGGACGTTGTGACCAATTGGTATATTACATGTTTATCGTTTCTTTACCCCACAACTTTGAGATTTTACACAAAAGATAGATCATTAAAAACCTCAAGAAAGATATTATGATAGCTCTAAAACAGTTGGCGGCTTTACTTAGATATTTTCCCGTTTCTTAAATGATTTTCAAAGGGCACCTGTTCCTCTTTCCACAAATAACGCTTAATAATTTACAGACCGCAAGATTTTATTCAAAGCAAATACTGTGTCGATTATTTTAACAAATAAAAAAAATCTAACCACTACCATTGCATACATGTACGTCCCGGGGCAATGGTCTGTTTGGTGACATTTCTTCTCTTTTTTGTTATTTTGTAGAAATTATGGATTTATTAACACTTAAATATGACATTTAGAAAGTGGTTATTTATGCTTTATCATACTCGGTGTTAGGATAATTTTTGTTTTGAATGAGTTAATAATATATATAATTTATGGGGAAGTAGCATATAGCATAAAGCATTTGACATTTACTTTTTGGCGTGTCAAAGCAAATGAAATGAAAAGTTCAAAGACAAACGAGTTCGTTTAAACAGACATTAATCATTATATACATGAATGCAAATGATCCTTATACAATGTATCAATGATTAAAGTCAGTCATTAACAATTGTTACTGTAGTCGTGAATCAATCTAAATGTTAAAATATATGAAGGAATATTGTATATATGGCAAAAAAATTGTATTTGCAGTAGCCTGGTACTAGTTCCTTAAATGGGAATGTTTTCAGTGTATTTTGTCTAAGGCCTGTCTGTATATTTCAATACATGGCCTACTGTTTTGACAGAGCTCCAAAGTATGTCAGTGGTGTAAAGAAATTCGAGCACGATATCTCCACATCTGACACTGTAATTCATTCTATAAGTCAGTGATAATTTCTAATGGTATACCCGGAAAATTTTGACTCGTGTTACTGTTATTGTATTTTTGCATTACCTGGTGAAATGAAGAATGTCCTTTTTAATTTTGGCTCTGCTAATCTCTTTATTTCGTCTGTTAAATTTACCTCCCTTCCTATCGTCGGAGGAACACGATAGAACCCGAGAATTCTGTAAGAATAACGAATAATATTTGTATAGTGATCCACAAATATAAAGGACTTAATGTCTGGCGATAGAGAACCTCTAAATATGGCAACCAACCACGAAATAAGATTACATGTTTCAGAACCAGTGCTGCCACCATTCTAATAAAACTAATTTCAGTTCAGACTATAGTTCGTCGGTATATTACCTATGTTTTGTAAAAAACGGATATATTTTAAACTTGATTATTTACTTTAAGGTACATTTAGGTGTACTCCGATAAATCACGGGAAAATGTTACAAAAAATGATGTGATTTATCGGTTCTCATGCTTTTCTTGCATATCAGATCGGCATTTCCGGTGATTTTGCCCATGCCGGAAAAACCGGTCTGCACCCCCCTATCAGTGAATACTTAAGAGCGTAACGTTTAATGTGACGTCAATTTCCCAAACAGAACGTCGGAAATCGTTTTTTCACGATAATACATGAGAGGCTTAGAAATCTCTTTAAGGCCGGGTAGCAAAAGTTCCATTATTTCAGTTGGCTCAGTGGCTGGTACGTTTCGCCAACCGGGGGGGGCCCCGCCCCGCCCGCGGCTCCCCTCGGGAAATATATACGTATTAACCTGTGCTCATGAAGAAATTATTACTTGCAACAAACAAACTTAAGAGCGTTAAAGTCAGGGGGGGGAAGAAAATGGTTTTTTTTTTTGGGGGGGGGGGGGTTTTTTTTTTTTTTTTTGTCGGGATATATGTTTTTTTGTTGGAACTGGCAAACTAACATACAAATATAAAACAAATGAGATTTAATGTGTATCATAAAAATGACTCAAGTATAATCAATTTGACCGTTTTGTAAATGTAAGTTTAGTCACGCCTTTCTTTTACGTGGCCTACCACTCCGATTCCAAAGTTTATGTTGTTTATAAATATATAGTTCTATCAATTTTAGAATTCATATTTTTAGATACATGGATATCATATGTGCAACCAAAACCGCCTTTATGTATATTTTATCAGGCTAGAGAGGATGGCATTGGTGTGACCTTGTCAGTTTTTACATAGTACCTGTCTAAATGGAAAGCAGCAATTTCGGAATTGTGGCGCTCAAAATCCACGAAGTAGAAATGGTCTGGCAGCGTCTCTTGATCCCGAGGGTATCTAAAAATAAATAAAATTATGGATATATCATTACATGCTACAACGTTCATGTACACACTTACAATTCATATAGTCAAACAAAACTGATACATAATTGTGTTGTTTATTTATTTATTTATTTATTTATTTATTTATTTATTTATTTATTTATTTATTTATTTATTTATTCATTTTGATAATTTATTTATTTATTTATTTATTTATTTATTTATTTATTTATTCACATTTATTTGCTTATTTATACAATATTTATCTTACTTATTTATCTACTTTGTCCTACATGTATTACTCTATTTTGTTATCATTTTACATAATTATATAACTATGTACATGTAACCATGTGTGCCAGCAGCGACAAAGCACGACCAGGGACAGGATCTGTTATTACATTATCTGTCTCGGCATCACGAGGAAGGCGATGTACTAAAACAGATTTTTTTCCGTTTGTTTTTCTTCTTTATTTCTTATATTTCAGCTTTCCTGTATGCTTTTAAATTAGTGGAATAGTGGTTGATGAAAGAATGCTCCAGATTACACTATGCCTGTGAGAATCAGGAAGTTGGATGAAAAAAGTTATGGCCAATTCATTGTTATATGGTTTTACACCCTAAGTTAACATATGTTTTAACGTCTTCCTGGAGTTCAGCATTTATTAACAACTAAATAAACTACCGAAATATTGCGCCTGATTATTGAAAAGACGATGGTTATACTCCCTTCTCTGAAATTATGACCCTTATATCCGGTGTTTTTCTTCAGTACAAAAGCAACAATACAGACATTTAGACCAAACTTCTCTAAGAAAGTCTGATTTACTACCTAAACGCAACAGTGCGTGTACAGTCTTCAAAAAGTTAAAATTATATATACCTCGAATGTGTGAGACCCGCCTGGATAAGATAGTTACAGTTTGTTACAAATGTATCAAAATCGAAGAAATTTACCTTTTCTAAATAAGAAAGTAGTTATAGGACTTAAAACTAACTTCCCCGCCCCCCAACAGAAAAAGTGATTTATATTAGGCTACAACTGTAAAAATGTGTGTTGTTTTTTTGGTATTTGGTTAATTTTTTTAACCGAGAAAAGAAAATCACCAGAATAAACACGGAATAATGGAGCAGCCGAGGTTCCCATACAACTGAATAATTAGCTGAACGAGTTTTGTTTGTCAGATGTAAGTTCTTCAACTGGAAGAACTGATGCTTCAGAAATTCTTTTTAACATTCTGACTCCTTGTTTGCATATGCCGTAAACTCCGTATATAACGACTCTGGATATAGTGAATTTCCTGATATAAGGAACTTATTTTCTCTCTTTAACTCTCCGGTTATTTTTCGTTATTTATTTTACATGAAAATGTTATACGGATATAACAAACTCCGGATATAAGGAACACATTTAAATGGTCCAAAGGAGTTCGTTATAAACGAAGTTTAGTCTGAAAAAAAAACGACTTCATCATTTGAAACCAAATTATTACGAAGCGTTACTAATACAGACCTTCCCTTTGTATTTCAAGAGGCAAGAATATCAAACATAATAAAACTAAAGTTTAAACATTATAACAGTCAATGTTAGATATTAGCAACCAACATGATAATTGTTTTTCTACAATCCATCTTAGACTTGCCATTTCAAGTACCAGAAGTCATTTCAATTGGACATAAATCGTTAGCTAGTCTGTAAAAGGAAACTATTTATACCTGGAAGATATCGGAATCATTTGGCAAAATAGCAACTTAAAACCATGCATTAATCCTTATCAAACCATAACAGCTGCTGCATGTACCGGCAATCGCCAGAACACATGCTTATAAAAGATTTCTTAATTAGAGAATTATTGTTAACAGCAGTTGTGCAACATATACCCTAGACTCACAAGCCTCTGTGAAATAAACAGAGTGCTTGGATTGCTTGAAGAATGATTATGTGGCAACTTCTTATTCATCTAGACTAATTAAATGTTTGATGAAATATCAGGAGCTAACCTTAGGCTATAACATATGTAAATTACTCACAAAAAAGTTACAGCTTCAAACAGAAATTCTTTCTTTTCTAATTTTAGGTGCAAACAGGTAAATTTTAAACGAATGTAACACCCACGTTGAGTAGATCTATAGTAGATCTATAGTGTGCAAATCATAGGGATCTCGAACCCCATATAACACTACCTCTGTGGGTTTAAAACATTTAGTCATTATTTGTCTCTTCTTGACGACAACCACGACATCTGAACTATACATAACATTATAACATTACCAGACTTTCTCAAGTTCATTCCAAACTGTATACTGGGCCGATACCCTTCTGTGGACCCTTATATGTTAAACATATTGATAAAAATGTATTGAAGCTTTATAAATAATTCTCGTGAAATCCTTGAACTGAAAATTATTGAATTCACTAAAAAAATGTCATTCTAATTTGGTTCAATTTTCTAGGGATCAAAGCATTGTGCGTTTACATGATACATTATTTTTCGTCTTTCGTGAAATGAAGAAAAACAGCAAATATAATAGCGGGCAACAAGAAAGATAAAATATTTATGGTACATTAGTTTATTTCTAATTTGCAAACAAATCGAGAAAATTCCAGCACAATTAGTCACATTTAAACACCTACAAAAATTAAATTATATGCACTTTCTAGTACGGATGCAACATCAAGATAAAATTCACCGGTGGTATTCAAAGGTCTAGAATGTCATGTTTTGTTTCGTTACTGCAGTGTTCGGTGATAAACTATCTCAATTTTCGTGATAAAAGATATTTCTAGAAGCGAAGTGGTGCAGCATTATACATCAGGTGCTTCGTTTTATAAATGTATTATTTCATTCGGTATGTAATGAAAATATCAATAAAAATACTTGTACAAATTGGTCTGAACGCATTCATACGTTGTCTGAGTCCATATATCAATACAAGTGATGTTATCACGATAGTTTGTTGTTCCTATTGTGTAGGTCTTTGTGATCGAAACATACTGGAAATGTGATTTAGTTCTCCTTGTATGGCATGAAAACGTATGGAAAATTTTTGTATTCTATTTTAAAAATAAAAACAAAAAGAATCAGCTACGAGGAGATGAATATAATTTTGTACGAGGCGTTCTTGCCTATTCTAAAAAAATCTCGAAAGGGCCTTGCCCATTTTATTCGTCATTTCGTTGTACAACCCGTTCATGTTTATAACGATGCTCACTGGAGCTTTATAGACTGAAGCGCTAACAGTGTAGACCATGCTTGTAGTCTACACTGGTCAAAAACATACAAATATCTCATTGCAGAAAGGCAAGCGACAATTGCTGTCAGGGAAAATGTCAATATAACATGCATATGACTGTCTGCAATTTCAGAAACACCCTAGAAACATATGCACCGAGTGACATCAGTTCGTTAAGTGAATTTCTCGTTTTTCTAATAGTTTTTACTTTTTACTCTTATTTCCAAGCAATAATTGAGTTCATTAGATCATTAATACTTGCATATTTCCTTTGAGATGAAATCGTCTGATTGCATGTTAGATATTAGCGTACCAAACGGGGGGAATATGCAGCTAACAACTGCAATATATTCCGAGAACATCAACAATTGCCTGCAGCGCCTTTGCCTGCCGACAAGCAAAAAAGATAAGCTACGTAATTCTAGATTCTTTGATCTTAGAGAAACATTCAACAGAAAAAAATACTAAGATAAAACTTTATTTGAAAGAAGGGATTCTTTCTTGGAATGCTTGTTTGTTGTTTTTAGAACCTAAATTAACCCGCGCCTTTCTATCAATCAGTGTTTAAATAAACACAAGATTGCAGCAGACGACTAAACAATGATATAATTGCGCAGAACTGACTTTAAAAGAGATATTTAATCATGTATGAGTGTAAGAAATTCCTTTAATCTTGCAAGTAGAGATCTTTTACTTATGTTCTCACTGATGTAAGAAAATCTACAAGCAGTACATGAAACAAATCTTCCATGCATGCGCCTTTTAACAGAGAAATCATTTCCGTTCCGATAAGGTTTATGGAAATATCCTGAAACTGACAGACATTCCTCTGACTTATAAGTATGTTCGGCAAGGAATAAAACCAAAAACCCCGCTGTAGGAAACACAACGTTGGTGTTTAAAACGATATCATCATAAGTTTTATACATACGGGCAGTCTGGCTCCCGTTCGTTTGGTTCTCTTTAGTACAGTACCTGAGGTTCGAATTTTTTCCAACGTGTATTAATTGCTCTAATGACCCACAATCGAACTAATCAATTTCGAGACGAAAGGCTAGAAACTTTCATTATATTGACATGTGTGGCTTAATATGTATCATTCAAGGCTGCAAATCGTGCACACTGAATTAAGAAGCAAACGTTACAACTTCTAGACCACTTACAAGTGCCCTTAGAGGTTTTATTTCACGGTAATAACAACTGATTATTTTAAAATTGAAACTTAGTTTTAACTATTATATTCATTCTTAGGTTGCTCGTCGATAAGACTGGATAATATGTAATATATGCTATTTGCTTATATTTGCTTAATACATAGAAGTATCATGTCAGTGGTTAGACTTTTGTTGTATGAGATTTAACGCCCGCTCCAACTGCGTGTTTGGTCATTTTAACAGGCACATAGTTTACCTAACAATCGTTCCTGGAAAGAATCAGTACTAGACTCCATTCCTCCGTAAGAAACTGCCAACTTTATCACATAAAAAGGCATGGTCGGTAGCAGTGCTCGAAACCATGGCCCTCAATCAATGATATGTTACAGTGATTTCAAGTAAGCGACTCTAACAACTCGACCACGGGAGCGGACCCATTGGTTAGACATAATTTTTGGCTGACATGCGCAGAAAGATCAACTGCAACAAAAGTCAAGAAAGGTGTGGTTTTGCCCACCAAGGGTATTTACTGATTACAAACACTTTGTGTCTTCAAACCTTACCTCATTGGTTTAAACAAAGATTGTCCTTCATCACTGAACGTAATCATGAGCTTGAGCTGGGTTCCTCCTTCCTTCATTTCTATAAAATACATAATTTGCCGTGACAAAGTATTTAAAATTATACGAGATGTCTAAGTATATTAGAGATATTTGTGGTTAGGGCAATTACTTTTATGTCTAGAAGATAAAACAATAAATAATCTCTATATGCAATTTGCTTTATATTGTAATATTAAAATTATTGTTTTAGTTAAGTTTTAAAAATGTGCAACACTAAATGCATCTTTTTTTCGGCACTTTTTCGTATTAAGCTCGCTTTTGATCGAATGCTAAACGTTTACTTTTTGTGACCTGTCTATTCCTTGTCATTTTGTATGTGCGTGTATATAAAAGTATTGCTCAAAATGAAATAAGCGACACTTATGTATACACTACCTATATCAATGATCTGTTCTGTGGCCATGTCATTCATGATCCCATCCACAGCTGGGTCGTCATCACTGTACAGACCAAACTGGTGGATACCTTTGTGAAACTTCTCCCAGTTCGCTAATACCGGTCTGAAAATATAACAGGGAACACTATTACATGTGATGCCTAAACGAAATATGAGATATTTTTCAAGGACTAATGGTGGCTTTAAAAAACATCTCGAATTTGGTACCACAGAAATTAAAACGTAACCAGCGAAGAGGATTTTACGGCACCAATGTCTGATGAATAAAATATAATCATATCACAATGTAGACTTTAGCCAGACAGTGGTAAGCCTGGTCACATTTTATATTTTGTTATGCATCGTGTGGCATGTTAAGTGTTCGTGTGCTCTCCCTATGAGGAGGTAATAAAAGATATCTATCTATAAAAAAAAAAGAAAAGGGGTTTTTTTTAAAAAAAAGGGGGGGAAAAAAAAAAAAAAAATATCTGTTGAATTCGTTGTTGAAACGTTCTATAATAGTATCAGTCTCACTGAAACAAATAATTCTACGTAACCAGCCATTGTTCAAGATATCAGTTCCGTCAAAACAAAGGTGATCACTAAGCTTGCTCTAGATATGACTAAAAGTATGTTTGAAAAAAAATAAAGAAAAAAAAATGGATTGAAACTTAAGATCGAAGTTGCGGTGTGTAGTAAAGGATGGACGGCAAATCCCAGAAACATGGCTTTTAATTTAAAGCAGATGACGCAAAAATGGTATTTTCAGATAAAGTAGAATCTTGAATTGCACAACATTGCTTCTCTAATTTATTTTTAAAACAATTAAACGAGAGGGGAACAAGCTATTTAAAGTACATCCTGATTACATCTCAAAGCAAATTCGTTTAAAAACGTATTTGTTAATTGGAAAAAAATAAACAAATTGAGACATTTTTGCTAATTGAGTTTCTTAATTAGTTTATTTTTAAATACTATTGCATCTAATGATTATTTAACATATTAGAACATGCTTCTGTTTTCAGCTAGGAGGTGTCTTTGAATTAATTATACTGGACTTCAAAGGAAAGACATTACCATGAAAAGCTCTTTGATTAAATAAGCTTCGTCACCTGAGTGACTTGTTCTTTCAAATGTTCGTGATGACTAAACTATTTAATGCTGCTATGGTGCGCTGAGCAATCACCAGAACAAAGAGTGATTAAAGAAGTTTTAGTTTGCATTGGGTTATTTCTGTGCCTAACGAGTTTTGAAAGCCTTTGGTGTTCTTGAAACGTACTCAGTGTCGTTTATAGCCAGAAACAGAACACAGAATCGCGTTTCATCATTTTAGTATCTATAGTTCAACAAAAGTCAACGAGGCGTGAACTTCACGTTCCCTCTGGCATTTATCGTTGTGTTTAAATAAGAACTCAAACGTTGTTGATTTCTATGTATTATCACGGTATAATTTCACCGATGTGGGCACCAAATTTAATATTTTAAAGGGAAATACCCTATAACTGATGCCAAACTAAAACATCAATAATAGAATCTTTTAACTTAACTTTAAAGTTTCAGCAATGTATTCCCAGTCATTATCGATAAAATAAAATGCAGTACCGTAAACCATTCAATAATCTATATAGAGTTGTTGTTGTACAATTAATGGATGTGATTTATAACAGAAAGCCCCTATAGTGATTAATTGTTGTAAAATGAAGCATTTTTCGCCATAGGTACTTCTTTGAAATTGTATTTATTTATCATTATGTTTCAAGAATATAATCTGGCTAGATATATGGAGTGCCTCTTTAACGAGTGGCGCAACTTTTCTGTTTATTTTATGTCTAAAACTCTACTTTACTTGAGTTTATTTAATAAAAAGTCGAAAACCGCGGTAAACGTCATCAAAAAGCATAGCAAACGTGGCGTCATTTTAACGACGTCATCGTCGTATGGTTTCCGGTATTCATTACGCTCGGTATACTTTTGGGGTGGGGGTGATTTTTTTTTTTTTTAACCATTAAAAAGAAAAAAATTATAATGTTGATTTTTTTTTTTGGGGGGGTTGTTTTTTTTTGGTTTTTGTTTTTTTTTTTTTAATTTTTTTTTTTTTGGGTGGGGGGGGGGAAATATTTTTATTTTTTGTTTTAAATTTGTTTTGATTTGTAAGTTAAACCAAATACCTAGTTGTTAAACCTCGCAAATTGACAACTGGCAACTGGCAGATGCATATTCGACTTGAGTAACGAATTGTTAATAAAAAGTTAAATGGCAACTGGCAGCCAGATGCCAATTCGATTTTTATGTTGTCAATCTTAGTGGTTTAGTTTAGTTTATACTCAATTATGTTAGCTCGATTGTGAAGAAAGCTTGAACTTATCGGGTCACTCTCGAGTCTTCTTCCTGTAAAAACCAGTACTGCGGTTGTAGTCGTCATTAATTGGGATTGAGCCCGGAACCTCCGGGATAAGCGGCAGACATCTTAACCTCTACATCACCGCTCTCCTTCAATTCAAGTTCGGGTGACTGAATTGTTTTTTTGTTAGAAATGTAAAATGTGCACATCTATTTTTCGTATTGCTACATCAAAGATTTATAAATCGTGACGTTCGTGTATTGGGTAATATAATTATCGAGCTCATCATAAAACGCTCCATAAATAACAGCATAAAAATATCGTAATTTTGCTTCAAAAAGGATAATAGAGGAATAAATATACTACTGTGCGACATTGCAGTACACAAGGATGCCCCCTTTAAAATGTTAATTATATTGCCACTTCTTAGATGAAATTGTTGTAAGAAGCAAAATGAAACCACGAACGATGTAAAATGGTAATGGACTAAATTTGTAGAAGTATAAAATCGTGGTTTATGTTTTCATATTAATTGTTCTATTGTAGCATTTGCCTGATTTAAACGTCTTTTTGTGACGAAATTGGAAAATTACAAAAAAGTCGGCTGCAACTTTTTTAAGGGATAGTGAGTCTTTTTTCAATCTTTTAAGAATGGTGAAGTGTTGAAAACGGAAAATAGCGTATAACAGGAAACGCCGTGGCTTACATGAAGGTCATTGAGTGAGATAACAGGTATCTCATCGTTGTGGTTACAAAAGTTACCAGGATCATATTATTCAGGATCTTACTGGTTCTTCTCAGATGTTCGTCCGTACTGAAATAGTGTTGTCAGGGTCTTCCCGAAGGGTCTTCCTCAATTATCAAAATATAACATTTTAAATTGTGTCTATGCATTCTCTTATGTTCACCTTATCCCTGATGTTCTATCGGTTTCACAAGAATTTCATATGCATTACACCTAGATTGCCGTTAAATTGCAGATATCAATTTCTTTTTGGTCATCAAGACTGCTCATAGAGGCAGACATAAAATGGTCATTCTACCATTCTAAAAGTACTGGTAAATTTTAATTTTGAAATTGTGCTTAAATTTGGCTACACTCTTTAGTGTGAACTATATTCAATTGAGAGCTTTGCAAAATGTATACCCCCAGGGGAACACAATAATTGTTTGTTCGTTTGTATTCCCTACCAATATGATCCGTACTGTCATGTTAATGATAGTTTAGCAATAGTTGTACTGTCATGTTAATGATAGTTTAGCAATAGTTGTACTGTCATGTTAATGATAGTTTAGCAATAGTTGTACTGTCATGTTATTGATAGTTTAGCAATAGTTGTACTGTCATGTTAATGATAGTTTAGCAATAGTTGTACTGTCATGTTATTGATAGTTTAGCAATAGTTGTACTGTCATGTTAATGATAGTTTAGCCATAGGTACGCGTTATGATAGTTTAGCAATAGTGTACTGCATGTTAATGAAGTTAGCAATAGTGTACGTCATGTTAATGATAGTTTAGCAATAGTTGTACTGTCATGTTATTGATAGTTTAGCAATAGTTGTACTGTCATGTTATTGATAGTTTAGCAATAGTTGTACTGTCATGTTAATGATAGTTTAGCAATAGTTGTACTGTCATGTTATTGATAGTTTAGCAATAGTGTACTGTCTGTTTTGATAGTTTAGCAATAGTTGTACTGTCATGTTATTGATAGTTTAGCAATAGTTGTACTGTCATGTTATTGATAGTTTAGCAATAGTTGTACTGTCATGTTATTGATAGTTTAGCAATAGTTGCTTATCGCAAAAAAGTACACCAACATTAAATTATCGCAAACAATTCGCAAGTTACATTGGTGTACATGTATTATGTTTTCCACCTGTGCACATATCAAGATACGCAAACATCATGCTATGTAAAATAGAATTCTCGGTATGAAAAGAGACAGTTAGCGGCAACATTTCGGAACTAAGGCAGGGAATGTGATATACACTCTATAATTTCTAGAATGTTTTCTTTGCACCCTAACAAATTTTTCTGTCTTTCTTCTAATTACATAAGCATAAATGAACGCACATTTTTTCATATAAATGCTGAAACCATCTGTTCATAAGTCAATACATGTATACCTTAACAGTTTATGTTACGAAATCAGAATTGTGCATTTTAATTCCATATGACTTGAGTTATCTTCACAATCCAAATTCAATGAAATTCAAATTCAATGGAAAGATCCTGAGGCCCAAATAGGGATGTCCCATACAGTTATGTTTGGGGGAAAAAAACCATAAGGCTTTATTTGAGAGACTATGGTGTTTCGCTTTTGAAAAATAAAAAAAAAACCTTAAACTATTCTGAGTTTCAGTTGAAGTAATTACAGCCTTCTCTAATATGGACTTGCAAGGAATTGATTTTAATATAGGTCTACAAGACATTTATTTTTACGTCGGTTTCAGTGTGCAACAAACAACATTAGCTGGCTACGCTTATGTTCGATAAAATTTGATTATTTCCAATCTCATTCGAATTAGTGCAATTGTTTCGAATTTGAAGTTATTCGCACAATGTTGATAACAAAAACATTACGGCAAGAGTGTTTGCATGTGTGTGTGTCAGTATCATTGTCTTATAGTCTTTTTTCTGAGGCAAATACTACAACATGTTCTCTAAGCGATAGAAAAATCTATGAATGTATTATGAGTGTTCCCCTGGCATTTGGAACCAATGCAATTAAATGACAATCCCAATGTAATTATTATACACATGGCTTGAAGCTATAAGCATGTTCTTCCAAATGGACAAACAAACATAGCAAACTCACTTCTTAAATTCATGCATGCGACTGACTTTCTGATAGAGAATGTTTTGGAATTATGAAAAAATGCATGTTACGGACGCATTTGATTCTAGGATTATAACGCATGCAACTTACTGTACAACAGAATGAAATCTTCCGTTAGTTTGTCATATTTTGTTATCCATAGTGGCAATGTTCTGCTATAACGTAAATCATCGTTGTGTGCACACGTTTCGTGTAGCATGATGTGTATAAAAACTAAACGTTAAATTGGTGATATTTCTGTATTTTGGTACATATAAATTGTTTTATATGTACCATGCCGTACACTAACACATCCAGAATTCCTAAACATTGTAGCACCGATAACTTGATATAGAACCAGAGGAGTCAATCAAAGGTCATCATTTAAGTGTTATTTGGCTAATTAGGGTTTTCCAGCCGTCTCCTCGCTCAAGGTGAGGATGTTATTTCTAATTTTAAAGTGATATTTCCGTTCAAACTGACTAACATAATGTTAAGAAAGACATTAATCATTGATATATACTGCTAGAAAAAATTACCTTGCTGAAGTTATAACCAAACTGTACGGATCTGTTAAATTTTATTCCTACTGAATATTGAAAAAATCTGTAGAAATTATTTTTGACTATCTTGCTCAAAAATTGAAAATCCTCCCTGTCTGTAAGGTTTATATTTATTTAAATTATATTAATCGGTATAAGTCAGCATAACTCAGTTCTTCCATGTTTCCAAAACTTATCCTATCTTTTAAGTTTCGTTCTTGACCATAATCCAATGTAGCCATTTGGAAGGGTAATATAACTTTTACATTTTGTATGTCATCGATAATCTAGTAGTGCCGACTGACGACTATTGGTGTAACGTAGCTTCGAGTTTTGTATTTACTTGATTGTCTGTAAAGCCCCCACCCCTCCACCCCCAAGACACACACACACACACACACTTCATTCTACAACTCAGAGCCTAAAATACATAGTCGGAAAAAGCCCTCACTATTGTTATTACTATATTTCGGATAAACTTATTAGGGAAAGTTTAAATGGAAGTGATGCGATAAATCGAGGAACGGATGTGATATGCGCTCAAAGCAACCAGAATACCAACACCTGTTTAAACACACAACGTACTTAATTTGCTAAGTGTAGCTTGCAGTATTTCAACCATAAAATTATATTAATGGCTGCAAATCTAAACCTTTTCTCAAATAGAACGCGTATTCCCTACTGGAAATCGTGACACAGTGCAACATTGAGTAAATATAATTCTCTTAAATCCTGAATATATCAAATGTCTGCTGCATCGAGCATTCAGTTCGACACATACTAATACAGTCTCTATCGGCTTAGTGGTTTAAGAACCAGTCTCGTCTACAGAAGGTTCAAAGTTTGTACCATAGCGGTGATCCATCGGAAGTATCCAGCCTGTGGGCTGCGTACAAGTCACAGAATGGTTACAAACTGTTCTCATGTTTGTCGTTTGCCATTTAAAGGAAAGAACGCCAGCGGTCTGAATCTACTTTAGACAAATCTGTCATAAGTAAGACATTGTATGCCTTTTTGAGAATTCAACTGACGCTATTATTAAAACACTTTATTTTTATGCTCTCCGAGGTAAGAACACATGCTCAGAATAAAATTATTGTTCAATATTAGAAATAATAAAAACCTTTACTTTGCACAATAACGAAATCGGAATTTCATTGCTATATGAAATGGTAGCTGCTCGCTAATTTATCGTTTTGTACGCAGAATTTAACGATCATGTAGCCATTAAATATTGCACATTAATATAGCTTGGATCTGCAATATAGAACTTGCAGGCAATTATGGTAATTTTTGGAGAGTTTATTTTTATGACAAAATGCTTTTTGCAGAACAGACATTGTTTGAACTGTCGCGTAAAAAGGATATACCACCAGCTATATATGGTATAGAATAACAGCTTCAAAGCATAAAATAAAACCTTGTATGTTAATTATTAAGCTTTAGTTATATTAATGTTTGATGAACTGGAATGTGTCCCAGACCGTCGGTTAGAGTTTTGTAGTTTTGCATTTGGCATGCTTTCCATTGACTCTAAATTGGGACCTTTGTCAGGTCAAGGAAATTAAACAATACCACGTCGGTATTTACTTCACTCTAAGACTTTCAGATTAAAAATTTTATTCAGGCTATTAGCAATTTGATAAAAATGTATGTCCTATTTATAGAATGATGAATTTTTTTTAACATGTGGCAAGGAGTATGGTTAATTGCTCAATACTATAATTATAAAAAAGGTAACGCCACACTAAGTTTAAAGAGACATTTTTTAGAGCTGGTGTCAAATTGAATAACCCTAAAGCTAGCAATAGCGGAATATTTGCGAGTATTATTACTTTAACTGAAAGTTTAAGCTACACATTCAAGTCATTATCAGTAAAATCAGCGTTTTAAAGTATGTTGCAGTTCCGTAAAACATTCAATAATATATATCAAGTTGTTAGTATATGTTACAATTGATGGGTGGATAGCGATTTATTACAGGTCTCTATGTTGATTTGTGGTACGATGAAGCAATTTTCGATATATATTGTTCTTTAAAATTGTATTTTTTCTCATTTTACTTTCATTGAACACATTATGTTTGGAGAATTAAATCTGGTAGATGTAGGGTGTGTCCCTTTTAAGAGAATAATCGATCAACCTCGCTTACATCCAATATTCGCCACTTTCAATACACACAACTGAGTTTCTAAACTAAAACCTGCAAATACTTTCTATTTCTAAATACCGTACTCTTTGTTCATTTATGAAGTATTCTACTCGGGGACGTATGTTTTCTTCATGCCTCCGTTAGCTCATAAAATAAAGAAAGGATTATTTTACAGATATATCAATTTCACGCTTATTACATTAAGTGGTAAACTATAACAGCCATTTTAACAACCCAGAACACACATATCGGTTTATTTCTGATGGTCATAAAAGCACACCAGCCATATGGTAAGTCCATTTTGCAGCCATGAATGTTAGGAAGTCAAATAAAAATATGTGATAGGGCCTAGTTATGACATTTACGTTCTAGTAACATTATAAATATCGTCATGTACATATTTTTCCACTTTTATCCGTTAACTATTCTGTTTCGCAATAGTACGACATATCTAGTCTATTTACAGTAAATACGAAGCTTTAAAGTCACTTATCAAGCCAGTTAATGGACATTTTCTACTCTTTGCATCTTATATTGTGGACATTAACATTTATTACCTAATTTGTCGTTTTGCCATTTACAGTTATCTTACAAATTTTTCATGTTAACTTATCTATACAAACAGAAATGTATTTAAAACAAATTTGATATCTGTTACCGTTTTATCGTAACTGTGCCAGTGGCATGGATCTGGTTCATACTCTCTGAGAGCCGTCATTCTCTTAAGTCGCGGGTTTGAATCGCCTCATTTCAACAGCGACTTAAAGTGCGCCTTACACGGAAGTATTTGAAGAACGTTAAAAGGTAACTAGCTAGTGTATTAAGTTTGAGTAAACGGAACCGAGTGTGCTAAACTAATTCTAAAAGTTCAAATGGAAATAAAAAGAAGATTAAAAAGATGCGAAATGTTTTTGTCATTTCTTTACACCAAAAATTGAAAATGCGATCACCCTAAATCGTTCAATCAAGTTAAAGGCCCTAAGATAAGATAAATTCTCTTGGTAATATAAATCCAATGTTGAAATGCATAAATATTTCAGCGCTCCATTATCTAACGGTACGCCAAATGCGATATATTTTGTCATGCATGCTTCTGGACTGACTAAAACAATTTGAAACATAACTACTTTACTTTATCGTGTCGTAACTTTATCAACAAAATAAAAAAAAATATTGACCAACTTTTGTTTGTTATCGTTGTTGTATGGGTGTTAAACCCGTTTGTGCCCGTTTCAACCGTATTTAGGTCATTTTCACAGTCGGACAGTTTCCGTAACCATTGTTCCTTTGAAGAAACAGTACTACTGTGTACACTGCCAACTTTCTGACATACAGACACGGTCGGTAGCAGGGCTCAAACGCATGTCCAATAGTTAAGAGAGGTTGCAGTGACTCTTACCGCACGACCACGGAGGGGGGATCTAGCACAGCATATAAATATGTCCATTCCATAAGACCGGGTTTTCATACACATTATATTCAAAACTCGCTTTCAAGTAATTGCGGTAAGTACGACTATTTTCTTTCATTAAAAATTCCAGAAATAAACGAATTTCATGATGACTTGTTCCAGCTACTTGTTTTGATTATTTTTAATAAGCTACATTTTCATTGGTGCAATTTAAAGATGTCTATTTCTTTGTCATATTTTAATGTAATTGTACAGGAGACTTGTTTATAATATTATGTTAACAAGGCCAAATGCTTTTTGTTTAATGATGCGATTATGTCACCTGCATAGGTTTTCCGCAGTCTTGTAATTTTGTAAATATTACAAATAATAGTAATGTGAAAATCTCATCGGGATTTCTGGAACAGATAATAAAGGCACTCAATGGACATTTATTAATAGACATTTTGCAGCTTCACGTGCAATTTACTCAGTTAACAAAATGTATTTCATAGTGCAAGAGGCGCGTCTCAATTATTCCCTTTGATACTTGATTTAAAATGTTCTTCTAGCAATAGGATGTATAATATATCGTTACTGAGTGACGTCTGTTCATTAGCGCGTGAACGAAACGCATTCATGGAGTAGCTTTTCCAAGTAGCATCATTTACAGCATTTTTCTTATCACACTTGGTCTTATTTCCGAGAAATACACTCAAAACCCATGGATAAATTTTTACAATCTAATTTGTGATTGAAATTGAACAATGCAATTAGAAGAGCTAACAAACTAATTAGGGAGTTATAGCCCCGACCGACCCGTGAACCACTCAGATTGTCCAGGAATCTAATTTTCTAGTTTAATCACAAGTTTTTTTTTTTTTAAATGAACAAGACATAGGGTGCAAATAAGAAATGGCACTGAATAGATGCCCGTGGTTTAGAATTATGAGTAAAAGAACGTACAAAGTTCTGTCTTAAATCTATATTTAAGAACCTTATGAATGTTTTAAGACACACTCCCTGAAGCTTGTGTTAAATTAAATAACTTCAAAAGCATAAATAATAGAATTTTTGCAAGTATCATTACTTTACCTAAAAGCTCAAGCTATACATTCCCAGTCAGTTTTGGTAAAAAACATTCAATTCTCTACGTAAAGATGTTGTTGTACCGAATTAATGAGTGGATTTATTACAGAATACCTTGTGCTAAAATTATGCATTTTCTCGATGTATGTTGTTCTTTGAAATATTATTTATTAATTATTTTACGTTCATTTAACACATTCTTTATGTTTGGAAAATATAATATGCTAGATGTAGGGACAGCCCTTTTAATGTAACTAATTTGTGAACAAACTTCATCCGATGTCATTTTGGTAAGAAACTTAGTGTTATTCTTAGCATATGCAATGACATATAATATCTTATGAACTTTCCATCCGCTTCGTTTTAATTTCATTTCAATTTATAACTTTTATAACTTTTTAAAACAAATTAAGCTTTAGTTTACCTATTGTTCGTACATTGCATTTTGATACAAGCTGTAAATGCACATTTAAGCCTAAATATTTAAAATGTTTCATACATTATAAAATATGTTGAAAGAAATGTTCGGTTGTTAAATTTGAATTTCTTCACACTTTGTTTTTACGCCTGCCTGCCTTTAATTGTAATTACCCATATGTGACACAGTGTATAGAGTCATTAAAATTGCACCATATGTCAAAAGAAAATTCTGTTTGAAGTTGTTATGATCTGCACATAACTTGTAGTTCATTAATTTTCATATTTCATACCCGTCCCAAGTCTATACTTGAGTCATTAACTTTCATATTTATGTCCGTTTATGGTCGACTTCACACGCACTTTGTTCAGCTTTTATCGCGTTGTAACAACCACAACTTTCGTATTTGATCAAACATTAAAGCACATTTCTTTTTTATTTTCGCACAGCATTATTTTGAGTCAGTGAAAGTACAATTGTTAGTCACGGCACCTAAATTAAGACTAACGAAGTCTGTTAAAGTCTGGTTTGGTGAACATTTCCCAGTCTTGCTTCATAAGTTTTAATTTTTAATCCATTTTCATCTTAACAATCGTTGTGTTTGTGACAAATAACGATGTTTTTTTTTTTGCTCCTGGACCCCTTTCTACTCTTTAATGTATTGCAGGACATAAGGAGGACTGATTGACAAAACGTCGACAATAATAGTTTAATACAGAAATCTTACCCGCCGTTATAGTTGACGTAGATAGGAAGACCCATCCCTTTCCGTCTTGTCCGTTTACTTTGTAACTTCAGAAAGTTCTGGTACGTTACGTACTTCGTCTTCTCAAAGTTAAACTTTAATCCGTTTGCAGTCTGTAACGTATCTAACAACTTATCAACATAATCATTTGTCACATTTGAATCACTAATGTCTTTCCTATTTGGCTGTTTTATAGTTCTTTGGTTAGCTTGATCAAAATTTGGATTTTCCTGATTAATACTGTCACTCTGATCTTTAATATCTTCATTAGTTTCATTGACTACATTTTTGATTTCCACGGGGCGTTTACCCATTTCGGGACTAATATTTTCGCTGGTATAGTTACTTTTATTGAGTCTTTTTCTAAAGGTGAAGATGTGAGGCATTTCGACCGGCTCTTCGAAGCTTCTTCGTCCATACTGAACGTCTGGGTGCCGAGAATGTTTATCATGGAGAGTCGGAAGCTGGTGAAGGGTAAGAAATATTGCACAGAAAGACAGAGCTCCGCAGACCAGTATAGCTCCGCGGATTTTCAGTTTCATATTATCAACACACACACTCATTTAAAGTAATTCCGTCACATTTCAGCATTTCTCACTTCCTTTCGTTTAACTTTAGACTCATCTTTCCTTAGAAGTAGCCCTATATGAACATATTGCTAAGCAAGTACACTGCGATTTGTACGTACACTGCCTCTCACGGTCACGTGGTCACTGTTACATTTTCTCCCCTTGCTTTGTTAATGAAATGAACAACTTGTCCAGTTTTTCTCTTCTGCGTTCGTTGTTATATCAATTTCTTTTACCACTTTTTACTCAAATGACGCAATCTGAAATGAAAAAGATATAAATGTAGAGAGACTGAGTACAAAACGATATAATATTCCGTCCAAAACAACGCTTTCATCTATAAATAAAATAGTTCATACTTGCGTCCGGTTTGTGCAATTAAAGATAATTGCATCTAATAGAGAGCGATACCAAATAACTAAATAAAAAGAATCTCTGCGAGAGTGTCAAAGACTATAGAGTTCTAATCAATCAGCGGAAAGAATTATCGTCTGCAGCTATTATACGGAAAATGCAACTGCGCATGCTCCAGGTGGGCAGGCGATGACAAATCTGAGAGGATTCATGATTGGTAGCAGATGATAGTTGCAAATTTTTATGAGCTGTGTTATGCATATGAATAAACAGATATATTTCATATCTTAAAGATAAAATGATGTTCCAATGGTCATATAATAGTATGATTCAGTTGGATGCTAAAACAGGGTAATTGCCCTGAAAATCTGTAAGTCATTTCGAAATATTCCTGTAATGAAAATAAACCTTGCATTTTCAATTTTTGACTAGGGTAGCTAAAACAAATTTGGTGGTGCTTTTTTAAATGAACTAAACTGCTAAACAAATTCATATATTTTAGTTAAAACTTTGGACATTTTCCATTTACAACATGCATAAATCACTGCATAATATCTTTCTAAACTTTTGATGGTCATTTTGAAAGGTAACGTTATCTTAAAATCAGTCAATTTTACTATTTTACATTTTCTACACCTTTTGCGAAAGACAGAAATATGTTGTACTTTATTTATATATGCTTTTGTTGATTTAACTATTGAAACAGAATGCATTTATATGTTATTTTGTATACATCCATGGCCGCGATGGTCTCCGGCACCTTTTGATGATCTGAATGTTTTTATTAAGGTACCATCGCCTGGACATAATAAATAATTATATAACAAGTTATCACACCTTCTCAGCAGTTCACAGAACTGGCCAAGGGGGTAAATTCACTGCAAAAAAGACGGATTGTTAATTTATTTTACCCCTGTTTAAAC
This sequence comes from Saxidomus purpurata, assembly GCA_022818135.1. Lineage (NCBI taxonomy): Eukaryota > Metazoa > Mollusca > Bivalvia > Venerida > Veneridae > Saxidomus > Saxidomus purpurata. The sequence continues at coordinate 31,529,556 of JAFMSR010000002.1, forward strand.
ATGATAGAACGAGAAACGGTAAATGAACACTTATTCTATGTACCAATGACATGCATACTAGTTATTGTTTCGTACTTTCTGTTATTTTGCTAGTCAGCACATATTACAGCATATTTCAGTATTTAAATTTTTTATCGACAGCGACGCCTACCGACGTCCATTTGTATGGAAATCCATTCTATAATTTGTAGGTGCTTTTCGCTGTTTAAATGCATTAAACAGCTTAAAGTCCCAGGACCATAATTACATGTATTGCGATTTTACTAAGAACGATGTCTACTGGGAAAATGCTCTTTATTTGTACCAAAAACATTCATAACTTTGATTTTAAATCAAATAATTCATGTTAGAAATATAGCGCAGTATTTTGTTTCAATGATATTGCAAAAAATAAGAAAAGTTTTCTGCAACTATTTCTCATAACGAAACGATTTGAATAAGAAATAAGACTTAATAAATTATGTCAAAATTGTTTAAGAGTGAATAAAACAATTTCAGTTACAAAAACGGCAATTTCCTTTCGACATTTATCCTAAACTTATTATATTCTAAATCCCATCAAACTTCAAACTACAGATTTGATGGTGACCTCCCAACACATGCATACATGTATCGCAGACCAAATAAAAAGACCCTTGTTGTTAACGTTCCTACCAGGTCATCGCATGAGCGAAATGGTTCTCGTGATAATTTGCTGTTTATTAATAACATATTCACCGCAGTTCTCAAACATTAATATATTTTACTGAATGAGAACTATAACGAAAATACACAGGGGACAAACATACATTGATAAATAACAGTGCACGAAGAAAAGCATTGATATGTAGGTTTATTCTGAAGAGAGTTGTACTGTTAGCAATACACTGTTTCGTTTATAACATATTCAAGCGTTCGTGGTAAAACTATAACTACGCATAACAAGACATTTTTTCTATAGATACAAATGTAAAAAGCAATGTTTGGGCTCGCAAATGCCGAAACGGATCCCTTGTAATATCTATGACAGCTTATTTCGTAAGACTTATTTGCCAAAAAAAGAACATTTTCTTCTATGAATCAGGGTGACATAAGCTCTATCTGTAGTTTGGTGCATGTATTAAAGTCCCCTTTCAGCTTATACATAACGGAACAAATGACAAGCGTCCTCTGGGAAATTTCATTAGATGAGAGACGGAAGAAAGACGGTAGAAAGAGTCAATGATAGCCCTAAGTTCAGCACGAATTAATGAGCGTCTTATTTCATCTACGTCTTGTAACAAATTAAATCAGAGAAATCTCCGAGACTTTATATGATCATTAAAAACCTTTCCTGTTTCCGGTTCCGCCTTGTTAAGCAACTATATAGTATACATTTTGCAGTCTGAAGACACTGGGTTTATTTCAATTGAGTAACGATCTTGGAACAAACCCGCACTGTAATTTACAGAGGAAATAATTAGTCTTAAGAAGGTTGGTTCATGAAATAATGACATGTTCAGCATCATTGCTGCTGGTGGTAACTAATGACCGTTACAGTGTATTCGCCGAATCAGTGTTTATTTGTCATGTCACTTGCAATTTATATTCTAATGAAAGAGGCGAACCGAACACTCAGAATGTTTTTTCAGTCGGTCTAAGTGTGAAACCTTGCCTTTTTAATCCTTTTAGAATAAACAGTAGAAGTTCGAGACGTTTGCAAAATAATGAGATGTCATTTGAAATTTGAACTTAAAAAAACGCCAGTTTTAGAAGAATTTGAATTATGAAAACAGTGCCATTTCATTCGTACTGATATGTAAACCAAGTGTATACACAGTTTAACTATTTCTGAATTCTAAGCCAGTGAAATGACTGGTACTTAGCAAGCGAATCATTTCAACTCAAATAGAAAACTCACAAGCAAGATTTCTGGAAATAAACATAACAGGTTTTTTTTTAAAGATATGATAAAAGGAAGACACAACGTTCATGTACCAGGTGCATTCGTATGATATGTACACTAGTATACATGTATATCGAAAGACAAAAGCGGTTATTTACTATCTGATGAAATATAAAAGTCTAACAAATCATTGTTGAATTATATAACAATAAATAAATATGATAAATGAAATATCTGATATTTGAAAATACCGGAGTTGTTGGTTAGAAAACGCTAGGACCTACGGACGTGGATGGTGTCATTTATCTCTAAATCAATGACAAGTATTTGATAACATATTTGAATATTGCTTTTAATTATATAGAACAAAGGTGATTCAACATACGACATTTACAAAGTATTCTCGGCTGCAAATCTAATGATGTTTAGTATTTAGCGTGCTATTAACAAAATGCCTTCTTGTAATCCCTAGATTTTCTTGCAGTTTCTCATAAAAATATCATAGTTTTTACACTTAGAATTTCTAATTGCTCTGTAAATCAAAATATATGGAAAACTGTAGTCGCTGCACTTACTTAATCTGGTCATCACGAAACTCAGGTGCCATTATAAAGATCAAATAAATAGCGATAAACGCAGAACAATCTAAGGGAAAAGACCAGAGAGTAGTAAAGGGAGATTACCAACAATCGGTACAGCATCAACAGTTAGTTTACAGTTACTTTCTCAAATGTCTGATATCATTTATTATTATGTTTCATGATATACGTTTGCCATAAAAGAATGAGAGATTAAGATATAGCTTGAAAGATGCTGATTACATATCCGGACAGTCCGGTTCGCAATATATCAAACTATATGCGAACATTATTTTTCAGCTTGCTCAGATGTCTTACCATGTACATATCCAATATTTCCAATTGAGATAATCACTCAAGGGAGAAAAACTGATTAGACAAGACGAAACTGCACAAGTCAAACATGTTCCAAGTATCGAATTTCTATCACATGCGATAACTTCTCATTTGTAGACGTCTGTAGCCGTCGGAAAGTATATTACAAAATGAGTCTCGACACCAAATAGCATGTAACAGTTGCAACCAAATTATTTACAGGAACCACGAGAATAGTCGCCAGAAGGGAAAACATTTTATAGCAGACTGAAGTAATTTATATGAACCATTTCTTGCTAGTTGTCAGCGGAAAATGCTATCTGACACGAAAGGAAAATTTGAACGCGTCAATATCTAAACTACATTACTTTAGACGAACAAGCAAATGAGTTTGCTATGCACATATAAATGTAAAGACTTTTTATAAAAGTACATATATCTATATTGTTATAAATGCTATGTAGCTGTTTAGAAAAGTACTATGCGTCAGCACTTGTAAGTTTTATCTCACACCATATATACTATAATCTATGGCCTGTATACCATATGTAAGTTAAACATAATTCCATATTGAACTTGGCGATCTTAAGTGTCCTAGTTTTTATTTAAATGTCAAAAAAATTATAAATTGGACTTCACGCGACTCATATTGGACTCCATGCGAGTTCAATATGCCTCTATGCGGAAAAAGCTCTACTGTCATCGCTGCAGATAGTCATTAGATATTCTTATATTCGTCCTAATATTTCTTTGTAATCTAGTGATGTTTTGTTCTGTGTGGAAGGTAACTTATAAAAGTTACGTATTATAAACTGAACGATAAACACACGGCAAGAAATAAGAAACAGACATAAATCTGGAGATCTCTAACAGAAAGGACTATAGATTCAATCTAAAACTTGTTCGTGTTTATATCCATTTCCTTAGTAAGACACTTTTCTGATAGGAGCAGTACTTAAATGGGGTAATGTGAAGTAAAGAGGTCATTGTATATATTAAATTAGACTGGCAGTTGACAAATAAAATTCAGTAACAAACAACGTAATATAACCTTAAAATATAACAATAATATATACGTTACTATTTATAGTAACAAATGTGAACAGTATTTTGACATGACGTCAACGGCTACTAATGACGTCACCACGCCGAAAAATCAATTGAATCACGTAATACTTGCAATATCTCCTGTCACATGATTAACGTATTATATGTGGACAATAGGGCCATGATCGCTCACCTGAGAACAATTGCTCCGAAGGGTCGCCTGAGAAACTTTTGTGTGAAAATATTTCAAAATCAGCCGTGTAGGAGATGTCGTTTCAAAAAGATTCTATTTTTAAAGCCCTGGCAGCCATCTTGTGCAACGAAGCGGAACGGCTTGAGCAATTTTAAAAGAGGGTGACATGTAGAACCTTTGCATAAAATAATTTCAAAATCGGAACGACCGTTTGAGGGGAAATGTCGTTTAAACCTTTTTTTCTAATTTTAGCTCTTGCGACTATCTTGTGCATCGGACCGAAATGGTCTTGGCTGTTTTAGTAGAGGGTAACCCAAAGAACAGTTATGAGAAATAGTTTCCCCAACCAGATCTGCAGTATAGGGGGAGATGTCGTTTAAGGAGTTATCTATTAATAACCTTGGTGGCAATCTTGAATAGCACAGCGGATGTAATAAACCGTCAGCCGAGGAACCATAATGTAAAAAAAATCAAAATCGGACCAGCCATTCAGGAGGAGATGCTGTTATTATCTATTTTAGCTATGTCGGCCATCATGTGCAACGCAGCGGAATGGTGTAAACAGTAAGTGTAGATGGCATGAGGAACATTTCTGTGAAATAATCTTAAAATTTAGGGAAGAGGTGTCGTTTAATGACATTTTTTTCTTATCTCTAACGAAAATTATGTGAAGTGGATCGGAATGGTTAGAGCATTTACATTCCAAGAAACAATTATGAAATTGAAATGGACCCAGCTGTTAAATGGTTTAAGAGATGTCGTATGGTGGTTTTGTAGCTTAGTTTAGCCCTAGAGGCCATTATGTGAAGCGTAGCGGAACCGTCTCAGCACTTGTTGTAGAGGAAAATCTACGGAACAATCTCATGGAGAAGGCAGTGAAGCTAGTAAAAAAAAAATTCCAAACTAAATACAATTTTTCCAGTAGCTTTCTTTTTCTTTTACAAAACAAAAATATCTCGCTTATATTTCGAAAACATGAATATACCAATTCGGAAAATTATTTATATTTAATTGACATTTTAGAGAGGGCTGTTACTAATGTTGTTAAAACTTGTAGCCCAATCCAAATACATTTTTCAATGATCTATGTATATATTACTTGTATTTGTATATTTTGTAAAAAGATGCAATAAAATATTATTCAATTAGAAAAATAAGGAATAATCCTTTGAAGTTTAGTTGAAATTTGTCCTATGGTTAAGGAGAAGATGTCGTTTAAAGATTGTTTCTATTTTCGGAAACATTTGGGCAATATTTGGTAGAGGACCATCTCAGGAACAATCTTAGGAACAATCTTGTGATGTTTGGCTGAAAATGGCTCAATAGTTAAGGAGCAGATGTCGTTTGAAGCAATTGTTGACGACAACGAACGACGTCGGACGAAGGACATCAAGCAGTCACAAAAAGGTCTACCCGGCAGCTAAAATGTTCAGTCATAGTGTGCAAAGTATGGTATGTTTAGGCGGCCATACAACCAGTTTAAAATCGGTCCCTTTATGATAGAAGAAGAAGAAGAAGAAATTTTATTAAGTAACTTATACAATATACAGTATCTCGTTACATAATAACAAATATAGAACATAAAATTATGTCCATCAAGTAAGATCAAGTGCACATACATTTGTATTACACAAAAAATACTTCCACGTGTAATCTTTCATTTTATCAGTGAATGAAATTAGCTGAAAAAGCTGTTAACGGAAAAATACTTAAAACTCAAAATATAGGTGATTATCTTATAAGGTCTTTTCTTTTGTTATTTGCAAGTCGGATATATTTACATAACCCCAGTAAAATACATTTATTATTTGACTGTAACAATTCTAAAAATTTATGCATATTTGCTCTTTCATAAAAGTATCGCTTAATGTATTTTGAGCGTAGCTCTTGGAATACAGTGCATTTCAGAATAAAATGGTATTCGTCTTCTATATCGTGAAGGTCGCATAACTGGCATAATCGTTCGCGCCTTTCAAGCCTATCTCTTCCGTATCTCCCGGTTTCTATTCGTAAACTATGTGCCGATATTCGTATTCGAGTTAGGTTGCACCGATTATTTTTACAGATTATATTTTCTAAATAATACTCCCTACTAAAAACTGTTTTAACATGCCGATACAGCGTGTTCAGAACATTATTATTTTCTATATCGGCGAACCATTTTTGTATGAAACAGTCAACCACTGTCCGTTTGAATACCGGTATAAATAACTTTACATCATAACATTCTGGTTTAACCCAAACATTAGTAAAACCGAATTCATTCAACAAGCACTTAACTTTGTACATCCAATTCTTAACCCCTTTGTCACATTCAATTTGCGCATTATTATAAATATCTTTTAAAATGATGTTGTTTGTATTAAGCAATTTAAACCAGTATTTGACAATTTGGACATAACGGTGTATATAAAGCGGATATCTCCCTAATTCGCCGTATATTGCCGCGTTACTTGCGCTTAGTTTAACACCTAGTATTGTTTTACAAAACTTTAAATGTATTCTCTCGAGGTCTTTCGACTAAGAAAATCCCCATACTGGGCACGCATAATTTAGAATAGACCCAACGAAGGAATCAAATAGTTGTAGAGACAAAGATGGTTTTAACTCGTACTTATTAATATTACATAATAAAACATTCACTGCCTTCAACGCTTTGCCGTATAGATACTGGTTATTTAAGACAAAAGATCCTGTATAATTAAATACAACTCCTAGGTAATTGAAATTGTCAACAACTTCGAGTTGTTGGTGATTATAAAACGAGTTTTCATTTTGGTAAACTGGACCTCTTTTTCGAAATACAACCACCTTTGTCTTAGACGTATTCACTTCCAGTCCCCATTTTTCGCAATATTCATACAGATCATTGAGACTTTTTTGTAGTTCATCTTGCGACTCACCGATTATAACCATATCATCGGCAAATAATAAAATGATTATGCATAAGTCAAATAAGGATAGTCCACAGCTTGCTCTGTTTTGTAAAAATAATTCAAGATCTTCTAAAAATAAAGCAAACATGGCTGGTGAATTATTTTGTCCCTGTCGAAGTCCTATTGAGATATTAAAAAAATCTGAGTAAGTATTACAATGTCGTACACAAGATTTAACGACCGAATACATTGCTTTAAAAATTCTGAGTATCTTACCATCGATCCCCATATTAAACAATTTGAACCATAAAGCATTGCGATATACGGAGTCAAAGGCCTTCTTAAGGTCAATAAAAGCACAGTGTAAACGTAACTTGCGTGATAATACATATTCAATTAAATTATGTAAGACAAACACTGCATCAACAGTGCTACAACCTTTTCTAAAACCAAATTGGGCATCGGACAGAATATTATTTTCGTTGAACCATTTTTCAACTCTACTAGTTAATATAATTGTAAACAATTTTCCGAGATTGCTGAGTAGTGTTATTCCACGGTAATTATTCGGATTATTTTTGTCACCTTTCTTGTGAATTGGTACAATGTAACCATGCGTCCATATTTCTGGAAAATGACCGGAGTTAAAGACTTTATTAAATAAATCTGTGATATGGCCAACTAAAATATCAACTGAAGCGATGAAATATTCGTTTAGTAAGTTGTCACTTGGACACTTGGACAGGATGCTTTATTTCGTTTTAAACAACTTATGGCTAATCTAACCTCGTCGCAGGTTATATGATCATTTAATACTTCAAAAGTGGGCTTATTATGATTCATGTCACTATTCGAATTAAAATCATCGACCTCATCTATAACAGTTGCTCTGATATCATCGAACATATTTGCAAAATACTCCTTAAATTCATTTACGGGAATGTCAGACCCTGGTGATGATACTTTCTTTTTGAAATGTTGCCAAAAGTCTTTAGGTTTTCTTTTCCTAAGTTCACATAATTCTTTTGATTTTTTAATTTTATGCGCTCGTTTCTTTCTACGAACTATAGATTTATAAGCTTTCTTAAAATCACACAAGATGTACCTATTTTCATGTGATTTATTCCTATTAAAAAACATGCAATGCTTATTTGTAGTTCCGTTTAGCTTCAATACATTCGTTATCAAACCATATGATACATACGAATGGATTTGAGTTTCAAAATGTAGTAACATTCATAAAGTTACAAGAATACCTGTTCTTATCCAAAAATTCTTTCTTTACATGTAAAAAACAATTTGACAAGACAATGAAATACATAACGCAATATAAAAGCATAAAATAATTTTAAAACAGTTCATTTTGTAATTTGTTACATGTATAAAAGAAGCATATAGCTGCACTGCAGCAGTAAAAAAAGATAATCTTTACCAGATTCAAATTTTATTCGGCTCTTATTAAAGGGTTTCAGTTAACTTTTTCCTGAAATCTCAGAGTGTTTCGGGGTTAATGTCCTTCAAATATACTGATCTAATAAGCACACTGAATATTTCCCATGGAAACATAAGCCATACATCACCACCAGAATTATCTCTGATTTTATAAACAAAGTTTATTAGCGTGTTCATCTGACTTTTATTCCATGAAATTTCATTATTATGTTGTGTAAGCTTTTGTTTATTTAAAAAAACTCAAGCGAGGTCAAGTTGTCAATTGTTGCCATGACAAATATGTTCATTTTAAAAACAATAAATAGAACGAAGTATATTGTTATACAACTAAGCAGAAGTTTTTACCTACAAAGTGTAATAGGAGGGTTGCAAGTAGATTATCCGTGCATAATAAAGGTCACATTTTATGTCTGTGCGTAACAGAAGAAACAGGAATTTTCTTTCGTTGTTTTTGCCAGTTTTATGCTGGTTTTAAGACCCCGTAACTAATGTTATATGATTTATTTCATTTATTACATAATACGTTATGATAATCAAAGAGTCATCTTGCAGTGTTGTCGGAGATGGGAATGCAATAAACGCACTGTCGATTCTGATTTCTCGTATATATAGAAACAGCAGGTATATACTGCAGTAGTTAGTTTGATGTAGATAAACTCGAAACATGTATATATACATATTATTAATGTTTTCATCATTACAATTATTTGTATACCGCTTACAATTAATGTCAGATTATGCAGAAAAACAAGAGTGGCTACTAATTATTACATAGATGTAAATAAACAGCTTGTCATGTTGCAATCTTAATTGTGTTTATCTAGTATAAACATCCTACGGTAAACACTGTTTATATTTATACAAGTAAGGTCATCAACGTTTTTGTCAAGACGTGTAGGATATATTGTTTATTCGGCCTTTAGCTTAGATACTTTAGTTGCCTTTTTAACAAGAACCATTTAAGTGAAAAGGCTTGTATATAAAATCATACATTGTAATTTGTTTCACATTTACATTTACACGTGTGCAATAAAATAGTTTTAATATTAATGTAGAATAATTATTTTACAAATAAGGAGGGCACTACTGAAAGAGTTTATAACAGAACAACGCATAGTGGCAAGATGATATCTTTTCTACAATGTTAGTAGAAGTTCAGCTGGAAGTTTTTTTAATTATATATAAAATATCAGAAAAGAGACCCAAAGCTCTTAGTAGCTTTAGAAAACTTTTATGCCTTAAGAATGTTAAATGACATCTTTTTAATTAAATGATTCCTTTGTCTCAGTGGTTGACAGGGTTTAGGGATCACCACTTTCTTATTTTACTTTTAAGCTACAAAATAAATCCAGTAAATAATGCAATAACACGGAGTCTATTAAAATTGATCCCCTCCTCTCTAACTTAAGCGTTTTGTTCGCTGACAGGAATACGTTCAGCTTCTTAGCACCAGAAAGAACTTGAATATATGGAAAAATAACGTCAAAATCACAGGCAGTTTTAATTGTCATATTTAGTAATACAAGTCCTAAGATGCAAGTGCACAAAATAAGAACTCAGTTACAATTCCACATTTCAACTTTAAGCAAATTTATTCTGTCTATTATGACTTGAGAGAAAGTGCTTAAATAAGCTACGGCAATTTTTTTTCAGTTAAAACGTATGTTTCATAGTTTTCATAGACGTGAATAGTGTAATCTATTAAATATCAAACGTATTTCGACACAAGTGAAATGTGTTTAAAAGTTACCGTATTCCTCAGATATGAATAATTGATTATAAGAAACTAGCTTCTATAAATCAAATGATCAACTGAAATAGTTCGACGACTTGTTTTTTATGTTTATTCCGTTTGTTCTTGCAAGAGATATATTAAGTTGTGTGCACATTTCTTCAATGTGTTAAATTGTCAAGTCACATTGTCAGAAACTGAGATTACTAAATGAATAAAGTGTCTAGCACCTTATTTGTGATGAGCTAACATTAAGGACAGGGCATGAAAGATTAACGATCAAAAAAACGATATTCATGACTTTAAAATGATTTTATTTTAGCAAGATAACGGACACCGAATAAATTGTTTATAAAATGAAATGGATTACGCGCCCATTTGAATTAATCAATTAACTTTACCCTTATATTCCCCGAGTTGTAGCGCATTTGTGGCATTTTATCTTTTGTGGCAGTTTAGACTCTAGCTTAAAGTAAGTTTAGCTAAACCTGTTTGTCTTTTAAGATTTTTCTCGCAGCAGTTGCTCCATTAGTTTTTCTTTCCGTAAGCTCGTACAGACTATACAGTCCACTTAAATAGTATTTTAAAATATTTACTGAGTTACAAGCCATGACTATTTTTCATAAATGTTCAAATAAAGAAATAAAATATATGTTCCTATCATGATAATTATTATACCAATTTGTCACTCTGACGTACACTAAAATTGTACTATTGTTATTAGCTCATCCTCTTGACACATACGTTATAAATTTGCCTGCGTAATACTTTGTCCTAGGTAAGAATCAGTTATATTTGTATTTATATTTGTCACGATGAATTTGTCAAGGCATTTGTTTGTAACAAAATACTATATACATATATACGTTACAATAAATTAACTTTGAATCTTTTATCTGTCATGTTCTTAACTTGTTGCATTAACTGTCCTAAATCATAGTTTAGGATTTATCTTTTATGACCAGGTTGGTTGTAAATACGTGTTTTGGTGATATACATATTTATTTATTTTGACTTATATAAATGCATACTACAATTGTATATCATAACTCAATAAAGTAATAGAATAAGTCTTTCAAATGTTTCAAAAACTATATGGTGTTCCATCGGGGCTATTGTAATAATACTATTACAGCAAATATTGATTTATTCACAACATAGCCCTTTAAATTGTACATAGATTGTAATGTACCTCAGTAGTGAAAATTTTGTTGAAATTGTTCTAAAATAAATTGGTAGAAATAAAATGTCCATGTAAAAATTGTCTAGAATTTATGTTGTTTGCCATCTTTAAGTCTGGCAGATTTAATCTTTTACAGCGCACTTGTTGTTCTATCTTGTAAACTGTCATTAAGTGTAACTGATCACTATAACTATCACATAATTAGCATGTTTACCATGTCGACATGTCATGTTGAGCATGAAACGGCCACAGTTAATGACAGGGCAAACTATCCGCAATGTACTTATAATGACAATTGAAATGTCAACATTGTATCAGGGTTCAATCAGTAATAAGATGGAGGGGAAAAAGTGAAAACTGCTTACTGCAAAATAGACAGCAACTTTGAAGTTGTTTGGCATGAAAGGCCGTGGATAATGGTAGCAGTTGACCCTGTTACACATGTATGTGCTTGTTATTTAGGTTTGTCCAAATTATGGCAATTAGAATTAATGATAATTCTAAAACATCTTTTACAGGAATGCAGAATCTTAACAGTATTACATGATAGGATAAAATAAAAAGAAAGGTTGTTTGTTTTGAGTGGATATTGAATTTATCTTAACGAAAAGTGATACAATTTAATATTTTCAAGAGTGCTAAGTGCGAGCGCAAATGTGAACATTGTATCACTTTCAGTTGAGATATATTCCATATCCACTCAAATCACACAAAAAATATTTTTATTTTATCCTAAGTATTAAAACAAAAGCTGAATCACGTATTCATGTATGCAGCACTGAAAACATGTAGATCCGACAGACCTATATCACCCACACTGTGACTGATATGATATCTATATCATCTCACTATATTTCACTGATAGAACACATTATTTCATTAGTAAGCATAAAGTGAATAGGTATGCCTAACATTCTGTTTTTGGCTTGTTTTATAAATGCAAGCTACTCTGTACGTAAACTGTAACGATACGTTTTCGCCACAACATGCACGACATACCGGCATGGAAGGCGATACAAAACATATACTGACAATGTTATAATTGATAAGTCTAGTTAAACTTAAACAAATCTCCCCGAGTTTACAAAACATGATAGAAGAACATCAAAGCAGTATTGGTATGCACAGATAAAAGAGTCCACTGTAGATCCCTTAAAACATGGCAACACTACTCTCTGGCAGACTGACGAACGACTTGTTAACCTAAGAAGAACATCTAGAAAAAAGAACATGTAGGTAACAGAGATACTTTTGAGTTAACCTTTTACTTTACCGTATACAACGTCTGATCACAAAGTATAACTACCATGGCAAAAGAGAGAGAGAGACTCTTTATTAGTACAATCAGGTTACACTTGCCAATAAACCACTGTACATATTGCATTCTAATGAACTGTGGAGTCATGCTTTAAGACATTCTTTTATAGAATTGTATTTATTGTTACCTATAAACACGAAATATATTGATGCATAAAATTTTACTTCACTCGCCTCATATTTTAATGCATTGTTGACTTTACTTTTTAGTAGAAGGTGTTTTACTCACATTAAAGTCACATTGAAACATTCATAATGAAAAAGCGCCATTGTTTGTGGTATCTTAATAATAGGGACTCAGCTGCTATAAAGACTGATATATCTTAACATGACAATTCAAGCCTGATGTATGATATAAAACGCTTTCTTGCTACAATAAACTATAACAATTGAAACCTGATACAGAGCGGGATACTGAAGATTTAGTGGAATAGCTCAGGTGCCAAAGATGCTTGTATATTTGTTTTAATGTAAGTCTATTACTTTAAATCAGTATTAAGAAGCAGAATATATTATAATAAAAATTGCTACATTCGTTATATGAAGAAGCTACATATAATATACAGTATGACACTTTTGCAAAAGGTTAAAACTCTTCTGAATTCTAAGCAGTTACATCTAAACGAAATTTTAGGCAGCATTAACAAAATACATTCAAACAGATCTCAACATGCAGCTTAAATACACTCTTGAAAAATACTATTAGAATTTTTGTGACATACAGAACGTTTCTCAAACATATCTTTGTAGAGTATAATGATCTAGCCACAGTCTTTCAAACATTTATAGTGTTGCACTTAGCAGTCATATCTTAGTGCACAGTTCATTTGATAAACAATTTATTGGATGCACGGCTAGACAATATTTCACATCAAAGAAGCCATACAACATATTATTAATATTTCACCATCATATGCAAGAAAGAGACATGATTAATGTCATGTAGCTGCCGAATACGATCATAAAGCTGCCGATATCATCCAACAAACGATTTGTTATTTTGTTATTTATGTATTTGTTGAAATACTAAACTGAACAAAGTATCGTATATTTGGCAGGTGTCGGCAATCATAATAAAAATACCGATGCTGTTTGATATTATCAAACGGGTTAACTTATACTATGTAAAACTAAACACAGTGTGCTCGGATACCAATTTTCAGCAGTAAGGCATGTGAAATGGTGAGTTGGATCAACTTAATGAAGCTCACGAGCAATGTTTTGACACTGCTGTAGTAATACTTTAAGACAGGAATTTCGTGTGTGACATAACAAATACACGAAATCGAAATATTATGCTATGGAAATGGTACCAACCGTCTCAGACCCTCAGGTTTGGCGGAAAAGCAGCCATGAAACCTGACCGCATGACGTAAATTATAAGCCTATGGTTATGCCAAGCGATAAGTAGTCGCATTACGTTACAAAATAGAAAGTTTATTACAGTTAAAAGAACTGTAAACAATTAAGCAGTTAAACAAAGGTAGCCAAAATGTGACATAATGGCGAATCAATTTCATAAAACATAAAATAATTAGTCGCTAGTGAAATAGCTTGGATAAATTTGTTTTCGTCGTGTTTTGATATCGAATCGTTTTGTTATCACCAAACGCCGACGATGTATCACGTTTTTAAATAAGACAGGAAGTTTTGCTTTGTTTTCAACTCTTTATCTGGACTATGGCAAATGCCTTTTGTGTTAAGTGCGGTCCGCGGTGACTTCTGTACTGAGTTGTATCGTTATAATGCAACAAGTCAGTCATTACTATATCATTTCAAAGAAATCCACGAAGGAACGTCATTATTGAAAGTTTTATTACAGAGACGCTTGAAAGGTCCGGACGAGAGATTTACTTTGACATTATACATGTACCAGTGCCAAAGCACATAAGACTTTTTTCAACTGAATATTGTATGTCATTACGTCATTTTAAAATAAGCAGAGCAAATTTAAGAAAACCACTTTCAAAGATCTTTAAACAGCATTGTTAATTGAAAACCAACTAAGTTTCAAGACTTGTATTGCAGTTTTATCCTTTAAGGACTATCTGGGAATTGTAACTTTGTCTGAAAGATATTTTAAACACTTGTCATCGAAATCTAGTAAAGCTTTCAAAATCGCTACAGTAACATAAACAATTATTCTATATCAACTTTAAATTGTATTAACACTTCAAGAGTTTCAAGTGTGTAAAAACAAGCGTAAAAACGGTGCGCAAAATATCGGTAAAACGGAAATGAATTCTGGAACAGTTTCTTAACATATAGCACAATATGATCGTTATAGCCTGGACTGTGAATTAAAACTGGTTTGATGCAACATATAAGACACAAGAAAGACACGATCGTTTCACAATATGAGTATCAACACAACTTATACCCGACTTCAATAAATACATTTAATGTAGTAATAATACCGGTAACTCAATAATTATTTCACATTGATAATGTATTTGCAGTACATAATGTTTCGTACAAAAGGAACATATAAATAAAGCTCCTTTTTATCTACCAACTTACTTTTGTCATAACTGTACTTACTTTGCTTATTTCCAATTTGTTACCATGTCTGATGGAAATTATCATTTACAAGGAGAGAGTTTATAAATAAGCCTGGAGCTTTCTACTCAATCCTTTATGCTGTTGTATATTAGTACAAAATATATGTACTACATGTGATTTTTCAATAAAATACTGTGTAAACTAATGTTTTTGTCATACATGAAACATTGAATGCTGAAGGCATTTGACCTCAAATGCGGTAAATGCATTATGATAATCAAAGCGCTGTGAGCGCTGAAGGCCTGGGGGCTATAGGTTAACTCCCCGAAAAACAACTTTTCACCTACGTGTTCTGCGTTGAATCTTACCTAAAGCGCGGGTCGAAATGTGCAGAGGACGAAACTCAATATAGACACAGAATGAATGATTCACAAATATATGGGTGACAGGAAGTTTGTTTTATTATGAAAGTACGTTAAATGAAAAAAATCACATAGTCAAGATTATAAAAGTTTAAGCCCGTACAAAAATTCGATCGCGCTTTGTACAACTTCAAGCGATATGATCTGATGATGTGGATCGAAAATATGTGTACCAATGACAAGACCTTGAAACAGAAATAAACAAAGCAATACCAGCAATGAAATATAAATACAGTACTGTACAAGTGATAACAGAGAAAACAAAAATGATTCTGGGTTACCTTGTAGTTGTAATCAGTGAAACCGTTCACTGGGCCTCGACATGCAGCGTCCTCGATAAATGGCGGGTGAATTTGATCACGTTAGTTCCTTCTCGGGAATGTACGTAAATTTATCTTTTTTAGACACATTTATTTTTAGGTAAATATATATGTTATCGTTCGTAAAAACAAAAGTTGTCAATGAAATAACATCGGAAATTTGAAAACAAACTACAAACTCTTATATCGAGCTTCGTACGTTTTCGTAAATTTCCGTAAATATCCGTACTTTTCCGTGATAGCATATGATTATCTTCCGTAATCAGCTAACAGCGCATTAATTTCAAAACAAAAAAAAAGTGTAAGCAGCCCGTAAGCTATATACCTTCATCCAGTCGTTTGAAGTTTTGTACTATTTTTATTTGTAACATGTTCTTATCATATGCGGCATTCAAACAGAAGATTGATCTGGTCTGTCTTGCACTACTTTCGCATAGCGCATGTTTACAGTTGTTATTCGCACATAGCACGGCTAAAATTCTTGCAGGGTTTGAAATGTGGTATACTAACTTAGGCCTTGGGGACTTTCAGTCCCCAGGCCAAAAACGTATCCCTAAAGACCACCAAATCTAACTATGAGCAGAATAGCGTGATGCCGCATAAATAATTTGGACAAAAACAATAGATAAGTTAATATTAAACGTTTATAAATTTATGTTTACTACACAGTAATGACAACAGCTCTAAAAATGCACTGAACAGGAACTTTGTTTATATGTACATTTAAACAACAAACTAACCAGTACAGACGTATATTTCATTAGATATAACTTTTAGCAGATAACAGTTTAGACCGTGAAATTGAAGCTATTTTATTACTAGACTTTAATATGATTTTAATTAAGTTTACTGTAGCGATGTACAAGCAAATTGTTTTACACTACTAGAGTTCGATTACCATCATTACATTTCAAAATGTCCATATTGAATTAAAGTGAATATACTGCTTAAAGTGAAAATACACCCAACTAATTGCGTAAATTAATTTTAACTAGAATAGTAAAAAAGATTTTCACATATGTTTCTACATTAAATGGTAATGAAACTGTAATACAGTTTCATATATATGGTTATAAATTTCCTAATTCTCATTCTTAATTGTCGTTAAAACTGTCTTTGCAGTTTCCTGAACAGATAGACTTTACTAAAGACGTTGATGTCGCTGAACAACTTAAAGTTTTACACGAACAGTATTGGCGTTTGTTAACTACAAGAAAACTTCACTTTATCAAGACGTGGTAATGAGATACGCTGCTATTGTTTTTAACAAAATAGATGCTGACAAACTAAAGTAATTTTGTAACCAGTGTGAAGCATATCTGTCCAAGACGGCAATACTATATTATAGCCAAGACACTTGATTAAACTACAACAAATGCTTTTAAAACATAAACAAAACAACTCAATTCGATTTATGTTTCTGATAAGCCTATATAATTCAAAATAGATAGATTATCGAAGTTTGACTAGAAAAGTAAAAACGGAAATATACTTTAATACACAATCATGTATCTTAGCTATTTGCCTTTCAAAAAGAATAAATCAGTGCTGTGAGAGGTAATATCACTTCTACTTAACATTTTTTTTTCACCATTGCGATGCCTAAAAGCATGCTATATTTCCTTTTATAGTCGTATTTATCAGTTCAATTGCTAATTCGACGTCTGAAATACTGACAATACTAATGAGCATTAATTAACCCTACGTAATAAAATTAACGAGCGCGTTACTTTATCTAGACACCAAACATCAAATAACTTGAGCTGAACAACCAGACATGATATATTAAACAAAATAGTGCAGCTCCTTACAAGCTGATAACACATAACACTATTAATGACCGCCTCGGTCGGATGACCCAATGTCTGTCACTGCATTGCAACGATTTTCAAATTAATATCTAATAACACTCAGTAACACTTCTAAAAACTTAATTTATCAGTAAGATTTTTTTTAGCTAGCACAATACTCTGGTTCCTTGGAATTGTCTGAACTTTAAAATGAATTTTAGTTTCGAACTCAATCAGGCTAACACCTTAATTCATTCGCTACTGCTTACAAGACATTAACTCAACTGTTGGGCACGATGTAGTTAACTTGCAAACTTTGTCACGAATTTTAAGTACCAAATTTAACTCTGTCATCATTTTAATGACTTAAAACCTGTCTTTTTCATCCTTCCCACTTCTTATACAACAGTTTTACAAGTTAGATATATTGCCAAATCTTGAAGCATGCAGTGACACTGACGCGTTAGAAAGATCTGCCTAACGAAAAACATGCCTTTCCACTTTCAAAATTATGCCTTTAAGTGACAGCAAGATAAAAACCTTGAAAGAAAACATGTCCTCATGATGTAATAATTAATTTTTCAATTAACAATAAACACACTTAACTACAAATAATGACCGAACTACATTTTTGTTATCACACAAAATATATATAAAATGTGATTGATAAATTTTAGTGACTCTTTCCTGTTTCGTCCCTCCTATTTTAACATCTTTAAATAAATAAATAAATAAATAAATAAATAAATGAATTAGTTAATAAATTATACTCATGTATAAATAAGGAAAGAAAGAAAGAAACAGGAAGTAAATAAAAATTGAAATCGCACCGTTTGTAAGCCGAAAGTACTCTTAAAAACTTATAGACTAAATATCATCACCTAGAACTTTTAATTATTCCACAACACAGTGAGACAGGAAAACACATACTTTCTCAGTATAATTTAATGTTGTGCTGTTGTTAGTCTTGCTGCAAGTCTATATTTATACAAGCATTTTCTGTAATTTTGAATTTAAAAAAGATTTCACAGCGATTGTACCGTGACCCCGTGAAACCCATAATAATTGAGCAAACATCATAATTATTTGAAAAATCCTCAACACGCAGACATATGTTGTATGATGAATATTAGATTGCGATTATGAAATAGTAATTAGGTTGTTTGTATTTGCTATGCTACATTTACAATCCTCACAGTAAAATGAAGAGGAAATAAAAATTGACTTTTTCAGGCTACTCAATAAGTTTTATATTACTGCTACCCTTATGTAGTCTTCAGAAAAAGCAAATTCGTCTATCATAATGCCAAAAGGTATATTTTATGCATATTAAGATGCCGATCTGTTTTGTTGAACATTCATTATAAGTCAAATGATATTGAATAGGATATTTAGTTACGTGCACACCGGTGATGTAGTTGCATTTATTATGACTTATTAATCAAAATTTAAAGTCAGATTTACTGTGAGATTTTACTTATACAAATGTAAGAAAAGTTTATACATACCATTGGCAAAGTTATGAATTCAAATTATTTCCGAAGATTACATCATAATTAAATTCACTGAATATTAAAAGTATACCAGTCTGATTTTCTCGTTACTTACTTGATATGCACATCCAGGTGTTTAAACCACTATTCCTTTGTAAAAAAGTATAATTCTCAGTTATTATGCTTCGCTTGAATTATCTTTCTTGAAATACAGCCTCTTACAATAGACAAAACAAAACTTAATATCATTTATTTTGCACAGCTCGCGCAACACAATAAATTGTTTCTCACATACTGTAAATCATTTAATGTGGGAAAATTTTCAGCGTTTAAAATCCATACAGATATTAGAGCATAATGTTCAAACGATATGTATGATATTGTACGGTTCAGCCCGCCCACTACTACGTTACCTCGAGGATGTGTATGTTCTAGTCCAACGATCATACACTAATAGAACCAATAACTTTCTCCCAGACATAGTAAATTATCGCACGGTTCATTTGAATCTCCACCGATGCAATTTTCGTTTCATTTCAGACGTTTTATACCCTTATTATTTGCACGTAGGGACCTTAACGAAAATGAGACAGATTGAAAAGGGGTTTTATGTAACACACACATCGCTTGAACACCTTGAGGTAATTTCTCTATTCCTTAATATTATCAGACTAGTGTTCTTTTGCCATGAGAAGAATTAAGTGTATACATTTTGAAAGGCTGGTTTGACCTTTTTCTGTAGAGAAAGAAGGTAAAACGTGTTGCATTTTTGTGTGTTTTATTTTAACACTACCAGTGGCAACAGTTTTCAAGTGCATACTGGGTGACGTTCTCAACAAGTTGGATCGAGACCACAGATGTTGCAGAAGTAGTGTATAATAGCTTGTGAGATCATGAAGCTTAACAAATCATTACCATAACAAAATCGTTAGTAAAATATACAAATTCTTTTCAGGAAAACTTAAGATATCGGTGATTATTTACTCAAAGTAGAAATTATGCCATACTGATTTATCCTTGCTTGACTGAGGTTTGGTTCCGATGTTTTGTCGTTGAATGCGGATCGAACAGAAAACCTCTCTACTAGTTTCCCTTGAGCCCTTATTAAAACTAGTAACTGTTACTCATACTGATTTCACCTTTAGCATGCTGTTATGAATAAAATACCATTAACTATGAAACCAGTTTAACAACAAAATAAAAAGGTGAACTGTACAAAGTACATGGATGCGTTTTGTCGACGTGTTCGAATTCATTTTTCATTATTTAATGTTATAATAACTAATTTATCAACCGGTGCTCTTTAATTAAAACAACTCAAGTTATATATACATTCACTGAAAATCATAAGCTTAGGTTTTATATGTAAAAAAAATATAATAAATGATAAATAATTCATATAGAATTTACGAGTTTATAACAACCATGTAATGAAATGTAATTTATTATTTACCTGTTAGCAGAAAACCTATTTCCACCAGCAGAGTTGGGCACACTCCTTGTAGAATTGAGCCAAATCTACCTTTTTTCTTTCTTATCAAAGCACCTTAAGGTCCACGTCCGATATTTTTGTTTAATTAATCCACAAACATATCTTTGCAACTATGAAATAATTTCAGTGACTGTTTGTGAACATCTTTAAATATAATCTATCAAAGCACGCCTGGGTATACTTCGTCGAACATTATAGGGTATCCAAGCCGAACTAATCTGCCCAGATTCATATCACTAATAATGGGGGAACCTGAAAATGTAAACAGAATGTAAAATTTGAGTGAGTGATTAAGTGGGTATTTCGACTCAGCTGTTTAATATCTTCATAGATTAAATCGTTTTATCATTTACGAAATCAAATATATTTTAGAATATATTTATTACAAGATATAATAAGAGAAGATAAAAGATTTAAACTGTGTTTTCAGAGTAGGCGGTATAGTACATATCATATATAACACGAAATTATAGGTTGGTATTTCGCCGATCATTTCGTTCGTCTGTCTGTTTGCAGTACACATGATATAATTGCAAGTGTTTCTATGAATTTAAAAAGTAGTAAAAATATATCTACATGTACATCGTTCACTGTTACTTTGCTAACTTGAAAAAAGAATATGTCTATTTAAGCATCACTTATATTGTAATAAAAACACACATAATTGAAATAAAAGTTGTTCTTGCCGAACGAACTAATTAAAAAAGATAAAATTATTGAGCTTGTGACAGACAGAAGAAAGCAATTTAGCCCGATTTATGTATAAAGTAGATGCGATCAACAGTAATCAAAGTGACCCATCTATATTGCCGTACGAATAACTTCAAATCCTACAGTATCACATTTGTTACATTTCTTTGTTGATGTGAGTTTTGTAATCTCCATGATAAACCTTCAAGCGCCTAAGAGCAACTTGGCGATATAGAAGTGTTATCTACGGGTTAATAAGTGTTAAATCATGGATTTCAGTACATGTATGTATACATGGCAATGCTTATGAAACATTCATCAATGTGCATTTCAGCAGTCTAAGGTTATGTTCAAGTTGAAATACATGTAGACTAAAGTAAAGATTGTGCAGGGCCGAAGACTAGGAATCCTTACCTGGAGGTTGTTGGTTCAAATCACGACAACTACACAATCGGGCTCGAGTCTATTTGCCCCGTACTAATTGTAAAATTGTAAAGCAGTTATCAGTACGATTCGGAAATACTAGGATTAACCTATATACTGTACACAAGTTTACCCTTTAAATCCTTGAAGACTACTGTCAATTATTAAAATCATAATATCACATTCAAGCTATAATAAAACATAACGAAATCATGGCAGAACCCAGTGAAATCATGACAAAAAAAATAATCTAATGTACGTATAACTACTTGAACTAAAGCAAGCGTCCTGTTGAGAACAAAGTGTAACAACCAACTTATAACTGCGCTAACGATACAAAAATAAAAACATCTACGAGATTCCAAAGTAATATAAAACATCTGAAACAAGGAATTTATCTGATACCAGAAAAGCAAAATAAATATTTGCATAACACTGCATTTGCATAAGTAAAAGACACATAATGACTCTTGCGAGAAAGGCCGCCGTTAGAAACGTTCATTTGCAAAAAAGCATTCAATCAAGTAGAGAAAAATACAGGGAATAAACTGCAGATCAGAGGCCGTCTGAAGCTTATATTGATGTTCCGTTGTATAAAAGTTGTGTTTAGTGCGAACAGCTGATTATCTTAAAAGGGCAACTTAATGTTAAAGAGAAATACAAATTCCGATACAATGAATATGATCTTTGTGCATTCGCCATTTCGCTTACTTGTAGAACAAAGACTTTTTGATGACCTTTGTTTGGTTTTCTACAACGATAGGAAATGTTACACAAGAATGAATTATAAGAAACTTTATTTTAATTATACATGTATATAGGTTAAAAGGAACGTTTGTTCTACGTTCTTTGTATAATTATTCATTTTCAAATAAAATCTGAAAATGTTTACGGTTTACTATCTCCCCAATATGAGTAACGATCATGCAGTTATCATATATGAGATCAAGGATTATCGCCTCGTAGGTTTTATGACCCATGTCAGCTTTTTATTAACACCGAATTAACCTTGAAATTGCCTTTTTATATCTGGTTTGATGGAATCTTAACTATATTTTTTTTTTACAATCTGCATTCTTTCCAAACAGTTTGCCTATCATGCATTTTTTGGCCTGGGGACTGAAAGTCCCTAAAGCCTAAGTTAGCATACCAGATTTCAAACACTGCAAGGAATTTAACTGTGCTATGTGCGAATAACAACTGTAAACATGCGCTGTGCGAAAGTAGTGCAAGACAGACCAGATCACTCTTCTGTTTGAATGTCGCATACGATAAGAACATATTACAAATAAAAGAGTACATACAACTTCAGACGATTGCAGGAAGGTATATAACTTACGGACTGCATTACATATTTTTTTCTGTTTTAGAAATTAATGCGCTGTTAGCTGATTACGGAAGATAGTCATATGCATATCACGGAAAAGTACGGATATTACGGAACTTTACGGAAACGTACGGAGCTCGATATAAAAGTTGTAGTTTGATTTTCAAATTTCCGATGTTATTTCATTGACAACTTTGTTATTTACGAACGATTACATATATATTTACCTAAAAATAAATTTCTCTAAAAAAAGATATAATTTACGTACATTCCCGAGAAGGAACTTACGTGATCAAAATCATCCGCCATTTATCGGTTTCACCGATTACAACTATAAGGTAACCCATAATCATTTTTGGTTTTCTCTGTTATACACATTGTACAGTACTGTATTTATATTTCATTGCTGGTATTGCTTTGTTTATTTCTGTTTCAAGGTCTTGTCCTTGGTACACAATAATTTTCGATCCACATCATCAGATCATATCGCTTGAAGTTGTACAAAGCGCAGATCGAATTATTTTTATTGGCTTAAACAATTTATAATGTTGACTATGTGATTATTTTTCATTTAACGTACGTTTTATAATAAAACAAACTTCCCTGCCACCCATATATTTGTGAATCATTCATTCTGTGTCATATATTGAATTTCGTCCTCTGCACATTTCGACCCGCGCTTTAGGTAAGGTTCAGCGCAAAACACGTAGGTCAAAAGTTGTTTTTCGGGGAGTTAACCTATAGCCCCCAGGCCTTCAGCGCTCACAGCGCTTTGATTTTAAACTGGCATGTGAAGAACAAGAAATGTACGAATTATCGCTTGCTGTCTGTCGTCATTTATGACGTCACATTCTGAT
This sequence comes from Saxidomus purpurata, assembly GCA_022818135.1. Lineage (NCBI taxonomy): Eukaryota > Metazoa > Mollusca > Bivalvia > Venerida > Veneridae > Saxidomus > Saxidomus purpurata. The sequence continues at coordinate 31,553,429 of JAFMSR010000002.1, forward strand.
AAAATGGCCATCAACAACAGTTAGAGAGCCATCAACAAAATGAATTGAAAATAGTATACTGCAAATACATTTTTCTAATCGTGATGTCGATTTGCTAGAAATCTCTGCCGAAGATGTTATTGATATTGAGTATGTTTTGGCAGCAAACACTTACTCGTCTGTTTGTTACTATCATCTCTTGCACTCACGCTACAATAGTACTACAATTTTTGTACGGCAAACGTCCTTATTTCTCACTCTGTATTTTTTATGGTTGTTAGGTCTACGTCACACGGTCTTTTTGAGTTACTCCTTTGATAATATCAATAGTTTTTGACGGCGGTTTGTTTAAAGAAAATCTTCTCTTAATACATGATATGCCAATAGATTTCAATTAAAACTCACCAGATTTTCTTGAACAGCAAGAGGTTTTGAAATATGTTGTCTAAGTTTGCCATTAACAAATTTCCAAAGCATATTGCATTTAGGGCTTTGGTAGCATTTGCAGTATATTATTTCCATATATAAAGATATGAGGAAAATGTATACTGAAAATGTATCGAAATCTTTTACGCACGACTTTTATATTTATATATTCATCCAGGGTCTGCAATAATTCTGATCCTTTACTTGATTGTCTGGCCGTCTCAGCTGTCAGAATATTCTGTTTCACAGCCCGTTCGCAACAGACATAGACACGATTTTGTGAAAGAGAAATTACACGAATTCTGTTCTAATTGATTGTCCGACAGGACAAAAAGATCTCTTTACCGGTTAAAAGCAACATTAGCCGACGTATTATTTCTTTTATACGCATGTCATTCGTGTCTAGTATGTTATCTTAGAACGTCGATCAAAAGTGGAAAATGCCATGACCTTGTAAAGTGAAAATTTCCGGAATTAATTTCATCAATCAAAGTAAATGATAATATAATAATAAAAAACCACTTAAATTGCAGAGACTGTCAATTGTAAACCCACTTTTTTATATAAATAGTTCATGACAAAAAGATTAAAACGGCTTCGAGATACACCATTACTGAAAATAATCTGCTTTGTGTAAAATGTTAGCAGTATTCAAGATGCAAAGTGCTTTAATTTTCCTTTTCTCATTTCTTAGTTTAATTTGTCCATTTTATCATACGGTTGTACTTAAAGCCTATCCCCCGTGCAGACAAATGTCAATACATAAAAGTAGAGTTCACATTCTATATCAGACATATATTTCAAATAGGACTGACATGTCGATATATTCTGAAAATGCAGATAGCGGTCTGTGACTTCATGTTTCTTAATAAATTTAAATGTAGTGTTATGTCAGCTATGAAATGACATGAGACCATCACGAAAAGATACAAAGAAATAGCAGTTCATTAGCATTAAAATGGAAAATAAACCCCTTCCAATTCGCCATTATGCGAGCTAAAATATGTTCCGTACAAAATACAAATTTACAAATAATCAATGAGGAGTCATGCATACTTGCTCATGTCCATGACAATTTTTGTATCAGTTTGTAATAATGTTAATTGTACTGATGTGCATTGTATAAATGCTATACCATTTATTGTGTTTGATTTTGCATGTTGTAACGCATCTAGTTGGTCAGCGATATAAGCCTCAAGGCTCAAGGTTCGAAATTCCGCTAGTGACATCATTTTTTTTCCGTTTAACTTATTACTTTTTTGTCCAAAGCACAATGGAGAAATACCCACAAACGATACTCATTTGCACGATGCAGATACTGAAAATATCGAGCTCCGTGTCTCTCTGTTGAAAACAGTACATAATTATTATGTTCGTATCTGCTGTTCCTTACAGTACATGTAATCTAAAGCTTTTTTGAGCGGTATTTGTGCATACTACATGTCAGTAACGGTAGTAAGGAACTTTGGAGTATTTTTATATACACTGTGGCAGAAATTTATGCATTGATAACATACTAGATCTCTTCTTTAGATTTCTTAAATCACTAAACTGCCTACGACGTTTTTAAATGTTCATGTTTACTATGGATTGGGATCCTCGCCAACATTATTGTTGAATTTCAAATGACGAAATGTTAAAGTCAGTCGAAAACATATTAAAATAAAACTCTAAAATTTTGAAATACAAATCAAACATTACAATTTGAAACATGAAAATGCTGATGTGTAAGAGTTCAACTCGTTCTGCTTACACGTGTCATTCTTATAAATCTATGTTGTCGAAATGAAAAAAAAACTGATTTGTATATTGTTACGTGTAGATCTATGAAATGTTTCGTATTATACATTTATTATTGGAAGAGAATTATTATTTATTATTTATTTAATCTTGTAGATTGTACAAATTTACAGTATCTCATTTAAAAAAATTAGATCCAAGTGTATAGTTTGAGAAAAAAAATAAGACAAATCTCAATTCGACATCATGTTCAAAGTTTACAAGTTGCAATGATACATTTAAAATTGAACATTTTGAAAACATCAAATAAAACTTGTGTAACAGGTTGTCGAACAAATGGTGGCTACCAAGCAATATAGCCTATACTGTTTCGACAATACATATACATAAGAGTGACACGTTTAAGCAGAAAAAGTTGAACTCTAACATATCAACAACTTTGTAATGTTTAAATTGTATTTAAGACCTTTAACATATTTTCAACTGACTTTTACATTTCAAAATGTTGGCGAGTATCCCCTTCCATAGTAGTCTGTGAACTATTTCAAGTTGTTTTAGACGTCGCCGACTTCGCCCGTAAGCTATGATATTAAGAACTTTTACCAGTGAAATTATGTGCTGTTAATACGCTGAAAGCATGTTAATTCACTAATTACGTAAGAAACATCATGTGTTAATATATTAAAACACATACTTGTGTTTCATATGCCTTAAGCAATACCTTGCTCTGATTGCACGTCGATTCTATGTCTGTTTAGTGCATTCTTGATTCATAGCGTCTGAGTGTAATTAAAGTTTCTGTGTGGTGTTTATTTGTACACTTTTTAAGCGCTTTTGGTTATACATGTAATACTGAGGACAAGCCTAGAACCAGCCTACTGGCCAAGACCTCAGAACTATTCAAATATTCAAGTCTAATAATGTATCTATTTATAAGTCAAGTGTAATACAGGCATTCGGTATTGTTTTCGGGAAAATTATGATGACAACAGGTCAACAGTTCCTAGTAAAACTGATTCTGCATCATGTCAACATATCAATATCGATATAAAATTTGTGTTTTCTTTTTAATGCGACAATGGTGGATCGAATGCTTTACTGAGATCCAAGTTTAAGCCAAAATAATGCTCAGTCCTGACTGAAATAAAGAAATTGATCATATTATCAAAATTGACCTAGCGCGACTGAAAAGCTAAACAAGAAAACTTTATCTTTAAAAAGTTTCTGCCCACTTACCGCCCCTCTTCTACTTGTATTTCCATTCTCCCAGACTAATTGTGATATATGCAATGCAAGTAATGGACTTTCGTTTGACTTCTTACAGTTTATTATAAAGGTTTATGTCTTTTACTAGCAAGAAGTAAATTTAATTGACCTCCAATTTGTCTAGATATGTTACTGAAAGATCGGAAATTTGAAAACATTTCGAACAGGCAATATCTGAATGGACAAGAACTACAAGAATGTGTATAACTTTCACTATTATATGTTAATTAATAGTATCTGGAAGGAGCTGATTTTGCGGGAACATTATGAGTTGTAGACAAAAATGTACCGTAGTTTTTTTAAATGTAAAAACTGTCAAATTTCCAGATATAAACCGCATTAAAGATGATGTTTGTGTCTTAACAGCTGATTCTTATGACCGCTCAACCTTACCAACGTACACCTTTGAATACTGAACGAACTCCAAGGCAAACTGAACGGGGAAATATGAACGTTTATTACAAAATATGAAACACGCCGATGTGAACAAAACGCACATTTAATGATATCTTTTTAAACTAATTTATTCTAATTCGATTTGAAGATAAGTTATTTCATTTTTGATGATACTTGGCGACTCCCTAATTAATACACCAGACGCCGTTATGTACGACCCTTTGCATATACAGTTAAGTATATATGTACAATATGACCTGTTATTAATAGTATGCTACCAGATGAGTGTGACATAGGTTCATGGTTTAATCTATACATCAAACAGTCACAGAAATAAAGATACTCAATAATCATAAATAGTTATAAAGAACTGAATTTATTTCTTAAGCGCAACAACGTTAGGCAAAAAAGGCCAACTGCAAATATTGAAAAATCAATTTGAACAAGATTTCCTTTCGGCTTACTATCCCCTGCACCACACATAAAAGTGTGGTATCCATTTCGGGACAATTTATGACAACAATTTAATGCTAAAAAACGATGGCTATATCATTCATTACTACCACCCAGACTTTTAATGCATTTTTGTTGTAGTCAGGTGTGAAATGTTGTCATTAATAAAATATTTACAATGCTATCATGCCGGAGCACGTTCATTTGTCTTCACTATATCTTTTAATGTCTCGTTCTGACATGTAAATTTCAGGATGGGACGATTCAGAAAAAACTGGATTTCTCAAACTCTTCATCTACGTATTCTATACATATGAAAGCTTTTATATTCTCGACATCCCCACCCCGCCCCACCACCATCGAGAACACAATTCATATCAGACACTAAAAGAGACACAAAAGGTCTAAACACAATATAAAGAAACACCCCCAGAATATGGGATATAGCAGGGAATAGATATAAAATGTATAACCTAACTTGTAAGAAAGAGCATTTATGACAGCGCTTTTTTACAAACAAACATGCAACAAGTTGTGTGAAAAATACATTTAAAATAGCAAGTTATGTAAATGACAAATCTGCAAGCAGCAAGTTGTGTGAGCAGTGAATCTATATATACAACAATTTTTGTAAACAGAAATTTAAAACCAGCAAGGTGTATAACCAGCAAACAAAGAAGCAGCTCGAGGTATGTATAAACAATAACTCTTCATCGAAGTTCTAGGTATACAATAAATCTACAAACAATAAGTCAAATGAACAATACATTTTCAAAAAGCAAGTTGTGTTAATGGCAAATCTGCAAGCAGCAAGTTATGTGAGCATCAAATCTGTTCACAGCAAGGTTTGTATTAAACACACTTATGTACTGCATTCTATGCAAATAATAAAAATACAAGGAACAATCTTTGAAATCAATAATATTCAAGCAGTAAGTCATGTAACAATAATTCTATAAATAGTCGGGTATGTCAGCAGTTTAATTACAAGCAGCAATTGTCTAATTATAGACTTATAACAACTTCATGAGGACTCAGGCATTTCAGCAGAACCATACGCAGGTTTGTATGAGGTCTAAAGTTATTGATCAACCCGATGTCTAATGTACATAATGATTAATGAAGAATATTGAATAATAATGAAATATAATATGAATGTAGAACTATAAGCTTCAACGGAAATCCTAATCAGTAAAGGTATCAATCATAAATATGCTTATTCTTACAAATAACATAACTGATTTCAAAACTTGTCATTGTTTGTAATCTCAAGTATTTTAAACTACATTTTTAACTGAAGTTCCCCTTCCATTTTTTGTAACAAGAATGCGGAGAATCCGCTGGATATGTTTTACCCCTACTGTAACACCACTTTTTCATGTCCCGTAACGATAAAATGTGAAAGTTATAATGACTGAGGATCACTTGTCTAAGCTTGTATGAATTGTTTGAAGTTTATGCATTTGACCTGTAAGCGGATAAAGCCGGGGGCGCTAATAACCAAGGTCCCTTGAAACCCGTAAAGAAGATCCTGCAATGCCATAATACCAAATTAATGGAAGCTTTCAGACAGCTATCTTTTCCATCTTGCAGACAGATTCGTCTGAATATCAAATCTACACTTTTTATGGTAAGAATAGTCAATACTTTTACTATAACGCTGAATTCAATATGGAACGAAACGTATCCACTATGTTACAAATATTATTTTGGACCCTCGACATACTTGCCGAGTAGAATACTGCTAATGATATATACCATTTTATAAACAGAAACTCTTATAGCGCTTTAGACTTGAAAGTAAGAAATTAATCTGTAAGATGTGTATACTGGTAGAGGTCTACATTATATTCATAAAACAATTGACTGCACTTTAGTCAGCAAGTTGCAAAACGAAAGAGTCTCCAAATGGGTTTCTTGCATGACGTAACTGCATTTCCTAGTATCCTCTCTTGCGTAACTGTATGTTTTCCTATCTACCAATAAGCTTTGTTCTAAAAAGTGCTTAAACCCTATAGCGGTGTTTTCGAAACAGTTCATTAACCATGTAATCAAGAAGGGACAAAATGTTCTAAACTATCTTGCCATTTCTTGAAAGAAACCAATGAGTATAAAAGATTTCTGTAACACACCACAGAAAGTGCATCCATACCATTAGAAGATAATTTGCCCATTGGTGGTGTTGTGAACCTAATTGATGACGTACATTAATTGATTTATCATATTTGTGAGTGAACCATCAGACACAAAGACAAATAAATGCAGTTACGAAACTCGGGTGCATTAGAATAAGCTAATAAAAACAGTGACTTCAGTGAACTGGTCCTGTTTGATCACTTGAAATACCCGCACTGACCTGGGGCTAATAGTCTTTATCTAATGAATTACAGGCTGTAGCGGGACACACATGTGTGACTTTATAGTTTGATAAAACACAATTTGTATGTGACTGCATTTGCAAATGCAATAAATGTAAATCTAGTTTTGCGTTATGGCTGTAAATGGATGACACTTATGCATATTTTGTCTTGGCATTTTGTTCAATGCCTTAGGATTCCAACTGCATATCGTTTGAATAGTTTATTGTTTCATTCTTTGACAGTTTGACATAAAAGAACGCATTTAGCGACTGGCAATATTTCTGATCTATGGTATAAAGGTTTAAGTGAGCACCAAATATTGGCAAAAAGGTTGAGTTCGACAACAGCCTAAGCAGTTGTATAAAACTTTTCTAACATCATGCTAAACATTTATAATTAACAAATAATTAATTAAGTATCTTATCTATTAATGTAATTGTATGCAATCCCATTAATGCCAGTATTTAGATAGATTATTAATTTATTTGCATAAGTTAATTTTCTTTATTGAGTTTCCTACTACTAACGTTAAGTGTAATATTTCATATATGTATGTATAAGTTAGACCCATATCTTCGTTTATGTTACTACATGGTATAGTGCGAGAGGTCATCGCCACGAGTGCTGTACGATGTAAAGATTATCTAACCCTTTTTATAACATGGTATAGTTCCAGAATAAGTCAGGAAATTCAGGGCTACAATTATTTATAGTAACCATTTTTTTTAAAATTGTTGATACTATGCAATATACTAGGTAATTATTTACGACACGACGTTCCCGGCACCCAATTGGACGAAAGGGACATATCATAAATACATGACCCTATCTATCAGTTCGAAAAGTGAGCGATCAAGTTGCAGTATAATCACCACCACAGAACCCTAGTTACGGTTTAACCATGTATCAACAGTGCCCGTCCAATAAACTGGGTGTACCCGTTTACTCTTACTTGTTCTTTTGTCCTGCTTTTGCAGAATATAATACAAAACATTCCAGTGACTGACGTCAAAATTGTGGCTTATATCGTAACTTACTCAAAATATGAAAATTATCTGTATACAAATATCTAGGCCAGAAAGAATCTTTTATTACGATCTAAATGATAGTATCAGAGTCGGTGCCCTTTGACTGTAATATCAGTAACCTATGTCGAAAATAAACACAGCAGGGACATTTTGTAACTCGTGTCTATTTTCAGTATTTACACCGGAAATTAATGATATTTACACCGGAAATTAATGGGTATACCAGGAGGTGCTTGCTAGGTGGATAATATGTAGATCCGCTCTCAGCATGTTCATTTGCTCGGTCTTGCAGATAGGCATCTTATAATTCTACGGCTCATGTAAAACATATTAGCAAAATATTTCTGCTGATTCTTGATGATTTATATGTTCTGTTTAAATATAAGTTGATGCTTGAAATGTAAACAAATGTGCTGAATAAATTATGCTACTTTTTATGCATTGCATGTTGGTAACACTAATCAGTTTATGTATTAGCTATTTCAGTAAATAAAAATTGTAATACATCCGTACAGAAACACAAAATCACCTTAATAAAAAAATAGGTGCGTTGCTTTAACTGGAATGTACCTTGATTTATAAGTAGGTACGCAACATGTTTACATCTTGTTTCTTACAATTCTGCCATAACCGATTCCAATTTAAGATATAGAAGAATACGACTAAAACATACCACAACTGAAGTGTTTATAAACACTAAAATTGTTTATAAGCACTAATAGTGACAATATAAACACTAAATGACAATATTTCATCCCAAAAAGTATCTCATTAACCACATTCACTCTGATACATTAAAAAGTTATTTCTTTATGGAGCTCACATTGTATTTAAGCATTATAAATTAGGTGTATCACTGCGTGAAAAGTCATATATGTATATGGGATTCGGAAAGGATTCATTATTTAGGGATTCTCCACAGTAACATATCCGTTGGCTCATCATTAAGATATTAAGTTGAAATACTTATTTATATTATGCATACGGCAACAGTTTTACTGCATACTCGAACGAAACTTAATGCGCTCTACGTATAAGTTAGTGTTTATCAAGTCAAATTTTAACAATTAAGAAACCCTAAGGGAGCGAGCGGTAGCGAGACTTTATAAACTCTAACTTACTTAGTGTTTAGCCTCATTTGACCGTTTGCATAGCCACCAACATGTATATTGTGGGCGGAGCTAAAGTGCTTAAGAAATCTTAATAATTAAGTGATTTCAGTAGTTAGTTTAAATAAAAAAGAAAGACGTTTATTTGAAAATCTGAGCGATTCAATTGGTGTGCAAATGGGGTCAAACACTAATGCAAGAAAGTACGGTTGAATTTTGTTTCTAACCTTCAACATGTTCATAGTTACACAATCACATCCAATCTGCGACATATTTATCTTCTTGAATAATAGATATACGTCTGTCGGTGTGGCAGAAAGTCTATGACTAGACCGCTACATGTGTTTAGTCACGAACATCGATATGCAGCAAAACTTTTGAAGCACGATTCCTTTATATCCCTAGTAAACTATAAATTTCAAACATCAAAAGGCTTTTCAAATACGAACCCTGTTTACGTACATGCAGATACTGAGGTATTTGACATTTTTATTATGTCTTATTTGAAGACTTTATAATACAATGGTCTATACAATGTATATTATGAACTTGAAATAATGTCCATACATTTATGATATATATTATCAAATATTTGGACATATCGTCAAGCCAATAATTATGTTACACTCGCACTCTGTGATCTACATGTTTCAAAGTACAATAAACACGAAACAAAGTCTTATACAGAACACAAATGGCGTTACATGTAGCGTGTACATGTACATGCAAATAGTTTAACCGGTTTCAATAACATGCGTGTCATTTTATGACAATTTAAATAGATAGATAACGATTTCGCGTTTTTACACAATATACCAGAAACAAATGCATTGTAATTAAAAATGAAAGAACAAAGGTTAATTTTACTCCAAGCAGAATGCATTATAACCTTGCGAGGGTCAATAATGTACTGTTTTTTTCTCTGTAAATTAAAATCCCTGCTTCCCGTTTTATGACAACTCCTTTTTAAGTGATTTCCTTCGTTAAAAATCAACTAAAATGACAAACTCTCACCTGTGACGTTCCTTATATATAGCATAATTAACGAGGAAATACCTCCATATTGATACCTCGCACAAAGTTACTGACATTTTCACTGATCACTGGAAACCACACGCGTCTCCAATTGCCTCGGTAATGAATGTATACAATACTTAGCAGTTGACAGAAGGACGGAAAAGAAAAAAAACAAGTTGTATATCATACGAAACGATTGATTACAACAACTATATTTAATAACGTTTATGGTATAGATGTCTAGCTTTATATATATGACTCATACAAACCATGCGCTATTGTAAACAAATGTAAAAACATTCTTATTGTTTTAATGAGACCCTGTTTTATAGAAATTGCATTTTAATTTCTTTTAATCGTTTGCTGCTTGATTTTAAGCACGGTTTTTAAATTTCAAGACTATTGTAAAATCGCTTGATCTCTATATCGCAACGTATAGTTTTAATATAAAAAGACAACAATACGTTGTGTGTACGTATCTAGCGAACAAAAATGCGATTGTTTTTAAATGGAAACATCGTGTGTAGATTTCCTCTTTAAGTATTATGTATTATTAGTTTATAATCCGATATTATAAGTACGTGTCTCCAGTATTAAGAAATTTTGCAAATGTGTCTCGGAGTGTGGTGTTCGAAATATTTCAAGCCACATGCATGCTTCATTTATCATATTAAAAATAATTGCCTATAATTTGGCCAAATATCATGTTTTTTCGTTATAATCTTTGATTTGATGAGTCAATGTTATCTTGCAACTAAATATAGAAGTACAAAATACAGCTGTGCGGGCCCTATGATAAGTGCATACAGTTTAAAGTTATAAAATGATACTGTAAGGTGTGCATTACATTCAAATCCCATTTATTTTAGTTAAGAATGCAGAGTTGTGTTCAAGAAAACGCTAATCATACACTGGTATGCATTTCGACTAAATAGTTTCACGTTTTCTCATGGAATAAATGAAAAACGTTAGTTTTACCCCCAGGGCTGTATAAGTGCAAGGCTTGTATATTGTGCATTTCACGGCATGTTTTACATCAAGCAATAGGTGCGCGAGACTTGAACAAGGTCAATACATGAATCTACAGCTATGATATTTATGGTTTGGGCAAAAAACTTAATGTTTCATTCATCTTAATTTGTACTTAGACGTTATAATAGCTTTTGTACATCGTCATAATTTTGTTCATTTCGCTCTCGTCTTTGTTTTGAACTTAAGCTGCTAGAGTCACGTGTTATTTAGATGTATTTATATAGAAACCATGTACGTGTTTACAAAAAAGAAACCGCCTTCTTTAGGTTTGCCGAGAAATGCACAACGTACAAATCATGAAACCTCATAGAAAAACTTGTGTTACACAACCATTTTCTTCCCACATTCAACAAAGTACACAAGCAAACTATCCTGTATGTCCATAAACGTATATTTGCAAAGAACCAGCTCAAATTTGAAATGAACAATTATGACTATTATTCAAAATCAAGTGGAATTTCAGCAACTTTTGCATTAAGTAGCTACATGTATTGAAAAGATGCTTGAGCAACAATAGGGCAAAACAAATGAACGCATTCACACGTTTCTAGAAGACTTGCAGACTGTTGAGGTATAAAATAAGTTCTTTCATTAAAGATCAAAGAACTATATGACTGTGGTATTTGATGCAGCTGATGTAGGGTTTTTAGCAACACCAATAACAATGCCATAAAATATTCGTTTATAATTTTACATGGATGAATGTATTGCTCGAAGACATATTCCGGCTCACAATTGTAAACAAGTTCGCTTTGATTCAAGAAGATAAATTAAATACTTGGGGAGCATATGTTAAATTGCAAGCAGTATCGTTTGATGCGCTATTTTTTGAAGACGTTTGTACAGACACAACAAAGAATATTTGACTTTATAGTATATCTGTGCAGATCTGTCGAAAATAATTACAAACATTATATTTGTCCGGAAGCCTTTTTCCGATTCAGATGTTAAGTGATATTAACGTAATAATATCGTTTGACGTGTTTTGGGAACCTAACGGGCGAAGCGAAGAATTAGTACCGAATATTTCAAGTATATATTTAAAAAATAATGAGAGTCTTCAAGGGAATACTGTTTAATCATGGGAAATTAAAGTCCAATGGGTTGCCAATAGAACGAATTTTATGAATCTCATAAAAACTATCAGTAAGTAAAATCAATGTTCATGACAGCTTTTCCGTTCACTATGAGTAAGAAATTATACAAAGGAAAAAGTGTATATGCCAATGGTCTAAACAAGAAAGTCATTTAATAAAAATACGTAGCAAGAATTCTAAATACTTTTGTCAGACTTTGAGTCTGCTAGTCATCTAATCAAAAGTAACTAGATTATATAACATAATTACTTGATCCGCTGATAAACAAGAGGAATACCCACACGCTTAAAACAATTAAAACCTTCTTCATAGGTGACTCCGCGCACTCCTCCCCCAACGTCACCCCCAAATCCCTTTATTATTTTATGACCGTTTATCAGTAAGGCTGTCTGATTACGTGTCTTTTAAATAAACAGCTGTTAACTTCCATTTAATCTATTTACTTCTTTGATTGTTTACAATCCCGATCGACCCTGGGATTTCTCCCTGGCTGAACTTGTCAAGGATCCTGACAATGGCAGGTTGAAGTGAGACAGATGCAGATACAAAAGAATCCGGGTACCAGACTCTAGCTCTTTTAGGAATAGACACTTTGGTTCATTTACGTGCCCGGTATATAGCACCGATACACTTGCTATTATCTCTGGGCTACTAGCAAGTTTATCCTTAGATGGGTGGGAAAAACTGAGAAAAAAAAACGGTAAGACTAAAAACTGTAAATACAATCTGCAATTTATTTTCCTTCTTGAACAAAACATTTAATTTTGTTAAAACTTTTCAACTGCCAAACAATTCTCTCATGTGAGACTTATTTTTCTGCAAATAAAATATGTTCAAGATATCAAACCTTGCTAATTATGCCAGGTTGTTTTTGTATTTGCGCTTTTTGGGTCCCTCGGTCGAGGTTTATAATCGGTACGACCCGAAACATGTAAACTATTGAAGTAATTGCTTTACAAAAACATTTTCTCTGTTGGATAATAAACTAAACAAGAAATAAGCAATGCACCAACTATCTCTACATGTCAATACAATTTATGGTCTGTTTAACCAGGATAGTCAAAATATCTATAGTTGTAGAGAATCTGTAGTTATCAAACAGCATAAATCATTTTCAAATATCCGTCTTAAAACCCATAAAAAATTGTCCTCTTAAGCGGTAATCTCTCTTAACTATGTGTGTCTATTTTGCAGAAGTACTGTTATTTTATGAACTTACGAAGCTAATTCTGAATCGTGCAGTATTAATTTTGAGTTGATTTTTTGGTTTAATATTAACTAAAATAGCGCATGCAGAGAACTAATCGATGAAAGGAATGTCTTATTTGCATTGTATAACCACATGAAGTATACATATTTGAACATTGAAGGAATATGGTATTTAATTATTTCTCATGAATATTCTGTCTTTTTATATACACCAAATAGGGTGTGTGATTAGAATAGACATTTTGCTTTTATATTTGTTACAGTATCTGTTTCCTTGTCTGTTTTCTGTATGATGTAAAAGGAATATCTAGTTTCTATACAATAAGTATATAGTTTTTTCAATACTTTTATGAATTCTGAATTTCGTCAATTGTTCTTAATTCTTACTGTAACAATTGAATGGGAGCTTTTCGAAACTTTAAAGCATTGCCCTATGTGAATTATTTATTTTTGAGACCATTAATGATGATCAACATCATACATGCTGCATTTTGTTTCTCATATTCATCTCTGTTTTAATGTTTTCCTATGTTTGCAGTTTCCCGCAGAGTGTGACTAAACCATCGATTCATTTTTTTGTCAGTTGGCCCGCTAGTGCATTGATTGAGACTGCTGTTACCCATCCTACCCAGTATTCCGTGTCTTAGTGATTACAAAACAGCGCAGTTTTATTAATAATTTGCAGCAATGCACAAACACGAATCAATCACCATTCTCAAACAAGTCGCTCACAATGGCATCAATTGCATTATGGGGTATAATCACCAAAGTCCTCAATAATATTTAACATCCGTTTCCCTTTGAAACATTATACTATGCGGAATAAAGCCCACACGCAGATAACGTGTTTATAAGCGTTCGCAGTTGGACACTTCAATTTTTTATGTTTTCTCTATCAGATTCAACAGTCCGTTTCAGATTTAAAATCTGAGATTTTAGCGCGCAATGCTTTCGTGCATTCACGCCACCTTTATGTTGAGTACATCAGCTGTCACGAAGATATGCTTCAATAGAGATGTGTGAATTATCAATTAGTGAGCGAGAGAATATCTGTTATTTTGAGGGTTGTGCTATATTTTTATATCCTGCATTCAATTTGTAGTTCACGATTGTTCAGACATATTTATGTAAAAAAAAAAGAGGAAGCCGACAAAAAAACTGATTAAGTATTCACTGCATTTCAAGTTTTCGGAACAGTCAGTTTAATAGGAATATCATATCAAGTACAGATTGAGTAAAATTATAAATCATGCAAGTACATATGGTCAGCTTGACCCGTCGCGAAATTCAAAGATAAGCCTTTTCCTGAAGGAACAAGCCCCTTTTAGTTCTCATACTGAATTAAACCACTACAGTTATTCTGGACATTGGAGCATCACGTTTTACATCAAACTTATGTACTTAAAATATGGATTTCCCTTCATTTAACAGATACCATATACGCATAGACAATAAGTATAACTTGAAGACTGTTAGGTAAGGCTCAACAAAACATACAAAATGTATTCAGAAAATAATCATTAAATAAAACTTCAATCATAAATTGCAATGCTATGCGCTGATTAAACATAAATATTTGACATATGTTTTTCATAAAAAGCGAGTTAATGATTTGATTCGATTGTAACATTGTTTGAAACACTGAAAGAAAAATACCTATACTGCACTAATATATTCTCGGCAATACGCCATTGTTCATTGGTATTTCAAAATGTGCGAATAAACCATGGTTTTGTTTTCGCCAATGCAACAACTAAAAATTTATACAACCACCAAAAATTATGTGATGACCAAGATGACAAGCTCCCAAGTGTACAGTGTGTTATCTGCTTATAGTGCACTTTCAACTTCTTTTAGGCAAAGGATGGGGTCTACAAGCTTCTGTTTTTGGTTTTTAGAAATGCATTGAAACGTTTGACGCTGTAGAAAAAAGAATCATTAAATAAATTAATTCAATTTTCTGTCAAAAGTGAGATGACAAAGTCACTTCACCTTGTAATATTGGATCAGTCTATGAACATCGGCTTCAACATTTATTACACTTACATCTCGAGAGCAGTTGCTTTCACGACCAAAACAATGGTTGAACACTCAACCTTTGGGTTCAGATGCCATAGAGCGTATCCTCTATAACACGCAATGATAAACATGTTTTGATTAAATAAGTACAAAGTCACTTAAACAAGCCATGAAGTTATTTATAGGTGGATAACAGTAAGCAGCTAGGATATACCAGCCACAGTTAACTAGAAGCAAGTACCTTAGCATATGCAATTAATTGCATACATAGTAGTTGGCAGCTACAACAGTATTAAAGAAAAATAAATAGAACATAAAGTTTTCAATATCGAATACGATCAATCATTAAGTTACCATCAGACTTGGTGGTCAGATACAGCGACGATTCTACGATTACAGAACTGAATAGCTAAGTGATAAGCAATTACCTGACCGTCCAGCAATTCAGTATGATTTAAAAATATATGTCTTACTTCTGTTATGATAAAACAACCAGCTAGCTATAACCTCAATAAGAGAGCGATAAAAAGAGAAAAAGGAAATAAACTGATAGTAACAGACAAACCTTGCACGTGTTATCCATTGAAACCCTCTACTGTAACTTTTCGTAAAAAACTCTAAGAAAAACTATCAGACAATTGTATATTCATACAATAAACTCTTTCCCACAGACACTGAATGAGCAACCATTATAATAGTTCCTACAACCACACCAAAGCCTTATACCTCTCATCGACTAGAAAGCTTAATTTTATGAGGCTACAAGTTGTCTGTAATACAGATATCAATTACACAAACGTTCCGTACCTTAGTCAAAGAGAACATTTAGTACCAAACAACCCGTGCTTAAAAACTTAAGAGACCGAGATAAAAATGGAACTCTCCTAGAGGATAAAACCAATGCAATAATTATGAGCAATTCATAAAATTTCTGGAGCGATGCTTATACATTTTCTGTGAAAATTGTGTAATAAAATCTTATGATAGCATGTGAACCATTTGAGGGTTCCTTTTATCGTGCAGGAACTTCAGTCATTATAGGATAGCATAAAAATCCTGGTTCAGCATCGTGTCAGAAAAAATCAATTGTATCCTAAATTGAAATATCTGCATAAAATGATGTGATGAACTTCACCACAGGGGCATTGGTAGATTGCGGACTACTTTTTTGTTTGAGTTTGTGTCCTCTTTTGCAACTATGTTTCTTTAAAGATACGTCTCTCGTAACAGGTTCTTCTTTATGATATATCGATAAAAAATTAACAGTATTTGGAATCACGATTTTCATCAAAGAGAACGCTACAGACTGAATACAATATCACTCTTGTTACAGTGTTATCCGGTAAAAACATTAATTCCCATTCCCTATTTTCCAGGAAAATGCTTTTTAAAGGCCAAACAAAGTAATACGCTGTATTAAGATGTCAGTCCTGAACTGCTAAAACAGATTACGACCTATTATTTGAAGACATGCTTATTACTTTCTCTAATCATCAATTTGGTTAAGGTAACACGTCACAACAGCTTTCAAATATTGCTCACTGGTTGCGCTCTGAATTGTGATTCTAAAACTGTGTAGGTCATGAAAGGTCATAAGAAGCATCTACGACCTTAATGAAACAGTGACAGCTTCCCACAACCTGAATATTTTCTGTGACAACTATTTAAAGATATATTGCCCTTCAAAAGAGGGGAGCGGTGGTGTAGAGGTTAAGGTGTCGGCCGCTCATCCCGGAGGTTGCGGGTTCGAGTGTCATTGGGGTCACGACCGTACTTCCTCATATGACACCAGTACTGGTTTTTCCAGGAAGCGGACTCGAGAGTAGCTAAAATGAATTAGACTAAAGTGGCCATATAGAGTAATGTCAAAAATGGAGTTTAACACTGATTCATATATTTTGTCTGTAATTACGGAAATGTTTAATATTCGTTGATTTATGTCTTTCTTATAATAACTTTGAAGTGTAAAATCACTTTAATGAAATGAAAACAACACCTATATTATATAGGAAATCATAGATTAACTCTGTTTAAAACAGACAAATAACACAGTCCTAGCAGTGAAACAGTGCGATCATGGTACTTCAAACTTTAATTATATGTAATACTTCTAATCAAGGTGGTTATAAAACGTTGCACACACAGAGAGTATCGCCGACATCGAAAACACAACGCTTTTTGCATGAATATTATGAAAGCACAAAATCATAATAACTGTAAAATGTATTTCCAGAAGTAAGGCGTCGCATGGTAACAGCTGAGTAGAAAACCGTAGCACAAATCCATTAAGAATTATGAAATTACCTAACGAATCTTTGCAGAAATAATACAATAGTATTATTCTGGCCATTCAGACTGAAAATAGGGGTTTTAGGATTCAATTAATAGTCACCATTTGTTCGTGGACCACTTCGTTTAGAACGATGCACCATTCGTCTGGAACAATAAACAGTTACGAAATAATTATTTTTATCAGGCTGAAATTTCATTTAAAGTTATTTTGTTCCTACACACGAATAAATAAATCTTTAAATATATCTCAGATTGTATTCGATGTTACCTGTGTGTGAATTTCTCTATTAGCTCAGAATGCATGTACGTGTAACCCCCATAACAAAGGTCGTGTGAAAGAAATTCAATCGAATAAGCAAAGATGAATTACGTTCCCTACCTATTATGGTCGCATAAGAATCAGTCATCAAATTGTGCACATATTTTAAACTACCAAATGATATATACGGAAGTCATACATCTATTTAGCTATATTTCTGTTTCAAGGGACAGAGAACGTGACCGATATAGTTTCCCCTGGATGTGATGTTTCAATTATTAGTTTAATCACAACCAATACTAAATATATGTTAACGCCTGCTTGCTTCATTTGTGCAAGAAAGTACTTTGTCATTACCCATAAGATAAAGAAAACAAGATCTAACTGCACAGGAGATTATGGTCCAGCCCTAGCCATTCACTGATTCGAATCGATGCAAAGGTATCGTTGCTATGATCCACAGATGTTGCAGTGGTTATTATTGCTTCTCAGTGCTGTAGAAGTGCTGTAGAAGTAACATAATTGCGTATGTGGTACTGAATTCAAAAGGGTTATTGTACTCATTACAATGAGGAATTACCTTATTTGTTCGTAGCACTGTTAATTTGATTATCTTTCTACTGCACATTATGGATTAACAAAAAAGCATTACATTACACACGTTTTGAAATTACAGAAATTACAATGACTTGCATTCACGACAGCTTCAAGGACAATGTGCTTGTCAGATTTAACCAGCTGCTAACAGGAAGATGAAACTGGGACTTGCAACATGTGATAAATGCGATAACAAGTCCGAACTTCGTACCTGTGTCTTAAAATGTTGAAATTGGAAGTTGCCAATCATCCAGTTTGCACAACACTAGACATGTTAAGGACATGAGACGCCCAAGCATTGATTTCCAGTTAGTGTTAATGAAATGTACGTTTACTGATTGTGTGGAGTCTACACATTTATTGCGATTCTAGACAGGAAGTAACTTATTGTTAAAGCCTACCACTCTTTAGATCGACTTAGGTTGGCCTTCAACTGCGAATTGGAATTATACTGTCGTCAACAAAGTTGATGTTACAGATGAAGATAATTAACTGTTTGTTAATGAAAGACATCATCATTTTAATTGTTGACAAGAAAGAGGCATTTTTATTTTCATAACAACTGTCACAAATAGACCTCATTACGAATATTTGACACTATTCTACACAAAGGCTCCGTATTGTCAATGTAAATACTGTGTAATGTAATTAGCATGCTAATGGTTTTGTTTTATGCGTCTTGAGCTTTACAATAGCTGGGTTTTTATTCACCACAATATTTAAATGTTTTTTTTTATCTTATTTATTGTTTGTAGAGAGAATGTAAACTGTACATTATTCGAAATGCATTTTCAAACGCTAAATAGATGAAACAGAACAAATGATGGTGATCATGGTTACAAAGGAAAAATGACATTATAGAATGATGAAATGGCATACCTATTATCAATGTTTGAAAAGGGCTTGAAGCTACGGGTAGCTCCCTGTACCACGAAGTGTTGTTGCATCATATACATCATTCCCTGCTTAAGGGAACCATGTCACAGACATGTATACAATAGTGATTATAAAAATGTAACAAATAATACATGACATGGGAATAATATACAAACTGCAAAAAGGGTTTTGGATATAGGGGGTTACAGATTGATGGAAGCTTTGTTAAAAAATTGAAGACATGCATAACATTTATTGAAATACTCTGTAGTCGTGAACAACTTCATTGGTTTTGTTTGATTTATGTAGAGATTGAAAATACCTTTCCAAAAATAAATAGGTTTAGAATACTTTCTAATAACAACAAAAATATCGATGTTTAAAGATTTTAGCGACTCTGTCAGCCGTTACCTTAATGTTTAAAATGAAATGTTAGCTATTGACCTTGGATAAAACTGCCCGTGGCTATGTGCAATTCAAAATTCTATCAAAAATGCCATCGCGTACAGAGATGGTGGATTGCGACGGAATGTTTAGGGGTTAGTTCGATTGTTATTCCATACGAAATTAATAAGTCGTTGTGTCTCTTATAGATGGGAAGGAGATGTTTTGAACATACACGGTTTACAGCAATCCAAAATGTGTAACAGAACAATCCCTCAACTGTTACGGTTCATGATTTGATGCACAATGCAATTTCGAAGACCAATAACTCTCACTGTAAAGCACATCATTTACGAGGTCTAAAACCCTCCAACTATGAGAAAATACCCAACAGCAGCTATAAACTAGGGCGTACACGTACTTCTGAATAATAGAGAACTATATATACATATGCAAACATACAAGCAGAATTTGATAAAATGAAAGAATATTGTGTTACTGCAAAACATACTTTATCATTGCTGTGGTACAGGCTTACTCATTTAATCATATGTAGTGCGATTTTAGTCACGTATGGAATAAAAAAATTAATATATAATATTTTCAATACCTCATACACATGATACCATGCTAAAACCTTAACAATGCTTATTTCGGGATGTTCTAAATAAACGTTTGCAATGCCTTAAAATTGTTGCCGATTTAACTCTGATATAAACCTCACTAAATGAAAATGAAACAATTTTGAAAACAGGACGCGATATTCGGAATAATAGTATACATTCAAGAGGAACAAACTGGACGTCAATAGTGTATTACGTTTTATGGATATCGGTGTCTAGCGCCATAAAATATCTAAAACATCACACTTACACGCGATGTTATCATACGATACATTAACCAAGAGAGAAGAAGAATAAGCAACAAGTAACAACTAAAGTCTATAGAAAAGTTATATTTCTTTCTATATTATTACTTGACAAAGCTACAGTTACTTTTAAGAAATGAAAGGAAGTATGATAAGACAGAAAACATGCTATATATTAAAAGTGTCTTAACACACCAAAGCAGATAATGTGCAAGAAGTTAGAACGGACTTACCAAGTTTTGAACCATATATTTCATAGCCAAACACACATATATCAATCATTCCGTATTGACGCCTGCCATGGCGCATATTACAGCATGTTTATCTAGTATTGACAAATTTGAGCTCGGATCATTTAGTCGTTAGTACGGCGGAAAAATTCTCCGATTTCCGATATTTTATCATATACCGAAGATATGCCATAGACAGAAGAATACCCAAAGCTTGCATAATATCTGTGCCTGTCTCGTGTTTTGCATTCCATAAAATACTGAATATTCTGTTTTATTATTTCTGTCAGAAATCGTCCGATGAGAAGCAAATTACATGCCTAAACAGAAAAATGTCATTGAGCTTATATATCGAAAAGTGAATTCAAATTGATT
Source organism: Saxidomus purpurata (assembly GCA_022818135.1). Taxonomy (NCBI): domain Eukaryota; kingdom Metazoa; phylum Mollusca; class Bivalvia; order Venerida; family Veneridae; genus Saxidomus; species Saxidomus purpurata. Next base: position 31,574,441 of record JAFMSR010000002.1, read on the forward strand.
ATTGCCCTACTCAGTGGATAGAGTTGAATGACATAAAACATCCGAGTTAAATGTATTTTTTATTCAGTAGGACATTCTACTGGTAATTTACATGCAAGCATGCAATATTCATGTTTGTAAAGAGCATGTATGTTTGTGGCTTAAGAAGTTATTGTATATAACGCATCTTTCAAAGTTACTGAATCTTGAAGTCATTAAGTAGATAGTTTTAGTTGTGCAATGTCATTTTATAATAACACTCCAACAAGTATACATAAATACAAATTACACCACACGTAAAAATTGTGTCATACTTATCACATAATTAGCTTAAACACAGACTTTGCTTAAGATGTTACTTAGAGTATCATTGGAACGTGCCTGTACAATCCCAGGTTGGCATAACCGCTTCATGATGGACGCAGTAGTAATCATTTACAGTTTAAAGAATAATAATCAAACTTTAGCCAAATAGTATTTAACTGCTAACATATAATTGTGCGACATTATTCCCCTGGTACTCGTGAATATTCCATACAAATCCGTCAAGGTAATTTTCGGTTTCCAAACATTACGAATAAAAACATTCATGCCATGGCAATTGATACGTAACAAAAATATATACTGAATTGATAACATATCCCGATTAGCTCTGTGAATAAATCCCTGGGTTCCCCTGTCGAATATTTCATCAGTCCCCTGATGTTTGTTATTGGTTTATAAAGATATTTTTCATAAATAAATTTGACGGTAATTTGGAAATGCACGATTATTTTTTTCAAAATTTGCATGTAGAAGGAAATGTAATATCATTCTTCATCTTTCTGCAGGTGTGTAGGGAAAAACAGAAATCATGGAAAATAAAAAAGCGAAAACCATACATAAAACGTTTCACAAATTTAACAAAAATAGCCATCCACTTATAAATAACTATAAAAATTAAATCGTCTGGTCACGATTCAAACCCATGGAACAATGCATTCAAGTTAGACATTTTACCACTACACTACTGTCTATGCGGTGTAAACTTCAGTAGGTGAAACGCATTTGTTCGATACGTTAATTAATGGACAACCGAAGATACTGGCAAAGATCAATGAGTGCCAGGTAAATAATGTCGCACAACACTGTACTTGAATAACGAAACATTAAACAAAAGCAAAAACAAACATGCACGAGGGCAGAAGCATGCAATTAGGCATTGATTAATGGATAAATGATCTATGTAAATTCACTATTATGTAAATTAGCTTGTAATCAGGTGCAATTATACTTACACACGATAACAGCATTTCATATTATATTAGGTAAATGCCTAATGGAAATATCTAGATAATTAAGTTATAAACATGGGTGCGTAAACTTATTTGATTCTGTATTTTGTATAAGTTTCCGGTAAATAAAACTGATATACTGTAACATAAAATGTAAATATAGATCTAGTGGCTAGAATACAACATAAGTGAAAATCTAGGCAATTGAAAATTTTGTTAGCTTTGGTATAACGGCATCGCGATTACGGCTGTTACTCTATAATTATGTTTGTATTGAGATTTTCAAAAGCGTTTGTAACGCTTTATAATATTTGTAACTTGAAAGTTGCGTCACATGATGTTACGTTTGCTGGATATGAAAACACCAAAACAGGTAAGACAGCTTTTGCAATACAAAAGATTGTTTTTCACATAGTTATGTAAAACTAGTCACTGGCTTAGTGGTAACGGCAGGAAAGCATCTTTATGACCAGGTCGTTGGTTCGAATCCCAGAATGTTAGGTTTTCTTTTTTTTTTTTTCTAAATCCCGTTTAAATTCTTTATATCAAGAGTAACCCATTTCATGGAAATATTAACATCGTTCTCGTAAAGTTCTAAATAGGAATGCGAGCAAGCATTAAAATTAATCATATAGGGTATGAAATATCACATACAAAATCTGGCAAAACGAGTTCTGTATTGACGAAAGGTTTAAATATTAGACATGATATAAATGAAAAATAAAGATCCAAAAAAAAGAAGAAAAGAAAAAAAAAGATTCATGAAAAATAAATTCACTTGGATTCGAACCTGAACCGTCAAAACTATACGATCAAATTGTCACGCACTAACCAATGAGCTATTCAGGCAATTGTTGTTTTTCCGCGATTTGTTAACTATTTATGTAATATTCTCAATAACAAGTACTGAGATAACCGTTATACCTGATTTACCTGTCAAGTTGAACCTAATCCTATGACGCGCTATCAAGTTATCATATAAGGACTATAGCGTATAATTTCAAATAAACATATTCATTTTATATTTTTCGGTTGTTTATCGAATTATAACGGTGGATTATATCCCGATAAACTCACTGCCAACTCAGTGAAAATGATCAAAATCTGCTACCCGGACTAAGGTCAAAAAGTATACCGAGCGTAATTATGACAATGACGTCGTTAAAATGACGCCATTAATTTTCGACATTTTATTGAAATAAACTCAACAAAAGAATAGTTTCAGACATAAAATAAACAGAAAAACTGTTTGTATCGATGTAGTATCACTATCATTTCATCCGTGAACACCAAAAGTAGTTATTTTCACTCGTGGCTGCGCCACTCGTGAAAATATCACTTTTTGTGCCCATTCGGTGACATTATAAAGTGATTTTATACAGGAAGCAACAATTATCCTCTATATATAATTTACAGGAATTTATACAGAAGTATTTTAATTTGGCTATTCTAAAATATGTCATTTTCGGAGAGTTTGAACAACTTTATTTTTTCATCAAAAGCTTTAATCAATGAAGTATGTCTCCTGGATAGAACATCTCTCCTTTCTGTTCTTATAAAAATGCCATTTTGTATCAGCCTGGTCTAAAATAGAAGTAAACATTGGTACTGTATTCAACAAAAGTAGAGTTTGAGACATAAAATAAACAGAAAAATTGTTATATCACGTTATAATTTCACCGAGTGTTCACGTTCTACTTTTGATGAGTTTATTTAAATAAAATGTCGAAAATCGCGGGACACGTCATCAGAAAGCATAGCAAACATGGCGTTATTTCAACGACGTCATTGTCATATGGTTTCCGGCATTCATTACGCTCGGCATACTTTTTTACCTTAGTCCGGGTAACAGATTTTGGTAATTCCAACAGTGTCGACAGTGAATTTATCGGGATATAATCCACTGTAATATATCGATAAACTACAAAAAAAAAAACATCAATGCGCACAGTCTAAATGTAACCGTAAGCTGACTGCCACCATTTGTCTTGCTTTATATAATCATTTCGTATATTACACGGTATATTTAACTTACATATATGTGTCTGTGTTTGTTGTCCACCAAATGTCATGTAAATAAAAAAATCATACTTGCACTGCTTCAACCTAATGTTATAAAGAGTGTAGATTTTTTCTGTCAAGAGACAACTTTCTCTAACCAAAGCAACAAACAAATGAAATATGAATAACGGGCCCGTTTGGGGATGTGAAATCATGATAAAACATTTATAAAGAACGAGAATAAAAAACTGTTGTTTCTTTTCCGTGCTTTGTGGTGCATTTGTGTAATGGTGTATGTGATACCATTTACTTTTGCTCTTGGCGCGAAAGCTGCCTTTGAACAATGTCTTTTTCGGTGTAGCCGTATTAATCTCGCTTTTGACCGGAAGTTGGTAACCTTTCAACCGCCAATGAAATGACAAGTAGATTATACAACTTTTTTTAGGATTTAAACATTTACTCTGTGATGTACCTTTTAGTAGGATAATACCACATGAAAAGGGCCAATAAAAATCATGCGTTTTCAGTCTTTCAAGAATGGTTTTATATTTATTATACATGAATAGTTCATATCTATCAACATAAAATACTGTTAACTCCAAACTAATGTTAATTATAAATGTAGAGTAATTATACTTCCTCGACCAGTAAATAACGGTCAATATTTCGAGTGGCATATTTGATAAGAAAAACAAGTGTTAAGCTTGTTTTTATGATGCAAATGTCACGGTACAGAATTAAATTACAATTGGGGAGAAAACATGAAAGCGACCGGCTAGCTCAGTCGTGAGAGCATACATACTGTTAACCAAGGGTCCAGGGTCACACTCACCATGTCTCGTAATATTGGTCGCTCTTACTGCATGAAGAACCTGCCAAGACCCCAGTATGACTTCCATGCACATTGATTCCTAGCAAAATTCAGGGAGTTTATTGCAAAACCCAATCAGTTTTGTTCAAACATTATGATTATTTAGTTAAATTGTGTACAGTACCAGTAGGCATAAGATAGGTGTGCGAGCTTGCAGACTAGACACGAGTTACCAGCATACAATGGTGCTTGAACCACTGAGCATCGGGTGTTATAACGCAGTTACTTATGAAAAGACGGCCAAGTAATTAATGCGTAGTTTAATGTACCAGTTGACTTATTACAATGGTAAAACTAAACAAAATTTAAGATATAAAGAGTTTTATAAAATTTATGCTGACAAGTGTAAAAATCTATTGAAGAAAACATAAGAGTAAAATCCCTATTGTTTAATGTTTTTGAGAAAGAAATTCACAGTCAAAATCTTTGCGCTGTGCCTTTTAATTGGTATCTATTACGATAAATGTTTTATTTACGGTGACAGCATTAAGGATTACCAATTAATGATAAAACTGATTATAATCACGCACACACCACACACACACCTCATCTCTTAAAGTGACAATACTCTTCAAAGTGGCCATCATATTTTTAAGAAAGACATTGATCACAGATTTTGCCCGATTGCCAAAGTTTATAACAAACATGTATGGATCTGCCTCACATTTTGATTCTCATTGTATATAGAGACAGTCACAATATTCTTCAAAATGGCACCATTTTAATGATAGAAAGTTTTTGAGACTAACACGTTTTCTAAATGATACAGAAATGGCATATATCTAATATACTTGTACCTTTCAATCGCCGATAAACATTTTTTTTAGTATTTTGCATGGATGCGAAAATACTATTTTATCGTCGGGCATATCCGATAACGTTTCGTAAAACATAGGAAGTGTGCACATAAGAGGGGTGATCAAGAATTAACCGGACATTAACTGCTACATTACTTTAGCTATTCAAAACTTTTTTTATATGTATCTTGAATAATGTCTATATACATAAAACGAAATTTTGATCAAGGTCAAGCATAGATTGAACATCTTGTTTTGTGATTTATCGTGCTAATTGTATTGAAAACAGTTCAGTTAATTCTAGATCACCCCCGTATACGAATGGTGTGTTTCGGAAAACTGGCAAAGATATATGTGAAATATACATGACAAGGCTTTTGTAAACATTGTTACAGTACGCTTTCATGAAAGATATGTTCGTATCTATGACTCTTTACTTGTGTTTAATCAACCATCGTGTATGTAATTGATCACAGTACAGTATATATGTGACACAGATTGTGTTTTTCTACTGACAAACAATCACCGTTTTTGAGGAATAGTGTGGCTTTCAAATCTTTTTTAACTATCTTAGTCAAAAGTTGAGAATCCATTCTTTCTGTTTGGTAGATTTTAATTTATATCTTTCAATAACAGTAATAACTCGGTCCTAATCAAGATTTACATGTTTTCAAAACATTTATTGTTTTTTTTCAGCTTCTTTCTTGACCATAAATCCTTATGGAAATGTTGAAAAGTAATACGACTTTAAAGATACAACATCTCTTTAACTGTATCCCTTTAACTGTATTTCATCTTTAAGTTTTACATTTGTATTTGGTTTTCAATTTTCAATTGAATTATGTGGTCTAGGCTGATGATAAGAAAACAATGTAATGAACGATAAATTACAAAGTATCTAAAACTTTAAAGTATCTCTAAGATTTATAAACAATCGTTAGCGAAAATATTTCTGAGAAAATTAGCTCAACTAACATTAGCCCCTTTATGTGAAGAAATAAAACCTTTCTAAATGACTGTTGTTATTCCAAAGGTGTTTACAACCATAGCTGTAACGTAATTTATGTATAAGAGTTTTATTTCGTCGAAATATAATGAAAATAGTTTTTTACTACCCTAGTCAGAAACAGATAATACGAGATTCAGTGCCTATTTTGTTTGTGTTCCATTTCCATTTCTATTTGCAAGGATATTATGACTTAAAGTCGTTTGTGTTAGGTTTTTCAGCAACATTATGAAAACTCCATAGAAATTTGCTAAATGCGCCCCTTATTAGTCAAGTATAAATCTAAATCTTGTTCAAAATGTCCATACTCTCAAATGTTGAAATTACATTGATACTTGTTCTCTTTCTCATGTACGGCCTACTTAAATCTTTAACAACATGGTCCTTTTAATTGGGTGGGCTGACTAAAAGAACGAGTCACCTGCTGAGAAAAATGATTCTTACAGGATGATGTCTTTTTTGTCGTTAAACATATGTTAAGATCTCCTTTTATAATAAATGGCATTTTTGCAAAATGCAAAGAGAATCTTGACAATTGGAATTACCAATTGCTGCCTATCACATTGAAGGCAACGTCTACTTGTTCTAACCGAATATAACGAATGTCAGTCCATTCACGTCCTCTTGAGTCGTCAGTTGTTTAGCCTAGACAATGTAGATTTTGCAAAATCCATTACCTAAATTCAAGAAAAGGATCTATCTAGCAACAAATGCGCTGACAAATCCGTTTTTACAAAAAGAGTATGTAAATTTAGGAAATAAATTCGCGAACGAGACTCAAATGGTCTCTTCATAAAGAAATTTCTTTCTCGAGATATGAAATGTGGGAGAAATATTGAAGACATCCAACGCACATTTGGAATAATTTAATCAGATCAAAATTTATGAGAGTTTTGCGACCGAAAATCGATCAACATCCTTGGTGGTACTGAAGGTTTTGCAATGCACCATGTAATTTTACCATCAAATGTAGTGCACTATCACGGTGCGTGACTAATTACGTCTCCTAGAACTCATTGGTAATGACTATAACATATAACCAGTATATTGGATTGTGCAGGCAGAGGGGAAGAATCAAGTACGTTCATATGCGTTGAAGTTCGAAATACATCGTTAAAGAGTTTATAGGGTGGAACAATATATATATTTATCAACGCTTAAGCATTTTATGAGTTGTACACATGACGGGCAAACATATTTATGATTAATGGTTGAAAAAGTGTAATTGTTGAGGTTCTCTAAATATAACAAATAAGATTAGGTTTTAAACACTACAATTCGAAATAACTTTGTAGTATTTTACGGAAAGAAGAACAAAAACAATAAATAGAAATAAGTAAAAACCGCAGAAGAAAAAACAATGATATACAAAATTAGGTAATTTAATAAAAATATGTCATAAATGTGTCACCGTAAGACGGAATAGGAAAACAAAGAAGCATTCAGATGAAAGTTTGCTATCAATCTTGAAGAGGTCATTTTCATCATAAATATGTTTTTACTTTTTTTGTATTTTATTTGGCCGTAATAATTTACGGGGCGGAACAATAAATAGAAATAAGTAAAAACCGCAGAAGAAAAAACAAGATATACAAAACTAGGTATTTATAAAAATAAGTCATAAATGTGTCACCGTAAGACGGAATAGGAAAACAAAGAAGCATTCAGATGAAAGTTGCTATCAATCTTGAAGAGGTCAGTTTCATCATACATCTGTTTTTTTTTTTTTTTTTTATTTTATTTTGTCGTAATAATTTCATATCATACTGGACTCACTTGCATCAGTGAACACCTACCAGTATACGTACAAAAGCATCCCATAAACATACTCAGGATGCGATTCTTTAATTCCAAAGAAATGCACAAAAGGTGTGCGTTTAATTACCAATTACCAAATTAGTTACTTCACATACTGCTAATAGTGAAATTCCTCTTTAAACGCAAATTAAAAAACTTCAGAACGAAAGAAGTGAATCTAAATCTAAACAGACGTGTTGTTAATGTATTGTGTAAGGGGAATAGTCGCAGTAAATACATACTTAATAAGATCGGGGGTTATGCATCTTGCCAAGATTGTGTATTGAACAGATTCATGATAATGATGGATATATTGTGTTCATGGTATACGAGCGATACTTGATAATGTTATTATTTCAATGTAATTCATTACCTTTTTTAAACATTTTTCTTTTCTTGTGGTAGCTAGATGTGTTATTAAACTATAACATTATATACAAAGAGCAGAGTTACTGTAATACACTATGTAGTGTTGAAATAAAATTCATTTCAAGTTTGTTTTATTGATTATAAAATGGGGAAAGAAAATCAACACACTTATAATCTGTAAGACAGATGTGAACGTCAACATTCAAAATAGCGCATAAACGTTTTGAATATAATAAAATATAGATCAAACAAAGGTACAGCGTTTTAATTACAAAATATCAAGTACATGGTTTAGTACTAAAACCAACACATTTACAGTCAATATGGATTCAAATATGGATTTATTGATGTCGTTTCTAATGTTAACAAAACCTTTATTTGCCTTATGGGACTCATATTTAGTGGCCGTAGTGTTTATTGTTTCTATGTGAGAGAGCTCAAAGTCGCAATAGCATAGTTCCCTGAAAGACAAGGCAACAATATGCTTAATCCAGTACATAGAACCTACAAACGAAATATACGTATCGTCTGATACCACATTTAAAATGTATTTTCTCTGGAACAAGTATGCCTCTTATAAAACGTATCTAATATCTCTGCAAAAGTTTGATGTCGAATGGTTTTGGGTCATGTGTGATACCAAAAACGCCATCAAGTTCTTTGATGTCTAGTTGTTCCTTTGACGGAGGAAGAAATTTGAATTTCTGTACCAATGAGGTTATGAACAAAAACAGCTCCATCCGAACAAGTTGCTCTCCAACACACTTTCGGCTTCCTGAAATCAAAAAGAAGGTCGAGGTGTGACACTTGACAACACAACTTCCCTAAACAATGATTCAGTTGGAATAGTGTTTGCGTTACTTTCCGAACATCCTTTTTATTTAGTATACTAGGCGAATTTATCAAGGACAAGCTAAACAACACATAAGAGGAAACGAATTCGTAAAAAGAGGTGACATAGATAGTTTTGCCCAATTCGGGACTATACCCAAAATCATGTAATGATTTAATTTAGAAAATGATGTTAATGCTAATTAAATATCTTCTAGACACTTTAATACAAACAAACAAAAATCATGTCAAAATAGATATCCGTAAGATTTTTTATTTATTAAGGAAATATTAATACCAGCAGAAAAGGGAATAAAGCCATCAGGTTTGAAGGTTTTCCCTCTTCGTTAATGAATCGTTCTGGTCTGAACTCTTCAGGATTGTTCCATATCTCGGAATCCATTAAAATGGAATCAAAGTCAGGCAGTATAACCGTTCCCTTCGGAATTATATACCCTCTAAATGTAGCGTCTTCAGGAGTAGTGCGAGGAACGCCGTTTATCGCTAAATTAGCCATGCGCTGAGTCTCCATGATAAAAGCCTCTGTAAATACAAGATTATCTCTGTCTTGCAAGCCAGGTAGGCGCTCAGTGCCGACGTACTCAAGGATTTCTCTGGCTACCCGTTCCTGTATGTCAGGATATGCAATAAGATAGAGGAGAGCCCATCTAGTGGTTGCGGCAGAGGTCTCCGTACCAGCGGTAAACAAATCACCCACCAAAATGTTTAGGTCAAATTCTGTAAATTATAAATCCTTATATTTGAATAATAGGTAATTCTGTGAAGTTTTTTGTTCTACTAAAATTCTATGGAATGACAGTGTCAACCAAGTTGACGTGTAATTTGTATTTCACTTCAGAATGTACTTCCACGTTCCTTTGAGAGTAACATTGTTTAAGATCATATAAAGGTTCGGTTTTTATATATCTTTCTTACTAGCTTTATAGCTGAAATAACACTCTTACATAATACTATATATTTACCGCGGAACCAAGCATTTCCCTGCAAATTAAGTTAAATTACTTCAATATATTTCCTCTCTCCATATTTTGGTCTTATGCGACAAAACTAATGACCGTCCACTGATGACAGAATATAATATTTTAACAAGTCAATGACATTAAACATTCAAGCAAACAAAATCAGTCATTGCTAAAATAAAACATAATGCAAAATTAAACAAATAATGACCTTGGAAATATTCAGCTTCGTCGTGTGACATGCCCGTTCTCATCTTTAGAAAAGCCGATATAAAATCTCCAATCTCATCTTCATCAAACACCTTCTTGCATTCTTCGATTCTTTTGTAAAAGAAATGTTTAGTTTGCCTATCAATAGCCATAAAAGCTTTGAAGTTAAAGAGATCGCCTGGTAAAAACCGAAGAATTGGCATAAAAGTCAGCAACCCAGTAGGAGCAGCGAGTTCGAAGAACTTTTCTAAGAGTGAGAATAAGTGTTGCAATTCGGGATCGTCGAAGGAGTAATTTGTACCAAATATCATGGAGCAAATTACGTTACAGTAGCTCGACATTTAATTTAAAAGAAAGCGCGGATCAAAAGGTCGGTCTGCACGTTTCGTAAATTCGAATATAAGTTGGACAATTTCTGCGCGAATCTTTGTTTCCAGGGACCTTTTACCAAAACCAAAGGACCTCAATGTATTGAGAGAAAATCTTCTGGTGGACTTCCAACGATGGCCACTTGAACTTATCAGACCTGAAATAATTATGAAAGCAGCTCAATGGCTGAAAACTGTATGCCAACATTTTTACAAATAATCAAAAACTGATATGGAGATTGTGTACTTTTTAACCTTGGCTAATAGTTTTGATAAGGTTTTGACTTTTTAATAATTTCATGCTGACGTCAGCTGATGCCCTAGTCTAACTTTAAATATTATATTTTATTAACAGGAATTAAATTTTAACGAAACGCTTTCGTATCTTTAGACATTTCAAAGCATCCTTCGTTCGTGTGAATTAATTTTGTTTGTCGGTATATTTTTTTTTCGAAATCAAAACTTCATTACAGATCTACTATTAAATTCTAATATAAGTACATAACCAGATGTGCAGATATAACATAACAAATAAACAAGCTCTTAAAAACATCTACAAATATGTAACAGATCGGTTTTATTTCAAATTTGATAGTAACTTAAAACGTAAACGTTTATTTTGCTGTAATTATACTTTAAAAAAAAGAAAATTCGCGATTTTGGTTCTAGTCTGTTCTTTCTCGAGGCACCGTTTCTGTTATTCCATTATTTCTTACTAAAACATAAAGCCCGTATGTTTAGTGAGTGAAGCAAAGTGACGTACGTCGTGCCTTGCGTTGATTTCCAAGATGGCGGCGCCCATTGCTGACGTTATCAGGGACGTACTCAAAATTAAAACGTCGTAAGAGACAAGTTTTTACGGCGCATTTAATAAATGTATATATGCCGACCTGAACTAATCCGTACATTGTATCGAGAGTTCAACGATTACCGCATACCGATAACCTTTACATTACTGACATAATAGAATACAGAACACATTTTAATACACATTTTCGTTATTAAGTATACATGTACTAGCAGAACTAAGGGAACCTTTGTAATGATAGAGTAATGTACAGCACTCCTAGATATTGCTAGGACTTAATCGGATACATCTGTCCAACATCCAGCTATCAGTTGCAAATTGTCAACTCAAAATGACATATCCCTTGATATCCGCTCTATGATTTGACTAGTATTATACAGTCGTGATAAAAGTACAACTAAAGCGCAAATTATTTCAGGTTCAAATATTTTTCGACGCAGAAAAAAAAGAATATGCGACAATGCCGCCAAAGCACGTTTTAACGGTGCCTGTAGAAATTGTAGAATATATTTTTAGTAACAGTAACCTTGACCTTGACTCCAGCGGCCGGCAATGCAATCCAAAGCTTCCTCTCAACACAAGCCACCTACTCACCAAGTTTCATTGCATTTGGTCACTCCTAACTCAAGTTATTGAGCGGAAACCATTTTTCTACTTTTAGCAACAGTGAATTTGACCTTAGTGACCCCAAATGCAATTTCAAGTTTCCTCTCCGCGCAGGCTACCTACACACCGAGTTTCATTGCACTCGGTCACTCCTAACTCGAGTTTAGAACGGAAACCATTTTTCTATTTTTAGTAACAGTGACCTAGACCTTCATCCTAGTGACCCCCAAATGCAATTCCAAGCTTTCTCTCCATGCAAGCTACCTACACCCCGAGTTTCATTGAAATTGGTCACTCCTAACTCGAGTTACTGAGCGGAAACAAAATGTATAACGCCCGCCCGCCCGTCCACCCGCCAAACATACGATATTGCCATTCTAATAAGCAAGCTTTGTTTTAAAAAAAAACCTGCTTGATAAAAAGAATATGTCAGTGAACCATTAATTACTAAACAAATGAAAACGCCCGGTTATTACCATGTCCTTTTGTTCTACATTGAAATGCAAATGTGTTTGGTCTGTCCGAAAACTGATCTCCTCTTTTGACTAACAATTCCCGAACTGCATCCAAACCGTTTACCACGACCACAAGTTGTGTTCCCATATACAAACTATAGATATCGCCGTATCGTTTTCTTAATTTACGCAAAGTTATCCTCGGGTCCGTGTGTTTTGTGAATTCCATTAAATTTCCAAGAACCGGTAGGTGCCAAAATGGTCCGGGTGGCAGGTTTTGATAGGTACGTCGATGAAACCATGCTAGCATCAGTACAAACAGCAAGGCAACAAATAAAATCTCAACATCAATCGCTGACATTAGCGTTGACATTGTTTACATCAATGTTGACCTAGAAAAAATATTCAATTCACTATACATCGGAACAGTTCAAATGCAACAATCCGGGGATCGGTTAGGATGGTCCTGCATAGTTCCTTCTAAGAAAAGTATCAACGGAAAACAACAGTTGTTCATAACTTTCGTTAAATATTTAACAATGAAATTGTTGTTAACTTAACGGAAACGTGTAAATCTTTTGTTAAATTTTGCTGTTAGGAAAAAATGTTGTACGAAAAAAGTCAGCGTTAAATTCATGTTAAATTGGCAAAGCTTTATTAATTTACTTCAAATTTCCTCGTTATCAAATAAAAAATAGCGTAAAAATATTGTTAAATCTTCATTTTTGTACGCAAACCTAGATTTAAACTCATCTTATGAAGTGAATATACTTTATCGATAGCACTAAATAAAGAAAATTCGAGATGGCTGATGGATGAAAGGTTTACCGCAAAAGTAAAACAAAATGTAAAACAAAATATGAATTTCACAACAATTCACTAAAACTCTGATCATTACTTATCACACTGCCACTTTAAATCATATTATCATCTCTTGTAATCACAATACAAAACAAAATTGATTGGGAAATAATTTAATCTTATTAAATCGGTATTTTTATAAGTTCAATAGCAATAACTACTATATACATGGTCAAAATTCGCACAGACTCTGCTTAGAAAAAGCAGGCTAGGTAATAATGTAATATAATATCGCCATACATTTATTTTGATGTTGTCTAAATTTTCTGCTATTTAAACATTGTTTATAACAGATTTTATTGTAATACACTTAAATAACTTCAAGAATTATGTAAAAATTTTATTAACAGGTTCAAAACATTAACACTGCAACGCTTGGGTTCATGACGTTGAAATACCGTATTAAGTATAAATTTGAATTCAGAAGCAGATGTGAATGAGCATACATGAATAAATATATTGTTGTTAAATTACCGTTATGAAATCAAATTATGTTTTAATTAGTATAAATATATCAATGTTTATTCACAAGCTTTACGCTACTAAGTTTTCTTGGGTATCATAAAGGCATGCGATATACGCATGAGAATATTAAGCTTACCTGTGTACAGAAGATAATGTTCCAGTTATACAGATTTTCACTAGAACAATAATGAGTTATTGTATATGATAAGTTTTGACATGTATGTCGTTTGTTCGTTAAATAGTTTACTCCTGTATGTATACTCACTGTCATGAGCAATCAATATTCTATATTTTACATTTATTTTTTATGTTATATATTTTTACCAAATATAGATATTAACATCGTAGAATAATTTGACGCAATGATTCGAAACATTACAATCTCTTCTATTTAAATAAAACTGCCGATGCGTACGTGATATACAAAACGACCTCGTGTTTACGACAGCTACAATATACCAAAAATAGCTAATGAAAATTCAAAACGTTTTGCTTTGGCAAGGTCGCTTTTAACTACAAAACGTTCATAACATGTTATATATTTTAATGTTACTCAATCATGTATGTAAGTATCGTGTAATGTATGTGATGCATTTGCGTTAATTGCGATGCTCACTTTCCATTTATTTTGAGAAAGTTGTATGTGGTAAGTGTAACAATCTCCCTTGATACATGGGTATAGGCACTGGATGCCGATGTTTGAATCCACGTAGTGTTTCGTTTTTATTTACCGGCGGGTGAACCACGAACTAATTTATGAAATAATGGTTACCATACGCTTTCCTGCCTAGTACCTATCATACAGAATAGGATTCTAGAGGTAAAGGGGCTCGGAAAGGTTTCTCAAATGTTGTACTAAAATAAATAATACGTTAAAATCTGTATTGTGATGCAACATGCAAATATATTTGAAGTGTATGGTGGCTATTTCTGCATACACTTAGCTAGATAATTTTTCCCTAAACGTACATATACCAAACATCTGAAGATGTTATTTTTTGACATTCATTATGCAGTCATATACATCTGAAATACCAATAAAATGCACAAAAACAAGATTTGAACGCTGAGTGTTGGGTTCTACCATATAGATTCTACAGTAAATATGCTTTTCTAACAGTACATTTGTAATTTGTTAACCTATGAGATGTTATGACATGTATTCTATAAATATTGTTCATGTATGTGACCTTGATATATTATTTGAAATGTATATTGTGTAGATGAGGAGCAGTATGCTCCATTCAAAATAAAGTTCTTGTTATTGTTTTTATTAATGGTTTGAAACCAAATTTTGTCCTTTTTCGGAAGGTAACAGGTAGTGGATTAATTTCGATTTGAACCAAAATGGAACTTTAAAAAGTTACCGTAGATATCAGTCGTAAGACTTTCCACTCCACAATTACTGTTTTGATCTGGATCTCAATGACTTGATAATTGGTTTTATGTGGTCATTTGATATTGCACACTCATTGCTGGGTTACATATATGTACAAGAATTTCTGTATTATACAAAAATATCTTGTACCTCTCTTAATTACAATTAGGTTATTTAACATTGTACAGTACAATGTTAAATAACCTTTTTATTCTATCTCTATTTTATTTTAGTTTAAATTAAAAATGATTCACCGAATATTGTATTTCTGCCTTTTCTGTATTTTCCCAGCTTGGTACGAGTGCAAATATATTTTATATAGAACAATGTTTTGCCCTAAATAACTTTT
This sequence comes from Saxidomus purpurata, assembly GCA_022818135.1. Classification (NCBI taxonomy): domain Eukaryota; kingdom Metazoa; phylum Mollusca; class Bivalvia; order Venerida; family Veneridae; genus Saxidomus; species Saxidomus purpurata. Next base: position 31,589,846 of record JAFMSR010000002.1, read on the forward strand.
TATTCTATATTGGCTCGAGTTTAGAGGTGACAATTAGTGGGAGTTAATTATTAAAGAAAATGCAAATACCTGTCAATATTGTCGACAGGCATCAGTTTGTATTATATATGTATTCTATGACAAACAATAGCCTCAGTAACATCGCTAAAACCTGTTTCTTGCTTATGGAATTATGTTACGGACAAACATGATTTTATATAATAAATTGTGATGATTGAAAAAAGGGACAAGATAGAATAGGGGTTCTTAGTCACTGCACTTCCTCTCAATGACTTATCGGTTTGCGGTGTAATAAGCCAATCGCTCACATATTCCGGGGGACTGGTTTTACAAAAAGGGAGATAATTAAAAATAGGGTTAGCAAGAATAGTTTCTTTTTGTCACTTGTTGTCCACTTAATGTTCTCTATCACTGCGTGGAGTATCAAGTCAATCCCTTCAATACTTTTTTAGTTAGTAGTATGCCCAGGACAAGAAATATCCGGATAGACAGAAGACCGTCCGGATGGACATAGTGGCGACTATATTAATGCTCAATTAAAAAAAGTAGAGTGTTCATGTATTATCAAACTATGTAGTGAGCGCGTCTCAGATTGTGGTAAAAAACAGTTCTTCAAACTGTATTTAAATTAATTATTTTAGAACATATAATCATATAAAAAATATCATGCATACATTTGTGTCATGTATATCTCTCAATTTCAAATAATACGCTGCCAAATTCAAAAGTGTTGTAAACGCTTTTGCAATTCCAATATAAACATATAGTGTAGCGGTGCCGTGTAACCGACATTTTCAATCGATTTCTGCAAATTCCTACCTAGATATTTTCTTATATTTATTTATATTTATGTATAAGAATGTCGATTTAAATAAAATCAAGAGCAGCTTTAAACAATTCTTTCTGTCAGTGCTCACTGTTTAATTATTTTAATATATTTTATAATAAAAATGAGCAAACACAGCAACACTGGTTATATAATAATTTAACTTAACATTTCCTACAAATAAATTGACTTTGTTTGCTTCACGAAAAAAAAAGTTCCCTAATGTGGGTAACTGCTTATTACATCCACTTAGTCAGCAGTACAGGAAAGTCATCCCAAAAGTCCTCTTACCAGTTATCAAAGGATTATCATACTTTGCCGCACACTGCATCGCAATATGTGATAACCACTATAAAGATATCAATTCCATACCTTTGATTATTTTTGGGGAGAAACCAGAATTCTCAAGAGAAAGTCCTACTACTCAATGTTTCTTTTTTTGATAGGACAACTAAGGAAGATTAACAAATGTTATTTCTGAAGCTAGAGTCTGCAAGAAAATAACAAGTGTCAAATGTTTCGAAGAACAATACATATGTCAAAACATGTCATCAATCATAATAATTAATGATTGGCAAGCAATGTGCATGTTTGTATTCTCAAATTTCTAGCGACCATACAAAATAATCTTGGATCGTATATAGAAATGTAAGAAGACTCGGGTAGCATTTTTGTGATTTTAATTAAGACAGTCAAAAGTTTAATGCATATACATTGTATATTATGCAGTTTTGCGAAAGTGGTGCTTCGTTCTTGTCCTAGTGTCTGAAGTATATGATATTTAGCGATGTTAAATATTGTTGAGTCGACTCCTGAAAGCTTCTTGTAAAATTATTCTGATATAAATATCATTAATATGTTATAAAGTCACGTGGTTATTAAGCGCGCCGAGACTGGAAGCTGCTAAAGTGATAACGGGATAAACTGAAGTCTGTGTCAATGTGTCTATGTACATGTGGAGGGGGGAAATTCACTTTTTTTTTCGTTTAAGAATTGTGGTTGGTGGTTCTTATTGGTTTTTTCTGTTTGTTTTGTTTGTATGGGCACAAGGACTGGACATACACCTGTGATTTATTTTATTGTACCTGTAATGGTATAAATGCAAGTGTTTAATTACACATTTATTTAATTGTACCTGTAATGGTTCTAGTACATAATTTTCCATTTTATTATGCATTAAATGCAGTTTCTATAATTGTACCTGTAATGGTACAAGTACATAATTTTTCATATTAATGTGTATCGAATGCAATTGCTAATTATTACTTTAGCGTATCCTTTTTGGTTCCAGTGTCAATTTACACACTTTTTTCTGTGTATTTGCACACTGTTAAGATAACAATTTAAAACTGGAACCTAGTTGTCAGCATACACGTGCACATACTATTGTCAATGCGGTGTTGTTGACCGTGGAACAGAGAGGTGTTGTGGCCAGCAAACGAACTGAACAAAATGAAGTAAGTGCTTGCACATCAATGGCGAACACGGCAATTTCCACTTCTCAGCGTGGAGATAATCTGCATAATGTGAAAGTGCCTAGCACATCCAATTCGGACATCTCCACTAATTCCAATGCTGACAATATTGCGGTGAATACGGTTCCTAGCATTAGTGTATCAAAGCAAGTGCAGATCATATTTACCGGGAACAGCCAAGCCACAAATAAAACAGGTACTTATAACCTATCCCCAAGTGCCTTGATTCCAGACAAGCTAAAGCAATTAATCTGGAATAAAGAGTTTATTGAACTCAGTGCATTGTTGAAAACTCAACAAGAGGACATGACTTTAAAACTGAATGCGCAAAATGAAATTGTGATGATGCCTAAAACAGCTGTTAAAAATTTCACAATTAATTCTTGGATATCTGCCTTCACAATTTTCATGGAAATTTATGCACAGTCATATCCTGAGGAAATATCCCGTCTTTTAGCATATATGAATATGATTAGAGATTTGGAGAGGGGGTATGGTCAGGCAGCATTCAATTTTTATGACAGATCCTTTCGAGCTCATCGGCAGACACAGCCACTGGCTTGGGGCACTTTACATTCAGAATTGTGGATTCGTGCCACATCTTTGTCTGTCCGTGCACAAGGTGATCCTGAATCAGTCTCATTGGGTAACACGATACGGTATTGCTATGACTACAACAAACCCAAAGGTTGTACTAAACGTTTCTGTCAGTATGCACACATATGTGCCACATGCAGAAAAAATCACCCAAATTTCAAGTGTTTTTCTCGCACTCAAGCGCAAAGTAGTTCGAAAGCTGCCTTGCCACGCCCTCTTCCCACTTCTCCTCAGTTACCTGTAAATGGGCAAAAACAGCAGGCCTTTCGTAACAACTCCAATAAGAAGTGAAGTATTAGAACATTATCTTAAAGATTACGATTCACATGAAAAATATTTTCTGGTTCAATGATTCAAATTTGGATTTCATGTTCAAGTAAACAACATTTGCAATTTGCATTCTAATGAGCGTAATCACCCTTCTGCTTTAAGAAACAAATCTGTTGTTGATGCTAAACTCCGAGAAGAACTAAAAGCTGGTAGGGTCATGGGCCCATTTTTTGTCAAACCTTAAAATTTTATTTGTTCGCCGTTAGCATTAATTCCAAATAGTTTCCGTTTGATTCATGATTTATCATATGCAAAAAACAATTCGATAAATTCTTCAATTGATAGAGAATATACAGCTGTTCGTCACGATAACATTGATACTGTTGTGTTGTAGAAAAGGTCATATTATGTGGTCAAAATTGTCTCATGGCCAAGACGGACATTGAAAATGCTTTTCCACTTATTCCAATACATCCATCAGACCGGCATCTGCTTGGGTTTAGTTGGGAATTCAATGGCAAAATGGCTTATTTCATGGACGCTTGTTTGGCAATGGGATTAAGCATGTCGTGTCAACTATTTACTCGCTTCAGCAATGCCTTACAATGGATAATGAAATATAAGTATCAAGCACTTATGAGTCATGCGATTGATGATTTTTACTTTGTTGGCCCTGCAGAATCCACAGTGTGTCAAAATCATTTGGATAATTTCCTAAAAATGTGTAGTGAGATACATATACCAATCAAAATGTCTAAAACACAATCCCCAACCACTTGTATTATTATTTATGGTATTGAAATTGATTCACAGGTGATGGCCACACGTCTCCCAGCTGATAAAGTTGTCAAAATTTGTGATCAGTTGAGGACTATTAAATGCCGGAAAAAAGTTACTTTGAAACAATTACAGTCCCTTCTAGGATTGCTTAATTTTGCAACATATTGTGTAGTTCCTGGACGTGCATTTCTGCGCCGGTTGTATGATTTAACTATAGGAATTTCATGCCCTTCGTTTTATATTAGATTGACAAAGGACGCTCGTGCTTATTTACAAATGTGGTACGAATTCATGATCTCATTCAATGGCCGCTGCATGTTCTTAAATGACAAGTGGCTATCTACAGATACCCTCAATTTGTACACGGATGCTGCATCCACCATAGGTTGCGCTGGTGTGTTTGGGTCAAAATGGTTTGCACATCAGTGGGGTCCTACATTTAAACTCTTTCATATCAATATTTTGGAGTTGTTTCCAATTGTTCTTGCAGTTGAAATATGGGGCCATAAAATGGCAAATCATAGGATCACCTTTTTCTCAGACAATGAGGCAACAGTATGTGTGCTAAATAAGCAGACCTCTAAAGACCCATGGATGATGAAACTACATGTAGTACGACGGCTTGTTTTATTGTCGTTGAAGTTCAATATTTTATTTCGTGCCCGTTTTGTGCAGGGGTTAAAAATGTTACAGCTGATCACTTGTCTCGTTTTGAATTTCAGAAAGCATTTCGGTCCTCACCATGGTTACAGCCCAACCCTTTTCCAGTTCCGGAACATTTATTAGTGATTTAACGCCTGAAGCTACAAATATCATAAATTATGCATTGAGTGCGAGGACAAAAACGTTGTACTTACAGAGTTGGAATTCCTTTCATGATTTTTGTATTGCCAGGAGAATTCCTGTACAAATGCCGGTATCTGAACAAAATCTAGTCAATTATCTAGCCCATTTATTTACAGAGGGGTACCGTGTCAGTACTATAGCCACGCATGCATCTGCTATAGCTTACATCAACAAATAATTTGTATTTCAGAATTTTTCAGATTCCTTTGTAGTTAAACAATTTTTTAAGGGGTCTTTCCACCTGCAAGCCAGTCACAATGGTCCAGATACTCGTTTACCAGTCACTTATGATTTGTTACATAAAATACTTGCAGCACTCCCTTGTACCATTCACAATATTTGTAACAGGGCACTGTTTTCAACTATGTGCATCATTGCTTTTCATGGTTTCTTGTGCGTAGGAGAGTTGTGTAATAAGAAGGTCTCTGATGATACCAATAGCCATGCCATCTTATACAAAAATGTTCAATTGCTGGAACAGACTAATTGTACAATAGGGGTGCAAATACATTTGAACAGTTTTAAACATAAGGCAGTGACTTTATTTTTGCCAGAACAGAGCAATACTTCTGTTGCATGTCCAGTTTTAGCAGTTGAGCATTATTTAACCCATTTCAAGCATAAGGATGGCCCTTTCTTCCGGTTCTTAAATGTTCAAGCAGTAACGCATTCTTTCTTTAACGAAAACTTGAAAAATGCCATTACCTTCCAAGGTTTTGACCCGTCCAAGTATAAATCGCATTCATTTCGCATTGGAGCTGCAACAAATGCAGCAATGCAAGGTCATTCTGATGAGGTTATAAAAAGACTTGGCCGTTGGAAATCCAATGCTTTACAAAATTATATTTGCAGTCCAATTATACAGCCGACCACTCTGTTGCACCCTGGTAATAATTGGGCTACAAAAACAAAGACTTAAGCTTCTGTGCTCCATTGCATGCAAACAGGTGTGACTAAACGGTTGTATGCATCGCTTGGTGGATGGTTGGGTAGCATGATGGTACTGGCAGCGGTTACATTTATTATTTTGCATTGAAAATACCACTTATACAAGTTCAACACAAGGCTGCTTGTTGATGTTTACTTTCTGTTTTTTAGTTACTGTTTAATCTCGGATTAATACAATTTGAACCTTTGTGTATATTTGCCAATATCAACTATGCAAATTCAGCACAAGCTGCTTGTTTTATGTGGTTAAGTTTGTTTCGAATTAGACATTAATGCAGCTTTACCATAGTATATTATATGGATATCTGCCATGATTCATTAGGTTCAGCACAAGGCTGCTTGTTTAGTTTTGTATTTTGATTTTTGTTAATACTTTATATTTTTGCAGCCCCTAGCTGTTGCTATTACCCTAACAAGTTCAGCACAAGGCTGCTTGTTTTCAGTTTTATTCTTTTTGAACTTAAGAGTTTCACACAGCTGGGGCTTCTCAGCTGCCAAATTCATCCTTACAAGTTCAGCACACGGCTGCTTGTTTTTTGTGTTTGTTATGTATTTAACTGAAGATTAATACACTTTGGTGTATGGCTGTCAATATTAACCATGCTAATTCAACACAAGGCTGCATGTTTTTGAACATGTGTTAAACATTAAGAGATATTTGAAACCTGAACTTTAGTATATTACATGTGTATCAGTCCAGGTTAACCAGCTTCAGTATATGCAACTCGAATTGTGATATTACAGTGTAATATGTCATTAGTACCTAACCAAGTTCAGCACAAGGCTGCTTGTCTTTAAGTGAAAATTACTTATTTTGCAATTTGAATTTAGCTTCTGCCCTTCAATAGCTATGCTAGTTCATAGGATATTAAAATTAAATTCAAACCTTTCTCATTAATTTGCTTTAATGTTTGTGCGATCCCATTTCATAAGTTTGGTAAAACGACATTTCCGCGGTTCGGATGGGTACGCATCTCATGTTGCCATCTTGCTTTTGGCGGTTTTATAGTACCCACCTATGTGGTGAGCTTTGATTTTATGATTTGGTTATGTAAATAGTTGTTTCCCTTTTAATACCAAATTTGCGTCATTTAAAATAAAATGACATTTTCACAATACAGTGTTTGTAGTTTTATATTAAGAAGGCTCTCACATATGAACTTCACCTCGGAAGTGTAATCATTGGCCTGTTGTAATGAGTGTCTGAAATTAACGGAAAGATTCAAATGTACTTGACTATCAGTATACGTCCAAAAGCATTATTTATAACATTCTTAGGGTGCGCTCTTTCCATTGATCTTTGAAGAAACGCGCATAGTTTGCGGTACAATTACCAATTATCAAATCAGCTATTACAAATACCGTGAAATTCCTTTTTAACAGACTTGTTGCTATTCATTATGTAAGGGGAATAGTCGCAGGACGATTAGGGGTTATGCATCTTGCCAATATCTAAAACGTTTTGTCTGCTAATGATGTTAAAAACACTTTAATAAGCAGACTTAAATGTGCTCATTGTATACGGGCAATATTTGATAATGTGTCTGTTAGTAATCCGTTACATTTTTCAATATTTTTATTTTCTATTGGTATCACAATCATGTAAATTAGAGGTGTTGTTAAAAGATAGCATTATGTACTGTAACACTGTTTAGTGTTAAAAATATAAAATTATAAAATCATGTCAAGTTTTATTTTAATTACGTCATTTATTGCTAATGTAAATAATACTTTTTTGTCTGATCGGGCTCATATCTAGTGGCGATATAGTTTATTGGTTCTATGTGAAAGCTTGAAGTCGCCAATTCATAGTGACAAAAACATATGTGCGTCCATTGTCAGTTCTGTAGATGAAGACAATTTTTTCATCATTTCTGCACAACCACTTAATGCATTCACATCATGATGAATCCATTATCCGTAGACTTCCAGACAAAAAGTGTATATACTCGCTAAGTACACATGTGTTCATAAAACAATTGAAATTACGTCAAGATATAGATATATATATAATGTATAATTATCATTTCTTTCAATTTCATTTTGGGTACATTTTTTCTTGGCACCTAAAATCATCAAGAACAAAACGTTATTATGTTGTCATTAGACTTTTTGTTTAGGTGCTAACAGATTCTGAATGTTGTTGATATCTAAACAAGTTTGCCGTATATTTTAATGGCATATTACAACGGATTTTATAAATTATGTACTTAAAACATTTTTATTTTTGACATTGTACATGAGAGAAAGGACGTATGTTTAGTTCCAAATGTTCTTATAATCTGCTTATAGCCGTGTTCTTGCAAACGCGCGAGTATGATGGACATTATGCGTAAATATTCGTCAAACAGGTACGTATAGCGATTATAAATTAACGACGGCAGATATCAAAACTTGCGCAATACTCTCTGGAGAGATAAAAAAAAAGTGCGTGATCGATACTGTTTTTTTAAGTCATATAGTCCATATAGTCAATGTCATCGGCACAACAATTTACAAAAAAATAAATGACCGTCCAGTAATGACAGAATAAAGTATTTTAACAAGTCAATGACATTAAACATTCAAGCAAACAAACATGTACAATCAATCATTGCTTAAATAAAACACCATGTAAAATTAAACAAATAATGTCCTTGGAAATACGCAGCTTCGTCGTGTGACATGCCGACCTCATCTTTAGAAAAGCCGATATAAAGTCTCCAATGTCATCCTCAACAAACACCTTCTTGCATTCTTCGATTCTTTTGTAAATAAATATGTAGTGAGCGGAAACCATTTTTACTATTTTTAGCAACAGTTACCTTGACCTAAGTGACCCCAAATGCAATCTCAAGTTTCCTCTCCGCGCAGGCTTCCTACACACCGAGTTTCATTGCAATTGGTTACTCCTAATTCGAGTTTTGAGCGAAAACCATTTTTCTATTTTTAGTAACAGTGACCTAGACCTTAACCCTAGTGACCCGCAACACAAGTCAAAGCTTTCTCTCCATGCAAGCTACATACACACCGAGTTTCATTGAAATTGGTCACTCTTAACTCGAGTTATTGAGCGGAATCATCGCCCGCCCATCCGTCCGCCCAACATACGACATTGCCATTCTAATAAGCAAGTTTTAAAAAAACCTACTTTATAAATAGAAAATGTCAGTGAACCATTTTATATTAAACAAATGAAAACGCCCGGGTATTACCATGTCCTTTTGATCTATATTGAAATACAAATGTGTTTGGTCTGTCCGAGAACTGATCTCTTCCGACTAACAATTCCCGCACTGCATCCAAACCGTTTACCACGACCACAAGTTGTGTTCCCATATACAAACTATAGATCTCGCCGTATCTTTTTCTTAATTTACGCAAAGTTATCCTCGGGTCCGTGTGTTTTGTGAATTCCATTAAATTTCCAAGAACCGGTAGGCGCCAAAATGGTCCGGGTGGATGGTTGTGATCGGTACGTCGATGAAACCATACTAGCATCAGTACAAACAGCAAGGCAACAAATAAAATCTCAACATCTATCGCTGGCATAAGTGTTGACATTATTTACATCAATGTTGACCTTGAAAAAGTATTCAATTCGCTATACATCGGAACAGTTCAAATGCAAAAATCCGGGGAGAGGTTCGGATAACCTTGCATAGTTCCTTCTAAGAAAAGTATCAACGTAAAAAAACAGTTGTTCAAATCTTTCGTTAAATATTTAACAATGAAATTGTTGTTAACTTAACGAAAACGTGTAAATCTTTTGTTGAATGTTGCTGTTAGGAAAAAGTGTTGTATGAAAAAAGTTAGCAATAGATTCATGTTAAATTGGCAAAGCTTTATTTATATACTTCAAATTTCCTCGTTTATAAATAAAAAATAGTGTAAAAATACTGTTAAAACTTCATTTTTGTACACAAACCTTACTAAATTTTAACACATCTCAGGAAGTGAATATACTTTATCGATAGCACTTAATAAAGAAATTCGAGATGGCTGCTGGGTAAAATGTTTTCCCCAAAAGTAAAACAAAATGTAAAACAAAATGTGAATTTCACAACAATTCACTAAAACTCTGATCAATACATACTTAACACACTGCCACTTTAAATCAGTATATTATCATCTCTTGCAATCACAATACAAAACAAAAACTTATATTTAATGGGAAATAATTTAATCTTACTAAATCGGTATTTTTATAAGTTCAATAGCAATAACTCCTATATACATAGTCAAAATTCGCACAGACACTGCTTAGAATAAGCAGGCTAGGTAATAATATAATAGCTTTAACATTTTACGTTTGTCCTTTGAATCAACTTTGTTAAGACAAATAGGCAATAAACAATAAATAATATATCACGATATGTAACAAGAGGGCCAAGATGACTCTATACCTCTCATTCGGTTACCATTGGCTATAATACATCAACAGCAGCATTGGTCAATGGTAACCTAGGGGTTCTGATTTTAAACATTCTTCCACTACATAATTTTATATTCCAAATATCTAAGGTCTAGGCCTAGTGGTTCTAGACAAGCATATTGTTTAAGTTTTCCCCCGATAAGTCTATGTAAATTCAAGTGACCCCGGGGCGGGGTCAATTTTGGACCGGGGATCATAATTTGAACGATCTTGGTAGAGGTCCACTAGGCAATGCCACATGCTAAACATCCAAGATGTAGGCCTTGTGGTTTCAGAGAAAAAGATTTTATAAAAATTGTTCTCATATAAACCGGCGTAAAAACAAGTGACCTCCAGGGGTCATAATTTGAACAGTCTGTTCACTAGGCAATGCAACATGCCGAATGTCTAAGCTATGGGCCTTCTGTTTTCTTTCCGTTGCCACGGCGACTAGATTTATGCAATTTATTTGAATTATTTGAACAACTACAATAGGTTTTTATGCCAGAACATCCGACGACGTACAACGTTCGACGGACGTTGAGCGATCCCAATGGAATGAGCTTATAAAAAGCATATGTATATTCGGTCAAACTTTTACAAATTTTGTTTTAATCAATATAACCAGATAGCTTGGTAAAACTATCTCTGATCATGATCTTAAAATACATACATGTACATTGATCAAGTGTACCTGCTTACCGGTAGCATGTTTGATTTATAAAACTACTCACTGACAGCCGTTTTCTTAAAACATCAGTCGCAATTTTATTTTTTTCGAATAAGTCACTTTTCATTAAGTGACATTTTTTTGACAGTTTATTCTAAATCTAACGATCGATTTGATATGATTTACTAGTCAGCATTACATAAATTTGTTGTTCAAGACTGAACTGACGTAAATCATGAATCTTACAAAATCATGTTCAACACTTTAGCAACAAATAATTGATGTAAGCGTCGAATATAGTCAACAGCCTCAAAATAGGCTGATCCCGTACAAAATTCATGCAGAAATGAAACTTAAGATTTCTGAAAGTTCAATCTCTGTAGTATCCATAAACACAAAGTTCTAAAAAGTTCCCGCCTGGGAAACTCTACAGTCCAAGATGGCCGCCAAGATGGCCGCCGAACTTTTGACAAATACCCTATCACATGCACGTGCTAACAAGTATCGCATATTCTATTACTGTTGCTAACTACAGTGCAACCTCCCTACAACAGCCATCAATCGGATGAATGGAAACTGCCAGTATTTAACAAAGGTATTGTATCAAAGCGTAAATAATGTAAACTTAATTACCTTTGAGTTGAATCAATTATCAATTTCTAAACATATTATCCGTAAACATGCTTCTCTCAAATTTATTTTGCGCTCCGTAAGTCGATAATAAGAAATGAATCCGAACAAATATTGAAACATGCCTGTTTACCGAAATTTTATATATTTTGGGTCGTGGGCGGACACGAGAATAGCCTAGTTTGGGGTCTTGAGCGGACACGAGAATAGCCTATCTTTGGTAATGAGCGGATACGACCAGTCAGCCGCCAGCCATTTTTATTGTAGAGTTTTTCACACTCTCATAGACGATCGTAAGCCAGTTTACATGACGAGGCATCACTCTCGAAAGTTTCAAGTCAACTGCGACGTCTTTCACATCTTCAAGTCTTTCCGTATTTCGTCGGAAATTGGTGGCTTAAAACCACTAATTGCTTATTTTAGCGCTGCTGATGTTGCGCTAATTCAAGAACGTGCTAATAAGTCGAAACCATTCAATTCATGGCGTTTGCGCTAAAATTAAGCTGCGCTTATATAAGTACACTTACTTTCTGAGCAGAGATGAAAATGTGCAGATTGGTGTAAATAATAATTATAACACACTCTATTTTACGACGGTGATGTTGGCGAAAGTGCACCGTTTGCAAATTTCAAGAAAACTATGCATTTATTTCACACATATCCAGATTAATAATGATAACCACATTCGTCTTCAATGTAGAAATGTTTTTATTTGCAAATGCATGAGATGGTATCAATAAGATATCCTGATACGCAAATTTGAATTTTATTCGTTCGAATAATTTCTTTTAATACATTAACGTGTGTCCATCGGATAATGATAAATCCTGGTACGGTCCTCAGTGTAACAAGGCAAGACGTAAATATAACAAAGCTCGCAAAAAGTACAACTTGCATAAAAACGACGTAAATAAACACGAGTTAAACCAAGCGAGCAAATACTACAAACGTATTATGAATTCATCCATACAAAAACATAGAACCAGGAACGAGCGTAAACTTAGGGAATTGCAATATAAACGACCGAAAGATTATTGGAAGATACTAAACAAATTCAACCGTACTACAACTGCAAAAATGCCAAGTACACAAGAACTCTATGAACATTTCCAAAAAGTAAACTTTGATGTGAATCATGAAAACACCGATCTCCCGAACGCACATCTCCCTCAGCATACTGAATACGATAACGAATGTTTAAACCGCGAAATCTCACAGGAAGAAATTTTAAAGGTTATAAATAAAGCTAATAATTCAAAAGCAGCATCGCCGTTAGATAACATTTATAATGAATACCTGAAAAGTACTAAAAATATCATGTTACCGATTTATTGTTCTTTCTTTAATAAAATTCTCAATTCAGGTATACTACCTGATGTATGGTTAATCGGGACGATAAAGCCAATCTATAAAAAGAAGGGATCATCTCTTAACCCAGAAAATTACCGTCCAATTACAATCGTAAGTTGTTTGGGTAAAATATTCACGGCCATCTTGAATAACAGAATTAATGGATTTTTAGAATGTAATGATATTCTTAAGGAAAACCAAGCGGGTTTCAGAGCAAATTATTCTACCGTTGATCATGTTTTCACTCTTAAATTTTTATTAGAGAAACTAAAGTCGCAGAGGAAAAAAGTCTTTTGTTGCTTTATAGATTTCTCTTGCGCGTTCGACATAATTTGGCGGGTGGGGTTATGATCAAAATTAATTCAAAACGGAATTAGCGGAAAAATTTTCGATATAATAAAGAAAATGTATGCTGACATAAAGTCTTGTGTTTCAGTGAATAATGACATTTCGCCTTTTTTCAAAAGTAACTGTGGGGTCCGTCAAGGAGAAAATTTGTCTCCTGTCCTATTTTCCATCTACCTAAATGACTAAGAATCTCATCTCCAATCAGGTAACAACGGAATAAAAATAGAAAATCCTATTCTTGAAACATATATTAAATTATATGTGTTACTGTACGCAGACGACACTATAATCGTGAGCGATGATCCAATCTCTTTTCAAAATTTACTAGATGACTTCAATGCATACTGCAACCAATGGAAGCTAAAAATTAATATGAGTAAAACAAAAGTAATGATTTTTGGAACTAGTAAGCCAAAAGTACTCCGTTATATATGCTCTACGGCGAATTAGGTCGTTACCCATTATATATAATTATTAAGACAAGGATTATTAAGTATTGGAGCAAACTAAAAATCGGTAAGGATAGCAAATTATCTCGTATATGTTATAAAAACATGATTCAATCCGATGCAAATTTTAAATGGCTATCCTTCGTTAAAAATATTTTGAATGAAACCGGTAATACCTATATATGGAACAACCAAAATAATTTGAACTTGAAATATGTCAGTCAGCTAGTAAAAAGAAACTTAATTGATCAATTTGTACAAAATTGGGGTAGTCTGATGACAAATTCGTCCAAAGGATTTAATTATCGTTTATTTAAACATGACTTCAAATTAGAACCGTATCTATTAAAAGTTCCGTATAATCTTACATTGAGTTTATTCCAGTAATTTACAGTATATATATATACGTGAAAAAAAAACTGTGCCGGAAAAAAGTTAATTATTATAATAGTAAAAGAAAAACAACACAGTCCATATATATATAGCTCAATGGGAATTATATACGTGTTTCGTTTACAGAACAAGCTCATATCTTATTCATATTTTGAAGGCAGCACATCGAATCTTTACTTTCACAGATGACACAAATATAATTGTGAAAGTAAAATATATCAGAACTATTACTATGCCTGATACTTTATCTCAGTTGAAGTTTATTTGTCTGTGTAATATCTTTATCATTGTTATTGTCAGTCAGAACAGGATTTGTTATATTATACGATCCCTGGTCAGAACAAAAGAGGGTATATTACAGATGTACAGTAGTCTACAGTGGACAGTACGTGGTTTGTCTTCAGTAACTGTTTTCCTTTGAAAACATTCTTTTGTCACCAGCTGAGAATGTTGAGGGCTTTGGTTCAAATTGAAGCTGACCTGTTTGCATGAAAATTTATTGAAGCGGATTCAAAGTTATCTAGGAAGTAGAACGCAAAATGCAATCGTTAGTTCCTCCATTTCTGACGAAGTTCTCGATCATCACTGCTTGGGTACCCCAAGGGTCCCCTATTTTGTCTATATTACGTGAATAGTAGTGTGCCCTGGTACTTTAAACACAAGGAAAACCGTTTATCAATCGGGTTTTCGATTAAAACTGTTGTCGTTGAGAAGTTAGCGAGTAACCGTAATCCATATACTTTAGCTCCAGAACCTACAACAACAACGAAAGCGGAAGTAGATATCTTCTGCAATTGAGGTTGTTTAAATCGATCGCTGCAGGAAAAGTCTTTTGAAATAAATTCCAGTGCTATTAAACGAATAAAACTTCAACCAAAATGCTAGACGGGGTGAGCTGAAAACAGTTCACAGTAAGTGGTTTGATGATAACATTTGTACATTTTGGTGAGAACCTGTTACTTGTTTATGTTGATCAGCTGTTCTTTGTTTACAAAAAAATCGATCAAGTGTTCAAGGTGAAATCATTCAAAATAAACACTGGCATTTAAATTGGTGAAGGTTAGTGAAAATGACATTTATTTTAAAGTTAAATTACCCTTTATAATCAATCTGATTGGTTGTTTTGATAACATTACCCTAGCATTATTTAAATATTTCTATGTCATGATTTTAGGAAGGAAGTGTCTCTAGGTCTGGGTCCGGATCTCGAGACTAAAAGTCTCCGGGTCCGGATCTCGAGACTAAAAGTCTCCAGGTCCGGACCCGGACCCCGAGACTATCCATATATAGCTTGTCTCCAGGTCCGGGAATTTTCCATCGTGTATTTTTGTATGCATATACTTCGTTCAAATTTAATAAAAACATTTATATCTTATTGTTTATTATGAAAATATATATTATCATTATTATTTTGGTGTTGTTATCTTTTTTTTTTCTTCATAATATATTGAAGTTTACATGTTATAGAATGTAAGTGTACGTTATAAGAAGGAATTTTAAGGAAGCTTTACGCTGCATAATAATACATTGTTCCTTTAGTTTTCACAGCTGTCTGATCACGTAGGTGGGTGCGAACATTAATTGGCATTTATTTAGAATCAAAATGGTGTTTGCATACTTATCACGTACTGTCCAGCCTTATGACTACAAACGGTCAAAGATGGTCCAGTATGTGCGAACTTTAATTGCTCCCGATTAAGACAAATAAGACTTTATTTGTTCAGGGAATTTATTGAGTAACTTCACCTGTGAAAAGAACAATACAAGCGGTTTATTTGAAAGTTATTAAAAATATTTTTCTATAACGCGAAGTCTCTGTCAGTTCGTTAAAGTTTATTATCCAGCCAAGATGGCACACAAATTTCTTGTTGGTGAAAAATTTAACGACTTTCTGTCTCTGGAAATTAAATTACGGTAGATAGTCACATGTTGCTATATAGTAGAATAGAATAGAATATTGTACCAATCGCTTATGAGTTGTAAGATGTGTGAAATAAAATTTGCAGGCCTTCTAAAGTCGCCCAGTATATCTATTATAAAGATAAACTTATTTCATGAAAAACAATTAAAATTTTAAAATTATCTGCAAAAGATAATTTCTAAGGTATTTTCATGAAATTTACAAGCTTGACATTCATAACCTTAGTATTGGATCAATCAAACAAGATTTTAAAAGTTTTTCCTTTCCATTACCACACGCAGAGGATCATTTCATCCCCAAAAACGATGTCAGTTATATCCCAATTAGATGTTAGACATCAACTGCTCCGTCATATTTAGGTCCGCGTATATATACGTCATAGCTCACAGGTAAAAACATACCATAACAAATTGTGATCGTATCGATAAACATATTCTGTTTTTCCATTTTAATGTAATTGCCAGAAAATGACATTTTAAATGATTTAATAAGCTGAACATATAACTGAGTTTGTATGAAATAAATTTCCCGGACCTGGAGACAAGCTATATATGGACAGTCTCGGGGTCCGGGTCCGGACCTGGAGACTTTTAGTCTCGAGATCCGGAACCGGACCTAGAGACTTTTAGTCTAGAGATCCGGACCCGGACCTGGAGACACTTCCTTTTAGGAATGGCAAAATGACTTTGTTATCTGCACTTTGTGACAGTTACCAGCACATTCACATTTTAAATGTTTGATTGTTAGAAAGAATGCATATCACGTTGCCACTGGCTTGGTTTAGCATACATATTAAAGTGCAAATTTTAATTAGGTGTAATTATCAGATTATCTGATATATTATTTTGTTCATTAAATAAATCTCTAACAGAATAAACAAAAGTAAAAATTGTCATAAAATGTTGCTTAAAAGTAATTGACCACCTTTAAATTAAAAAAATTTATAAACAAAGAAGTGCCGATAATTTCAAGAAACATGCCGATTACTGTTGCAGTTAGATATCTTTATTTAATAATTGTTTCATACCATTTTATTTTATGATGTGCTACAACCAAAGCTGACAGTTAAAGCATTGATTTTTCAAGGCTACATCATTGTGTTTACATTTACAATTGGACTTTCCAACAGTCTTCGATATTGCACACCTGTTCTTAGACTTCAGTTATAAAGAAGGAAAAAATGTGATATTTGATTTGAAACAATATGGCATTGTATCTTTTTTGAAGATACTTCTTTTCATACAAATCTATTTACCTAGATGATGATCAGACAATAGCTTTATAATTTATATGGCGTCCATATTACCCTTCAAAATTTCTAAATTGAGTTACGATCTAGAACAAACATGAAAACTTAGTAAATGCTTTGAAAACATGTAAAAAATTAACTATGCCAAGGAAATTCTCCTATTAAAAGATATAAATTGAAATATACATAATAGAAAGGATTGAATCTCTTTTTTTGACTAGGATTATTAAGTCAGAAAAGATTTTAACTGATTTTTTCTATATTCAATGGGAATAAAACTGAGATACAGATTCATATATTTTTGTTAAAACTTTGGCAGTGTTCATTTTTCAAGTAGAATATATCAGTGACTAATGTCTTCTTTTAAATTATGACGGTCACTTTGAACG